>ML681964.1:16415663-16447309 GCA_007922195.1 Podocnemis expansa | reverse complement strand
CACACACACACACACACACACACACACACACACACACACACACACACTTAAAATACCACATTGCACATTCCAAAGCCAACCTAAATTCTGCCAAGCTTAAACCAATCTAATGCTTTTTGCACCTCACATTACATTGAAACATTTTTCTCACAGGGATCATAGAACCATAGGGTTGGAAGGGACCTCATAGGTCATCTAGTCCAACCCGCTGCCAGAGGCAGGACCACTCCCACTAAACCATCCCAGTCATGGTTTTGTCCAGCTGGGCCTTTAACACCTTCAAAGATGGAGATTCCACCACCTCCCTCAGCAGCTCATTCCAAGGCTTCACCACTCGCCTAGTAAAAAAGTTTTTTCTAATATCCAGCCTCGACCTCCCTAACTGCAACTTGAGACCATTGCTCCTCGTTCTGTCCTCTGTTATTACTGAGAACAGTCAAGCACCATCTTCCCTAGAGCATCCCTTCAAGTAGTTGAAGGTTGCTATCAAATCCTCCCTCAATCTTCTCTTCTGCAGGCTAAATAAGCCCAATGCTTTCAGTCTTTCCTCATAGGGCTTGTGCTCATTACTCACAAACTGCAAAGACCATCTTCCAGTTTACCAGCTCAAGATTACCGACAGATCTTGCCTCTTATCCTCCATCTACAGATGTTTCCCTCCCCAATTCAGACTTTCCACTATGAACAAGGCACCATGATACACTATCCCTTATTTTCTATGTACAGTCCTGAAACACCACCATTTCCATATTCATCTTTTCTCTTGGAGGCAAAAAGTCCAATTTATTTCACTTCTTCTCCCCTCTGTGGAATGGAACTCAACGTACCCTCCCTAGTCAACCTCAGAAATGTGAGGAAACACCCAGAATTATCTACACCACAGCAATTTGTAGTGTACACTCCACAGAATACAAACTTTCACATAATCCATTCATTACAGCAAGCTAGCACACTGATAATCAAAAAGCAGAGAAAGGAGTTATGTAAAATAACTTCTCAGTTTTAGCCAATGATCGTAAAGAATTTGAAAGTTCCAATGACAATATAAACTTATTCCAAATGTGCAGACACAGCCTGAGATCTGAAAGTCAAGCTGAATTCTCTTGTTCTCTCATGTACCAGTATCATTGCTGGTTAGTATCTCCAGCTACACTTAGAAGATTAGTTCAAATTAAATTGATTTGAACTAATTAATTCAAACTAATAAGGATTAGTTCAAATTAAGTTAAATTCAAACTAACATGGCCTCACTAGAAACTCAATTCGAACTAGCATGTCCATGGACAGGATTTGCTAGTTCAAATTAGGAGAGGGGCACCATGGGAGGTGTGGCAAGATGGACCCCATGAAGAGTCATGCCTCCACCAATGTTCCCTGTAAGCTGCGCCAGTGCGCGATGGCGCAGCTGCCTCCGCTCACTGGTGCGGCAAGCACTGACCCCAGCGCAGAGCTGGGGTCAGGGCTGGCGGGGAGCAGAGGAGCCAGGGCCGGGGCTGGCGGGGAGCAGCGGGCAGCAGAAGCCGGGAGGAGAGGAGCCAGGGTCGGGGCTGGCAGGGAGCAGAAGCCAGGAGTGGCGGGGAGCAGCGGGGCGCGGCAGGCAACAGAAGCCGGGAGGAGAGGAGCCGGGGTCGGGGCTGGCAGGGAGCAGAAGCTGGGAGCGGCGGGGAGCAGCAGGCAACAGAAGCTGGGAGGAGAGGAGCCGAGGTTGGGGCTGGCGGGGAGCAGAAGCTGGGAGTGGCGGGGAAGCAGAAGCTGGGACCTGCAAGGGGGTGTATGACCTGATCCTATGTTTTCCATCCCCTTGCATTTAGTTTCATTCCCTTCTGTAAGTTCACTCATCTTAGAAGCATCTGAGGAAGTGGGATCTTCTCCCACGAAAGCTCATGCAAATAATAAATCTGTTAGTCTTAAAGTGCCACACAACTCCTTGTTGTTTTTTCACTATACTAGGTATTCACACATGCTTGGCTCTGTGGTATCCAAGAAGCACACCCCACCTGCGCTCACATTCAAATGAATGGCCCTGACAATACATTATAGGCAAACTACATGTGTCCTCCCATTTTGATATCTTTACCAAGTGCCGTAAACAATGGCTTTAGAAGGAGGTGTCCCCTCCATGTATTTTTAGCACAGCTCTGTTTTCAGTTGCAAGCTGGTAAAGGAAAGTTCAAAGCTTGCAGACAAGAACACCACAAAACTTGTAGATGGGGATTGTAGCAGAGAGAGAAGGCAGCCTGATCTAAGTTTTTCAGTAAAGTGGAAAAACTGTCATTGACCTTAATTAACATTAGCTCAAGTAATATATAGGCCTGAATCAGGGTGACTTCTTTTAGCTCTATGAGTGAGATCTAGTCAGAATTGGCACATTCATTAGGAATCTCTAAAAAATAATAGAATTGTATTGGCTATCTGTGATCATCAGCTCTTGTCAATGTACTTTCTTACAAATTTTCTTTATGTATTTTCACATCTTCTAAAGGTGAGCTGAAATTACAGACAACCAAAATGTTTGTTGTTTTGGAAAAGGTAATGGCTGGTACACTGAACACATTCTTAGATGTTTGTCACCTATACACTGACAGAAGATAAGTTCCCATTCCTGGCCCAGTTGGTTGATATATGTGGTACGTTTCAAGCATCTAGTGCAGATGCTGAATGAGGCTTCAGTCTAATGAATAATATTAAGACAGAGCCTCATAACAGGTTGGATGTTTCTCATCTAGACATGCTAATGCGCATCAAGTCATATCTAAGTGCTGGATTCAAGGCTGACCTAGACTCTGTATATGCATTCTGGAAATGTGACAAAGACAGGCGTCAAAAACTGAGGTGTAGAGGAGGCTTGATAGGCAGCATCATTGCTTCATATTTGTTTAATAAAAATGTTAAACTAAAATACTGTGGTTTTATTAATTTACTAAAGTTTGAACAAAAAGACATCTATACAATGTTCTCTCTCTAAGCTGGTGATGCAACTGAGCAAGTTACAGATGCACTTGGGGAGCTGATGGGCAGTGGCTCAGGGGCCCGATCCGGGCCCAGGAACTTGCTCAGCTGCATCCATAAGTTACTCAGCTGCATCACCGGCTTAGAGGGAACATTGGCCTCCACCCAATATATAGAAAGAGGAAGGCACCATGGGAGGAAGAAGGTCAAAAAGCGCTAATTTGAATTAATGGTTAGTTTGAATTAACATGGCTACACTGAGTTAATATGAACTAATAAGTTCAAATTAACCCATACTTTGAAGGTAATAAGGTTTTCATAACTCTGAAGTAAGCTTTCATTAATCTGAACTAAGGACTTCCTTAGTTCGAAGTAATGAAAGCCAGTGTAGCCATGCATTAATTTAATTTGAATTAATCCTCATTAATTCAGATTAAATTGTAAGTGTAGACATACCCTCAGGGTTTTATCGTGACCATAATAGAATCAATGAAGACTCAGCCTTATATCTGAGAATCAAGTTGGGTTTGAATTTATGATGATGGCAGTTGAAACAAACATTTTAAAAATTCTGAACTGAGCAAATTTGAGACAGAATTAGGATACTGAAATCTAGAACATCACATCGCCATTTTGTGCAATAATTTTTCAGACTAGAAATTCACTTTAAGTGACTTGCCCAAAAATCACACAAACTAAATAGAACTAGGGATCTTATCCAGTTATCTTGATTCCCTGTTCTGCTGCTTTACCACTACATTATATTTCCTTCCCTAATATTCATTCAAAATCCTTCCCTTTCCTCTGAATCTCTTTATAAACCCATCTGTTCCATTAATCATTCCAGTTAGAGAGTGATGCATGGCTGTAAGTTTGCTTTGCATGATAATATACTGGATTATCTTAAAAACAGAAGACTTTGGGCTAGGGTTTTATGTGGCACAGTGTGCCAGTTGGCTAGCATCACAAACATTTAGAGTGACAAATAGTGTTCACAGATCGTAAAACTGTGTTGCAAAGAAAATCTAGGACATCAAAAAACAAAAAAAAGATGAAGAAGGAGAAACAAAACACATCCAGCCAGGATGTTAAGAGACCTAATGTAAGAGGCAGCCATAATCTACAGGGAGAAGAGAAGTTGATAGGAGTACACTTTTCATTATTTCTCTAAGAATAGTGTTATAGGTAGGGTTCCTCAACCTTCCCCTAAGTCTTATGCTAGATATCCAGGCAGAAACATGACTATTGCTGCGTCTATACAAAACAGAGGAAGTGGGAATGGTGTTGTGGGAAAGGGAAGGAAATAGAACAATTCCTTCATTTTTGTTCCAGTCTTTTCAACTCTTCCTGTAGTCCTCTCTCATCTTTAAAATATTTCTCCTGACATCAGATTTTCTTTGTTTTAGAGTCAGAGTCATCTTAAAGTTGCTGTCTGCTGAGAATCAGTAATTCGAGGACTCCAAAAACTGCTTCTCAAAGATGCAAATTCTGCAGAAGAGGGGACAAACAGACTAATGGGGGCAGCAAAGTTAGAGGAGCTTTCAGCATTGATGATAACTTTAAATTCCAGTGAAAACAAAGGAGGTGGCCACCCAAATAACCTTTCACTGTGGCTGTTTGGCATAAACAAACCAAACAAGGTGAACTACACAGAACCAAGGGAGGCAGCAACATCATTTTGCTTCATGAATTCAGGTAATGAACAATTTGAGAGAATGATTTTAGACCTACTTTTGTAGGTTGTACTTCACAGACACATGAAGTATATCTTTATGTACCATACAGTACGGACTAATAAATATGGACCATCCAGCATCTCTTCATGATAAACCTCTTCTTACTTCACTATCCCCTGAGCCTCCCCAGGAACTTGATGCAAGTGTTTGCATTGTCGGCTAATGAATAAATATTTTGTTCAATTCTGTATGGGTAACAGAAACATTCAAGTTTTGTCTGTCTAGCCAGAGCTTTTAAATAGCAACTTAATTCAATGTTATTGTTTAGGAAATAGCAGATTTAACTGGAATACTACTAAACCTTTAAACCTGTGCTGTGAGACACAAGATTGAAAAGCACCATATTCTACCATGGTGTTTTAATCTAGTAATGAGTACACTGTGCCACAGACACAGAGATACCTCATTAATTTTTTTTTCTTTTTAATCAAAACGATGTTCATTAAGCACCGAAGTGTTTCAATCAATCGCATTACCTATTGATTTCCCTGGATATAACAAACACACAAGAATATGATGCTTTTTCTAGTTGTTATCAATAGTAATTATTTTTATTGCAGTTGGATGCAGTAAGGACCAGCAACATTGTGTTAGGCACAGTATGAAATACATCGAAGAGTTCCTGCCCCAAGGAGCTCTCTCATTGTTAAAGGCAGTTAACGTAGCCAAAGAAAAATGAACTCATGACCTCCATATACCAACTTCATGATACTAAGCCTGTCATCTTCCCTTTATTAAAAAAAAAAAAAGCATAAATTAGTGAGAAAATTAAGTATTTGTAAAACAATTCTGACTGCATACAAACAGAAGAATTTTAGACTTGAAGTCAAAAGTAAAAAGTCTTTGACAACTCTCCTGCCATACTGGAGTTGTAAGCCTATCTTGTAAATACAACAAAAGTTCTGTGGTACCTTAAAGACTAACAAATTTCTTTGGGCATAAGCTTTTCTGGGCTGCAACCCACTTTGTCAGATGCAGCCCATGAAAGCTTATGCCTAAAGAAATTTGTTAGTCTTTAAGGTGCCACAGGACTCTCATTGCTCTTGCTATATACAGTCCAACACAGCTACACCCCTGGAACTTATTTTGTAAATGAAGCCCTGCTTTGTCTGCAGATAGCAATGTGTTGTGCGGCACTTACGCTGGCAGAGTTACATGTGTTGTACCAACTGGAACGATTTCCATGGACTTCCCCCAGAATTTGTTTTTCCATCTCACATCTGAAACAGAAAAACATGACACATTCAATGATAAACACAGATGAATAAATCAATTTAAGCTGAATTATTTTTAAAAGGATTATGTAATAGTGTTTGTGACACTAAATTAATTTTCAGCTACTGACCTGCAAAGCTCCATATAGTTTTTCATTTTTCAAAGAGACACAGATCTAATAGTTCAAATAGAAAGCCAAAGCCAGAAGAAAAAGACAATATTCTTTACCAGATTTTGCTAAAAGGAATGGAAGTTAAATGAACATTTTGTAGATAACATATACTTCATTCATATGATTCTCCCAAGAGTGTAGATAATCCACCTCCTTGAGAAGTGCTAGCTATGTTGATGGACCTATCGCTATCTACACAGAGATTTAGGTGGGTTCAGCTATGTTGCTTAGAAGCATTATTTTTCACACCCCTGTGCCATCTAGTTATGCTGCCCTAATTTTCTAGTGTAGAACAGTCTTTCCTCAACCGGTGTTCCACAGAATTCCATACCGGTGCTTGCGGACATGGTGAAGCTGTTCCATAACCAACACAGAGCCCACCCTGCTGGAGGGGAGCTCAGTGGGAGGAGAGGAGCAACATTGTGAGCTGACATGTGCCAGAAAGATTTAAAATGCCCCAGCTGCAGCAAAGCTTCCAGGCTTGTGTCAACGTCTACCTCTGCTTTGCTCCAGCTGGAGCATTTTAAATTTCCTGCTGCTGTTACCACCAACATTGAAATCACTTGGACCTAACTTCCACAATAAGACTGTCTTTGACAAACTTACTCCCAGAAGAGATGAAGTTTGTTCGAACATGCAGGCCCAAAATTCCCATTAAAACTTAAGTAATACTCATCATTTGGGACCAACCGGCTAAGCATCAGCTCTGTAGAAAAAGACCTGGGAGTTATGGTTGGTAAGAAACTCTATATGAGTCAACAGTGAGACCTTGTTGCCAAAAAGGCCAATGGCACATTGGGCTGCACCAAGTAAGTGTGTTATCAGTACATCAAAGGATGTGATTATTCCCCTCTGTTCAGCACTGGTTAGAACACATCTGAAATATTGTGTCCACTTTTGGGCTCCACTCTATAGAAAGGATGTTGACAAATTAGAGACCAGTGGAGGGCAACGAAAACGATTAGGGGGAATACAGCACATGACTTCTGAGGAGAAACTGAAGGAACTAGGCTCATTTAGTCTGCAGAAGAGAAGACTAAGGGGGGATCTGATAGCAAACTTCAACTACTTGAAGGAATGGTCCAAAGAGGAGGAAGCTAGGCCATTCTCAGTGACAACAGAGGACAGAACAAGTAGCAATGGATTCAAGTTGCAGCTGGAGAGGTCTAGGTTGGATATTAGGAAAAACTCTCTCACTAGGAGGGTGGTGAAGCACTGGAATGGATTGCCTAGAGGTGGTGGAATCTCCATCTTTGGAAACTTTTAAGACTCAGTTGGACAAAACCCTGGCTAGGATGATTAAGTGGGAATAGTCTTGCTTTTAGCAGGAGGTTGGATTAGATGAGGAGTCTCAAACTCAAATCACCGCAAGGGCCACATGAGGACTGGTATGCTAGCCCGAGGGCCGCACTACTGAAACCTTTTCATGTAACCACATTGCAAATATCAGTAATGATAGCATCATTGCAGGTTGCAGGAAATAGCTTTAGGGGCCGCATGCGGCCCATGGCCATGTGTTTGAGACCCCTGGATTAAATGACATCATAAAGTCCCTTCCAACCCTAATATTCTATTATTTCAGTTGTGCCCATAACCATTATGTGACTATTTTTTTAGAAATAAATGCATGCTATATTCATAAAATTGTATGTAATTCAGTTTAAGTTGTTATTCAGAAATGCCTAGTACGCAGATATTACAAGCATTACAGCCTGTATAGAATGGCTTTTCCAGGAAGTTTTCTGCATAAAGTATTAAAAATCTTTTGGGGTCCCCTGGTCCACTAAAGGTTGAAAAATGCTGGTGGAGAGCATGCTGTGGGGAGTAGGATTAATGACGCCAGTGGCAGAATCTCTCCCATCAGTATAGACAGCGTCTACCTTTAAAGTGATGCAGCTGTGCTGCTGTAGGCAGGAGCATCACCGGGGCCTGGCACACAGGGCTTGCGCTCCAAATCCCAGCGCCAGGGCCCCAAGTCTGGGCACAGCCCCTGCCTCTCCTGGTCTCTGGCTGGAGATCCACGGCCAGGCTGCCCTTGGTGGGAGTGGCCACTTCTGGCCCCAACCTAGGCCGGGCTGCCCACGGCTTTGGCTGCTGCTCCCTGCCTAGTCCCCGGCCAGGGATCCAGGGCCAGGCTGGTGGCAACCCTGCCTCAGTGCAGAATCGGGGCTGGGGGTGTGGCCCGTGGCCAGGGCCAGTGCCACGGGTCCTGCCCTGGGGCAGCGACACTCCTGGCTGTAGAGTTTTAAGGGCAGACAGTCATTGGGCACCACCAGACCTTTATACCTTGGAAAATCTTCCCCAAAAAGCTGATGACAGATTAGTTCAAGGCTTCTGAAGATTAAATAATGCAAGCATAAAATTAGGCGTGCATCTGAAATGACATATTCTATTGAAGGGTCTGATAAGTGTTAGACAAAGCATCAAGAAGTGTGGCACATATTTGATGCAGTTTCATCAGTGTTGATATAAGGAATTTGTCATACTACCTACATTTCGTAATACAAGGGCCAAAACTACAATTTTTTCAATGGTATTCAGGCAAACGTAAGATTTTTTAAAAACAAACTAAATTAATTGAAATACTTGTATCAGAAGTAAGAGACCAACATTACTTGATGTGCTGCCGTATGAGAGACATGTCAACAGTACAGAGACTTCTCACAAAGTTTAAATGTCAAGGAGTTGTGTGCTTTACAATCTCTAATGTAGTAAGGCTATCACATTTAAAGACTGGTACATTGAAAACATCCAAAGAAAAATGTAGCACGAGGATCCAGAAAGTTAGGATAACATTTGTACAAATGAGGAATTAATTGGAAGCTATACCCATGCTAGTCACAGTACTGATACTGCAATGGTAAGAGCTTTAGAAAGCTTGAGAGCTTCAAATTCAACCAAAGAACAGCAAACATCAATGTCTCCTTTGCATGCAACAATGTACCAGGCCACCAAAAGTTTCAGTTTCACAATGGAGGAAAAAGTGGTTCCCAGAATAAGCAATACTGTCAGAATCCATGCTCCTAACTCACAAAGATTTAGTGATCTCATCAGTCAGAAAGCCATCTTAGAGGATAGATATATAATAGAAAGGGCAAGATAGGGTTGGGTGGAAACATAGGAGCAGAAAGGAGAATTTAAAAGACCCCCTAAAATTGTCACTCAGCATCCAGTTCCTCCAAACATGTATAACTAAATCCAAGGAACCATGCACTTCAAAAGCGTGAAATGGAGTCTCATATTAGGAAGGCACCCAATACAAAGTTGATGCCTGAACTTTTAACAATCTTTTCAGGTCCAGCAAACCCTTGGCAAGACCAAAGTTCACTTGTTTAAGCAATGGAGGATGTAGGATTAAGGAACATTCACACCATACAAAAATTTTCCTCACAGACTAGCTGCTTCATGATTAAATTTCCTGATGTTTAATGTTCCTCACACAAACAGGACTGTCCTGTAAGAAAAGGGGGCAGCATTAGCTCCTGCATTCTCCTTGAAAAAGTTGAAGAGTTGTCACAGTCCTCAAACAGCTCCACTGACCAGTGCCACTCTTTAAACAAACTACATGTGCCCTGATTCCGTCTTCTCCGTCACCCAAAATGAAATGTTAGACTCTCACACGCTTACAAGGCCAGATTCTGTCTGGATGAGCATTTCAACACCAAGATGCACAAAATGTTACCATAGCTAGAGATGTTATTTAAAAAATAAAATAAAATCAACCATGTGTATCAGTGCCTTTAATTTTATGAAATTGCTTCTGCCATAGCCATGATATCTTCCCTGCACATTGCCTAGTCTCTTTTGCCTGAACTTGCCATCATTAGCTATTTCAGGTTAAGAATAAAGAATTCTTGTCTTGTGTATATCTACAAGGCAGAGGAATATGTTGAATGATAAAACCCAGACTCGTGAAAGCCCCAACTATTTTAAATGTGGCCTTGGCTGTATTAATGATACTGAAGTCAGACACACTCAGAGTTAAAAGTTGGTCAAGGGAAAACCTGTTGTAACGAAGTCCCATGACTTCACCATAGTTATGAGGAAAATGGTGTGTGTGTGTGTGTGTGTGTGTGTGTGTGTGTGTGTGTGTGTGTGAGAGTGTGTGTGTGTGTGTGTGAGAGAGAGAGTGAGTGAGAGAGAGAGAGAGAGACTGACTGAGAATCTTAAGACAGGAGCAAAACAGAGAAACCACAAACTCCTGCCAGGCTCTAATGATTTCGTTCTCCTCATATGGTCTTCATTTTACAAAACAGTACTCAGGTTTCTCCATTATCTTGTCCAAATCTCTTTGCGAGGTTGGGGGAGGGACATTTAAAAGGCAGTAAATCCTGAAAATGAAATCAGATCAGGACCATGGTCAAAGCCCCTAGTTTTCTAGTACTGATCCCATTTTATGGTTTTACTTTTAGTTTTGTTTTTTCAAAAACCTTGAGATCCCCAATGCTTTATTTAAACTACAGAACAACATTTCCAGCTTGTTTCAGAAAGGTAGAAGTTGATGCTGATAAAATATCCTCCATTATTGTTCAGGAATGATTACACAGACCCTCCTCAACTGCAAATAAGATAAAAGCCATACTGCAGTTTAGGCAGAGGTCCCCCAATTGTGGGATCCACATAGGAATGTTCAAGGGTGTGTGGTGTGGCCTAGGCCAGCCCCCATGAGGACTGGGAAGAAGCACCATTCAGCCCCACTCTGCCCCCAGCCACAGCTCCCAACCCTTGACCGCGATCACAGTTTCCAGTGGCATGTGGACAGGTGGAGATGTTCCATTATGGTAAGGTGGGGTGACAGCATAAGTTGGGGGGGGGGGTCACTAAACTCATGGCTGAGATTGCCTCGAACAGTTCTAATATTAGTTAACAACTGGGCAAGCCTACCTCTTCTGATCCTCTGGATATTTAATTTCAGACATAAAATGAAGCTACAATGAAACAAACAGCAGTAAATGATAGACTAAAGAATTACCTTGCCAAAAAGCAAAATTTTCTGATTCAGCATGGCATGCAGATATTGGTGGGTGATGACTGACCTAATTTGAACAGGAGAAAAACAAAAAAATAAAAACATTAGCATTTATAGGTTCACTTGAATCTGCTAATATCTTCATGTATGAATTTTAAGATTTAAATGCCTCACTTTCCTTTTACAAGTGTGTCCTATACAAGGGAAGCTAGTAAACTAAACAGATAGGCACTGATGACTGAAAATCATCAAGGTATCCAGAAGCCACCTACTACAGGACAGGCCCAACAAGGAGAACAACGGAATTTCACAGGTCATCACCTACAGCCCCCAGTAAAACTTCTCCAACACATCACCGAGGACCTACAACCTATCCTGGAAGATAATCTCTTACTCTCTCAAGCCTTGGGAAGTAGGCCAGTCCTCAGTGACAGATAGCCACTCAACCTAAAGCAAACACTCACCAGCAACTACACATCATACAACAGGAACAGTAAGCTAGGTACTTAACCCTGCAAAAAACCCCATTGCCAACTCTGCTCACATTTACTCCAGTGACACCATCATAGGACTTAACTAAATCAGCCACTTCATCACGGGCTCATTCACCAGCCCATCTACCAATATGATATATGCCAACAGTGCCCCCCTGCTTTATACATTGGCCAAATTGGACTGTCTGTGCAAAAAAATAAATGGGCACAAATCAGACATCAAGAACGGTAACATTCAAAAACCAGCAGGGGAGCATTTCAATCTACTTGGAGATTCCATAACAAACATGATAAGTTATAGTACTTCAGTAAAAAATGTGAAAAAAAAAACATACTCCAACATGAAAATGCAGAGCTAAAATTCATTTGCAAACTGGTCACCTTCACACTGGATATGAAAAGGGACTTGGAGTGACTAACTCATTATAAAAGGTAATTTCACCTCTATTAACATTCTCACCTTTTCAGCTATTGCTGTTACAGGGCCCTCTTCCACACTGTTTGAATCAAAACAACTTATTTGGTTTGCTGAGATAGGTTAGCAGACCATCGCTCTGGAACTGTTTGAAGTGACCTTCTGATCCACTATTCTTTGTATGTATATATACACACCTAACTTACTATAGTTTCCATTTCATTCATCTGATGAAGTGGGATTGTGCCTATGAAAGCTTATCAATAAATTTGTTAGTCTTGTAGCTGCCTCAAGACTCTTTGTTTTGATTAAGCAAGGGAATCTCAAGCAAGTGTTAAAAAGAGAAGACCTGTGAGATTTGTGGGTTAGGTGAACTATTAACTGCACATATTTCACAGAATCACTAATATGGTAAGTACATACAGCCTGAGAACCCATGAATTTATTAACAGCAGCCTAGAAAGGCTGTTTAGAAACAAAGGACCAGTTCACTTCTGGTATAAGGAGAGCAAAGGCAATGGTGGCCTCATTTTCACAATGTGTGGATAGTCAAAAATCCCATTAATTGGTGCTGATCTGCACCTCTGGAAAAATCAGGTCATACAACCCTATCTTCTAACAATTGCTATGTTTATATACAGTCTTCTGCACTTGCTCTTCCCAGTACAAAAGCTCAACCCCAGTATGTCCTCAGTATCCTGTTTATGTAGTTGCATATATCTGAATTAGGGCAACCGCCAAATAAAACCTGGGTTGTAAAAAAAATGAATTTGATGTTGCAGAGAATGAAAGAAGACAGAGTGTGGTAAAGCAACCACACAAAGCAGGAGCATCAGCCATCACTTTTAAAGTTTCACATTCATTTCTCAGTGGACGCAAATGGGAACTGTGCCAATGATACAGCCACTTAGTACCAGACAAGTAACAGGAATGATTTGAAGAAATTTATTTTCTGTCAAGAAGAAATGCATGCTACTTGGAATCTCATTTCTGTTATAGATGGACATGTAGCTAAAGGTTAAATATGCAATTTATTTTTTCCTCCATTATAGTTTTTTTACTAAATCCTTTCGTTGTTTCTCTATAAAGGCATTCATATCCTTCTTAACTACCCTTTAAACCTATTGTGGTGAGTCTAATAAACAGTGAAGCTGTCAGCACTGTCCTAATCCACACCAGAGTGACAGTTTCCTTCTCATTTGCACTGCATTCCCCCAGCCTCTAATATAATCTATGGGCTACACACCAGATTTACTCTGGTAACTGAGTGGAACTATCCTCATTTATGACCTGTACTGAAGCAACAACTAGAGGCCCCAACCAGGGCCTGGCAGATATATGGTAAGCTACAGCCCCTAGCCCCAAACAACTTACTAGCTAAATCAGACAAGAATTTGTCTCCCCTATGCACTAGCTGCATGGTTTGTTGTCCCTGTACTTCTCTGTACCTGCAAACTGCTTCCTTACCTTCCTGCCAGAACATTTACTGTATTACCTTTCATTTATATTTAACACATGGCACATAATGGAATGTGTTTGCAGGATAATACAAGACCCATGATGGTTCTTAGAATCCTACCAGTTTAGATCAAGTGGTTAGTTTATTACTTGCTTTATCCACTGTAAATGGGCAAGGCCTTCCGTTAACATGAACTCAGATGACTCAGATTGCAACACCAGGCCTGCTTCACTACTTTGTTACTGAAGTTGGTTTTATTGCAGCATAACCTCCATGATCGAATGGATTACATCACCACCAAACTCAAGTAACAGTGAAGCATGTGGAACACAAATGGAATTCCAAGTCTGATATTTGCCCTACCCTTATCCATATTTCTACCTCAGTAAAGGTGGTGACTCATTTCCTAGGGCTAGGTTAAGATGACACAGCACTTTTTACGAGCTGTTTAAGATCTATTGTTCGAGGCTCTGCTTTCGCAGTTTAATAGAAAACTTGTTTCTTAATGGATTCTAATTTGGGGTTTCCTATGACCAGAGTTCTACAATACACACAGCTTTTTTCCATGCTTTTTTATCATGTCTAGATAAGCTGAAACAGTTTTTAACCTGTTATTTCAGTAAATATCTTAGTACCCAAATCCCCTCTCCCCCTTTTTAGTCTAGGGTTTTTAATAACTCCACCTGCTTTTGGTTTAGTCCAGTTTTCAACCTGGTATTATATTCCCTGTACTTTAGTCATCTTCCTATCCAAAGATTATTTGCAGAAACACAGACTCTTTGCCTTGCTGTGTTTGGCCTGCAACCAGCGATTAAAAGTATAAATTAGCGGGCTCTGGAACCCTCCTAAATCAGTGGCTCCTCCTCGCACCACAGCTATTAACCCCCAAATGCCTGCCACCCTCCTCAGCTACTGCCCCCCCATATGCCTACCTCCACCCCAGTTACTGCCTCCCACACACATACACCCCATCCCAGCTACTGCCCCTGGCCCCCCGTCTCGTTACTGGTCCCGCAACCCTTCTCTAACCCCCCACCATGCCACGCTGTCTTCCCCAGCTGCACCGGGCCAACCTCCTCCCCCATGCCCTTTCCCTGCCAGTCTAGCTCACTTATGCCGAACCAGGGATTTCCCTAACTCCCTCCTACATCCCTGCTGAATTTCCAAATACCCCCACCAGTTATCAGCTAGTAATAGTGTTATACCAAATTAGTGAGCACACCCTGCCCTCCGCCCCATCCCAGTTTCAAGTCCTGAGGAGAATATTACCCCAACCTACCCCACCACTGCCTTACCTGGCCACCATGCACTGCGGAGCGGCCTGGCCTGAGCCTGCTCTGACTGAGCAGGCTCAGGCCGGAGAGCATGCTCAGACTGGAGCCTCAGCTTGGGCCACGGCAGCTCCCTGCCTCCTGGAATGCGCCAGAATGGTGTTCCTGGGCCCGCTATTTTTAGAGGATCAACGTGGTGGGCCCCTAAACACAGAAAATGGAGCAGGAACGCTGTGTTCTGGGCTCCGCTATTTTTAAATGGTGGCCCCAAAACACAGCGTTCTGGCCCCATTCTCTATTTTTAGGGGTCCTGGAATGCTGAACCCCTAAAAATAGTGGGCCCTGGAACACCGTTCCAGTGCATTCTGGCCTACTTTAACCCCTGCCTGCAACCACATGACCTTGAGCTGGGATCCCAGACAAGATAAGAACCCAATCAGTATCTGAAGACATTCAAAGACGATCTGGGATGTTACAGAAAGTAGTGATGATGGTTGAGCAGCTGGCACAATATGCTAAAACAAGTGCTTCATTGCAGTACAAGGGATTCACTACGCTGGTGAATATACTGTATGCAATAACAATGGCCTGGACCATTGCTGATTGTTAAAGATCACATGAAATATTTCACAGGAAGGACAATGAATATTTGCCCTAGTCTAGGCCAGATTTCAATATGAGCAATTGTATTCTGCCTGGAAAATCTTTTTTTTTTTTTTTTTTTAAAACCTCAAGCTGTTCTTTGCTTCCTGGCCATAAACTGGTGTGTAATGTTAGCACTTTTATAAAGGCTGCTACTGAGTTCCAGCCTAGAGGCTGCTACATTTTAGCAGAAAGTGAAGAGATCTCTATAGTTTATAATTCTGCAGTATCTTCTAAGTCTTGTGAAAGTGCTATGTATTATTTCTACCCACATTCTGTGGACTGCTGCCTTGCATAAATAATTAACAAGTTTATCAAGTGACTAACTGTACAGTTAAAGGCACAATATACAGTACCTGTTCTGAAAAAAACTGGAAGCCCTTATCTTCACGGACACATTCATAGGTCTCTCCAAGTACTGGATTAAATGGTTTACTTCCAGCCCTGTAGTAACTAGATGCATATGCAGATACTGCAAAAGCAGCCACGTACACCTGAGAACAAACAGGATTTTGCTTAATTGGTCAAAACAGTTTTCACTATACATTGTGTCTTGATTTTATGAGCAAAAGAGAGGCTTCACGCTGATGCCAGATACTACATTTTTGCAAAATGCACAAATGTGCATATATGCCTATTGCAAGACAACCTTTAACACAAGCATTAAGGTGTGACTCCATTTGCAAAGTCATTTAAAGTCTTTTATTAAAAATAGGAAGGCTCCAAATCCACAAAAGATTTAAACTGTACTTCAATCTCTCCTTTCACAATTATGCAGGAAAAAATGAAACCAGAAATAACACCAAAAAGGGGGCAGGAGGGGGGAGGGAGAGAGAGAGAGCGAGCGAGCGAGCGAGCAAGCAAGCGAGACGATCTCTATGTCTGTCAAACTCCAAATGCTGGGTCAAAGAATACTAGAGCTCTTTATTTTCAGTGTTGTTGTAGCCCTGCTGGCCCTAGGATAGAAGACACAAAGACTGGGTGAGGTAATATCTTTTATTGGAACAACTTCTCTCGGTGGAGGGGATGAGCTCCAATGACTGGGAAGTCAGATATAGAGTGATTGCTTTGAATCTTAACAACTGCTTTGATTTGCTTTTACAGTATGACCTGATCCCATGACTTACACTTCCCTGCATTTATTTTCCTCCCATTCTGTAAGTTCCCCCATCTTCAAAGTGTCTGATCAAGTGGGGTTCTCTCCCACAAAAGCTCATGCTTTGTGAAAAGTAACTGTCCACAAGCGATACAATGTTTGTATCTTTAGACCCCTGCAAACATGCGGATATCCACATTATATCCACATCAGCAGATACAATACTGATATCTGCGGACCATTTCTTGTGGATGCAGATCAGATATGGATCCACGTATTTGTATCCATGCAGGCTCTACGTATCTTGTCATTCTGCTGTGTGAGTTTATGTGAGGCATAGTAATTTTCTGGTTTCACCCTCCATAACTGTTGGGCAACCGGATGCACTGGTTGAAATGAATCTTATCCCTTAGTCCTCACCTTCGAAGGAAGTCTACATTGCACTTTTAGAAGACATGCCTGGGAAATTAAATTCATAATGCTCCTGGACACTAAAAACCATGGTCTTAAGAGCCACTACTTTTATATTTTATCACAACAATTTGTAACACTTTGCTGCCAATGAACCCTCTTTTGCTGAGAACAGCAGAGTTGTTATGGGCATGGCACGCTTCATTTTAAGTGGCCATCTACAATGTGTGATCTCTTAAGCTTAACAAACCTTCTCCAGATCTGAGGAAGACCTCTGTGAAACTCAAAAGCTTGTCTCCTCCACCAACAGAAGTTGATCCTATAAAAGGGCTTTAAAGCAACTCAGAGTCTGACACTAATTTAAAATGTTCATAAAAGAATCATGATTCTATAAAAGCACTTGAAACAAAATGCCATTCCAAAGAACAGAAATAATAAATTAGACTGTTTAAAAATCACATATATTTTGTACTAGACAGTGTCCAAAAACATTAACAGACTATTTAACCATTAACTTGTGGTCTCTAACATAGGGAAGCGGCTCCCACCTCTGTAAGGCAATGATTTACTGGCCTGTTTAGGTTTCTGTATAGGGTCACTAAGTCCTCTCCCTCAGTTTGCACTGCCATTTCGTCTATTGCATGCTAATAGTGGCAGCCTTTCCTGCCATTTTCCTTACCACAGCTGGGAGGCTCCAGTTTGGGGAATGAAAAGTTGTACATTGTTCCGCGGACTTTCATTCACCTCCTCTTTCCTTCACTTCCTTCCTCCAGTAAGCTCTCCCCCACCTTCTCCTTCTCTTGGGAAAGCCTTAGGTTATGGCTACACCACAGCTTAAGTCAACATATATTATGTTGCTCAGGGGTCTGAAATTTGCTTTGTCTCTACCAGCACTTATTCCAGCAAACCTTGTGATCCCACCCTCCCCCAGGTGACATAAATTTTGCTGGCATAACTGCTTGTGTGGACAGCACTTTGTTGGTGGGAGAGACTCTCCCATCTATCCAGCTCTTTTAAGTGGTTTTATTGTGTTGGCAGAAGAGTATGCTGTAACACAGCTATACAAACACTGTTACAGCAGGACAGATGTACTGACACCATAGATGTGCTCCCTCTTAAATCTCACTGTCCAGTCCATAAAGGAAATAAACACTCAGTGGACTAGAAAGTAACGGAGTTTCGGGACAGTCAACTATTAACCCTGCTTAGGGGGCTTTCATTGGAGAATTCTGTATGCCTCTTCCTGAAGGTAATTTCCATAAAACCTGATGACAGTAGAAACATGACTTGCCTCTGCTTTCTCATAAAAAGGCAACTACTTAGTCTCTTTTAACACAAAGAGAAGAGGATGTCTATTTACACCAGATATTAAGGCATTACCTACTTTGGCCCAGACTCAGCTATACCTCTAGCAGAAGTGAAAATGGATTTTTAAAATGGGATTAAGTTTTCCTTATAAAGAATTTAAGTTTCTGTTCAGGATTGTTTGGCTATGAAAGGGAACAGTGACACTCAACATGAAAGCCATTGAACTGAAGTGTTTATTCACTTCACGGGAAACTGCAAAACATTAGTTCAAAAAATTAGGAATGATTTAAAATCCCTTATTAGTGATCAGAATAGCTTTATAAATTTAAACATTAATACGAGATTACACTTCAAAACAAAGGTACTGAAATCAGTTTCTCCCTCCCTTACCTGTCAAGTTCTGAACTGAGAGTTCTGTCTTTCCCATAGTTGACAGCACATGCAACCCCTAGCCAGCCAAGCAGTGCTGAGTTGGGTGGTAAGCCCAGGAAATGAAGAAATATGAAGTCCTGTCTTGGCCGATAAGTAAAGGAGAAATGGCTTTTCAAAAATTTCATTTCAGAGGGCATTTGTGTTTTGATTAAGTACACACCTCTTGCCCACTTTGAGATCTCAAATATTTTGAGGTGACCCAAAAGGCTTTATATAAAAAGCTTTATATACAGAAACAAGCTGTTAATACAATTGTCCTTAGCATTGCATTGGAAGACCCAGCACATGCCCCACGCACTGAAAAATGTTACCAAAGCAGAATAGGTATTGTGCCATTTGCATTCACCAGGGAAGCATATTAATTCCACAACAAAAACAAAACAAAAACAAAAACCACATTTTAAAAGCTTTTGAGAGAGAAGACATCACAGAAGCAAACTAAGCTTTGTCCTTGACTAACGTTAAGGAAAATCAGAGACCTGAGAATGCCTACTCTGTTAGGACAATGGAAATTATGTCAGAGAATTAGTTACATTTTCTTTTAAAAGCCTGCTCCTCCAATTACAAGAAATGAAAAAGTACTTTTTTGTCTCTTGGGCTTAAGAAAATCCATCATCTTAGGTTTTGATTACAGCTAGTGTTGCTCACTATTGGAAAGAGTTGTTTTTTTTTTGTTTTGTTTTTTTACCATCCTTTCAAATGGATTCGGGGTATGTGCTGCTTTATCCAGCAGTTCACTGTATTCCAGTTCTTCGCAAAGTCGCTGCAGAGTGTTAAGTGGCTCATTTAACTCAACAGGCATGACCACTTTGGAGAGATCCTTCCCTATATTGTTTCTCAGGATATTCCATAAGCTGATGTTACTGGTATTAGGACATGGAGCTGGCAAACAGGTTCTCCGCTTGGAATGGCTTCCCATCCCACTTTGAGTAATGCAATCTGGAAGGAAATGCCAGGAACACATTAAGCAGTTTGTTGTTTTCTTACGGTATCATCTTTTTAAAGAACACTATGCATGTATTACAGCATCAACATTTTCCTTATCTTTCAGACAAAATTTCACTCCTCACTGGACTCAGATATATGACTTGCAGTATGAAGATAATCTGCCATACACTTATCATTTAAAAGCAAGATACTAAACCTAGTAAGTTTTACTGAGCTATACACGAAGCATAAAGGCTTCAAAAAAATCCCTTGAGATGCTCTGTGAAATTTCAAGAATATGACTGCACTGCAACAGAGCACCTGTAGCTGCCCATATCAGTTGGCTGACGCTTACCCATGGACTTGGAGGGCTATAAAATTCCTATGTAGACATTAGGGCTCAGGCTGGAACAGGGAAGAGTCCCTGAGGCTGAACATCTATCCTTAAATTTTAAAGCCCTGTAGCCCAAGCCCTGTGAGTCCAAGTCAGTTGACGCAGGCCAGTTGCAGTGTTTTATTGCAGCATAGACATTCTCTCAGGTGCTAAAAGGTTACACTTCCAAGGAGTACATATTAGAACTTGCTTGTTTTCCAGGAGATGGATTCACGTACATTTAAGTAACAAAAATGCCTTCCTGACAGATCTTCAGTTAAACTGACATTCCTTTCAAGAGACAAAAGTGTGCTTAACAGAACTCAAGTGTGAAAACGCCCCCTCTTCATCTCTTCCTGCTTATTTGATGGACGCCTCTCATCAAGAAAATCTGTTGCTGTCGGCAAACACCAGATATTTGTTGGCAGGCTCTTCCACAATGCTCAGTCTAATATCCAAATGCCTACCAAATATTAGTGAATTTAGCTTTGTGCTATACCTCTGTGCTAGGGAAGGCAACATGAGGGCAAGGAGTTTACTTGACATATCTCACAGAGACAAGACTTAGTCCAGAGTGTGTCACAAAGGAATTTACTTTAGTAGATTACTTGGCTTAATTATCTCCCATCTTCTTTGTCCAAAGCCACCAGGAATATCCTCCCTTCAGCACCCCATCATCTCCCTATCTTATTTTCAGTCACCCTGAACAGCATCTCCGTTTCTACAGCACCCACCTCTAATTCTGGGGCATTTGGGTGCTGTCTCAATACATCATTTCCCCCTTCTTCATGCTGTCTTCCTCACATGAGTCTCTGAGGCTTTGTCCCACTCAAGAAAAGGTGGATATGACTCCCTTCATAGTCTGTCTATAGTAGCACCTGAAATAACTAGAGAAGTACTGACCATGAAGATTTAGTCTTCCATTTTTAAGAAGTTTCCCACTGTTGCACTAACATCAGCAAAACTCCATTGGTGCTTGCAATGATGAGGCAGTGGCCATCTACAGGGTGTCATCTCACCCTACTTAGAGCACATCAAAAACAATACAGTAGAAAAGTGGCACCTGGATGGACCACACCATTGCTGCCAACTTTGACAATGCTACTGTAGTGCATCAGTGGGAAGTTTCCAAAAAAATAAAAATAAATGTTAGTCTTAAAGTGCCACACAACTCCTTGTTTGTTTTTTTACTGGACAAGACTAACACGGCTATCCCTTTTGAAATTTCAGAAAATTGCCAACACACACACAAATCCACAAGTGCTACACAAAACTCTGCTTCTGCAATTCTCCCATCCCTGATTACCCAAGAATCCAGAACTAAAGGCTTGAATTCTCATCGTTGCATGTAGCTATGACAAATAATTCACCTATTCTCTGCTATAATTTATTGTACATTATTTGCCTGCCTACATGCAATCTGCCATAATGCTAGTTTATATAAAAGACTACAAGCATTCTGAACCTAAGAACCCACCTGGGGTCAGGAAACAATTAACATACTAGTATGACTTCCCTTTCAGAAAGAGATTGACTCAGATGCTTCCCATGGGAGAGGAATACAATTAATATCCAAACCACCCCACTCCAATTCAGTCCAAAGAGAATTTGTTTTCTTAGAGCCCAGTGGGGAGTAGGTATCCTTTGAAAAGGCAACAAAAAGTGCCAAAAATGTATTCTGGTTCAGAAAAAGCTCTTTGAAATGAGATACTGTCACACCCTTGGAAATCCTAAACTTGCAAAGCTAGGAACAATCAACTGAATTAAAAAGTTTGGGCCATATCCTTAGCTGGTGTAAGCTGTTGTAGCTCCACAGAAGTCACCAAAGACATGGCCAATTAAAAGCAATGTAGACAAAACTGTAACAATAGACATCAAGAAGGGGTCAGGAACCTTTGCTGGCCCCCATGCCAGCCCTGAGCACTGCACCATCAGCAGGTGCCGGGGGTGGGGCCAAATAGGTGTGGGGGCCAGGCCTCCAGTTTGGGGCTAGGGCCGGGGCTGGGGCCAGCACCCGCCCCTGCTGGCCTTCCCAGCTGGGGCTGGCTCTCATCCCTGCTGGCAAGTGGCTTCCAGCTCCAGGGCTGGAGCTGGATCCAGGCAGACCGACCCACTCCACTCCCCTCCAGCCCTGCCCAGCAGGGGTCATGGTCAGTAGGGGTCAGGAGTCCCACGCGCCACAGCTTCTTTGTCCCTGATGGCTGCAGTCCCCAGTGGGGAAGCGCAGCCAGCGGGGGCCTGGAACCACAGCATGTGGCTCTTGCTGCGTGGCCAGGGGGGAGCAGCGCCAGAAGGGGAGCCTGAGTGGTGCCATGTGTGCTCAGGCTCAGCCCCATGCCATTTTTGGCCTGAGTGCTGGGGATTGCCGACTCCTGCATCAGGGCATGCTTCTTCAGAAATAAAGAGAAGATATAACCATACAAATAGAGACTTGACACCAAGACCAGCTTTGTCAGTTAGGCACTTCTACCCATACTTTTGGGAGCCAACATCCTATTTTCAGACGTGCAGATTTTTCAGCTGTCGCTGGTTTCATTTAGAGTTGTGTGTGTTGAGCACCTGAGACAACCAGGAAGCTTTTTTTTGATGTTTTACTTTAGGCATGTACCTTTGGGAGAAAAATGGTGATTGTTTCCAAGAGCTGTAATAAATAGTCTTGCTACACAGGGAGGGAGAGCACTGGCAACCTGTCTTGAGAGCTAGATGGGGCAACTGGGTCTTGAGAACAGATGAAGCAATTATGAGAATCTATTCTGACTTGCTGCAGAACACAGGCCACTGAATTTCACCAAGTGATTTTTGTACCAATCCCCTAATTTCTGGCTCAGGTTAAAGCCTATTGTCTAGAAAGACATCCTATCTTAAGTAAGGTAACAAAGGAAGAATTGGGAACCAAAAACTTAGCATACACAGAATGGCTAACACATAAGTTATAGTTTTTTCCCCACTTCTAAGCCCTTGTAACCAAGTAACTCATTAGTGCAGCTTTCCAGGGCCCATGACAGGAGAAGAGCAGATTTAAATTGTTTTGATATTATGCATTTCTTTGCACTCTCTTTTTAAAAAGAATAACATTCTTAATGAAAAATACTAAGACCCCCATGCAGTCAGGAACGATATTTAAATGAATACAACCATTATCACCATCATCAGGATGTAAGAACACAAAAAGAAGAAAGCAACCAGTCTCCAACCTTTCGCCAGCAGATGGTGCAATGTTCACAGATTTCAATGGCAACTGCCATTCAGAAGTAGATCCAGATCTGCTGGTTGGGGACCACTATGGCCATGCACCAGGGCCATCAAGGTAGAGCTATTCTTTCACATCTCCAAATAAACTGCATTTTGTTAACAACTATTCTTTGGATAGTATGTAAAGGACAAGTTTGTACTGAAGATCTAGAGTAATGGGACAATATCTAACTTTTAGTGAAGAAGAGGTAGCTAACCCAGTTACTACTCCAGAGAATCTCAGTGTTATTGTAGGAAGCTTGGGAGCAGTTGCAGGACTCTGCAGAGAGGCGACATGAACAGCAGATAGGCGTCTGTGCTGATACAGAGCAATACTCATGCCTTTAAAAAGTCAGGACACAGTTGACTGCACTAAGAATATCCAAACAACACTACTCTAAAAACAGTTCAGGTCTTAAAAGGAAAGCAAAAACCAGCTTTTGTCTACATCTTGAAATCTGTGATAGAGCAACTTCTGGTAAGAAAAAGCTCTTCTCAGAAGAAGGTACGACAAAACCCCAATCTTACCTAAAGTCTGGCTTTCATTCTCAATGTCATTACTTAGATTATCCTCCGAGATGTTATCACTTATATCGCTGGCATATGAGTCATCATCTGATACCTGGGGAGGAAGGAAACAAACACATTCTTATACATAAATAAGCTAACAGTATACTATTCCCTGACAACTGTTATGATCATTTGTGAAATTAATGGAAGAAATACAAATCTGTATTATTTGCACAGCATTTCTGTGCATAGAAGCAATAAGCAAGCCTATAATACAAAGAGGCATCCAGATCAGAGAGCTCCACTACTAAAAAGATTTCATAGTCATTACTAAATTATTTTATTCAAGGCAAAAACTCATTTTCTTTGGCCCTGAAACTTCAGAGAGGCCTTTTGTGAAATCAGGTCTTCAACTTTTTTTCTTTTCTTTTTTCGGACTTCATGAAACAGAAAAGCCAGTTTAAAATTGTATGCTGCAGCAGCATCTGCCCTAGGCCAACCTACATGTGTCGCAAGAAAACTTACCAGTGCACAATCCTGTGATAAAATTTCTTGCAGCTCCTGTAGGATGACTCAGGACAGATGTTGCAACATGCACTACTTACAATTTCTATTTTAAAATCAGGCAACGTTGGCATGCAAGCTAGCCTATTCTCCTCCTCCAGCCACCTCCTTACATGCACTTTTTTTTTTTTTTTTTTTTTTTTTAACTTAAGAGTAGCAAACAGTTAAGTACACGTGACTCTGAAATCCTCCAAAATACTTTATTTGTGGTAAGTCAGCAAGTTTGCAATTGGCATACAGAAAGATAGAAGGTCAAATGTATTGAATTAAATCAAAATGATATCCTGATATTTGTGCACAGACCTCATTTTCTGAAGAACTAGCAGACAGAAGGACTTCTTGAGCATCAAAGAACTCTGTGAGAGAGTCTGTGACAGATAGTTTACTTTCATTGGAGAGTTGGTGAACGAGGTTTCTACTTCCTTCTCTTGAATTTTCCTGTTTAAAATAAATAAAAGGCTTTAAGGGAACAGTGTGGTCTGTGGTAAAGTGCACAATTACATGCAAATCAACAGATACACAACTCGGAGAGCTTTAAATGTTGCCACAGATGAATGCATGCACTGTATACAGTTTACTGTAGGTAGCATGCATTTCAAAGAGGGAATGGGCAAGAAAGTGCACAAGAATCATATACAAAAATGACAAAGTGAAGCTCAGTAATGTGTATTTTGCAGAATTAGTTACTGTTCTTGCATAACCCCCCCCCCCGAATAACTGTTAAATATTGCAACAGTCAAGGGGTCTGTTTAGCTAAATGTATATGGCTTCTCCATAAAAGGAAAGCAACAAAAACTCCATTTATTGATGCAAAATGAGGACAGACATATGCAGAGTTAAGTCACAGGCTGCAACTTTTATTAAACTATAATGCAGGGAAGAGAGGGTACCCACCCATCACTTACACTCTCCTTCAGCAAGCATTTAATTGGTTCCCATCAAGGGGTTACCGGCTCCTTCCCATATAATCTATCACGTGAGATGGCTCTCCTAAGCCTAACCCACCCATTCAGCTCTCAGAGTTTTAGCAGCCTCCCTATCACAAGGGGGAGGGAGGTAGCAGCAAGGTGGGTACCTCAGGCAGGGGACACACAGGTCCATCACCAAAATCACAGGTCTTTTACCTCTGGGAACCACTGATTTTATTGCTGTCCCTGAACACCAGTCACAGGGGTACCAGTGATCAGCTTGTTTGCTCCTCACACACTCAATGCCACCTGGTATCACATCATCTGCCCAATCCACACCTGCACACGTAATAGCCATGTGTCAATGCCTAAACGTGAGCCATCATCCTCCCAGACTTCTGGCCATTAAATGCAACAGACTCTCCCCTAATCTCTATAAATCAATCACTTGTTTCCTCCCAAGCTTTTTTTAAACACAGAATATGCAGGGCATTACCCCGTGTGGCAAAGCACCTCCTCAATCTTGCTGAGTCATGGCTGTTTCCTCTGGCATGAAAAAAAACAAGGAGTCCTGTGGCACTTAAAGACTAACATTTATTTTTCACATGAGCTTTCATGGGAGAAAATCCCACTTTGTCAGATGCTTTGAAGATGAGGGATGACCAGCCTGGAGTAGATTTCCCCCACTCTGGGTGAGTCCTTTTGACTTCTCCCTTCACTTCTTGTTCATTACTGTGTTCAAGGTAGACCTTGGTTTGGAGCCATGGAGCATCCCTTTGTCCCACAGGGAACAGGGGTATTGTTCACTCCATATTACCATAGGCCCTCCCCCGCTTCGGGAACTACCTTTCTCCGGCTCCTTTGACTGGGCTCTGGGTAGACTGGTGTCACCGTGGGGGGATGGAGACATATTAGCCCTTCCCCCAAGCTGGCTCTTGTGCTTTTTTTTTTTTTTTTTTTTAAACACTGCGCTCCTTCTGGGGAGAAGGCTCTCTCCTGGATTGGGGAAAGACTCTGCTGCTGCTGCTGCAGCTGCATCTACAGGCCTCCTGCAAACTTGTTTCTCTCCCCCCTGTGGCTCTTGCAGAGGTTGGGCTTTAATGAGTCTGGAGTGGCCCTTGACTGTGCACCTGTGGTAACCATCTCCCCTGCCTGCAAGGCAAAGAGCCTTTAGTATTCTAGGACTGACATACCTCCTCAAGTTCCCTAACCCTGGCCTGACCTTACTACACATGCAAAGAGTTAGAGCAGCCAAAAGGCCTTGCTTTCCTCACTCTTTCTGCTGCTGTATCTGTGTAGTATGGCATCAAATTTACATGTGCAACAGTACCACTATTAATTAAGAATATCATATTACAAAAGACAAACAAGGAGTCCTGTGGCACTTTTAAAGTCTGACAGATTTATTTATCGCATGACCTTTCGTGGGAAAAAAATCTCACTTCATCAGACACTTTGAAAAAGTGGGATTTTCTCTCATGAAAGCTCATGCGATAAATAAATGTGTTAGTCTTTGAAAGTGCCACAGGATTCCTCATTTGTTTTGCTGAACTAGACTAACATGGCTACCCCTTTGGAACCATATCACTAAGGCTACTTAAAGGAAATATCTGTTGTGGGATTCAAAGCAAAGTTTGTACATTATAAGGGGATAAATAGTGTACTTGGCACTGTGATGCTGTTGGCACAAAAAAGCACTAAAAGATTCAGTTTCAGACAGACAATCTGTTGGATACAGAGAAGGAAAAGAAGTTGGTAGGAATAGGTGCCCTTGTTATCTTTACACTTCAACAGCTATTGGGGAGAAGGACACAGCAGCGCAATGGGCAGTCTACCAGCCCCAAGTTTCATTCTGCATATACCAAGGTCTATTATTTAATCCAATATAGTAAAGAATACTTAACTAACTAGTAGTCTAATAAATGACCGTTCCCTCTAAGGTAACTGTTGGGAATATACTCAGTCTCATGAGTTTTAGTGACTGAACGCAAAATAAATAGCACATCCTCATATTCCTCTTACCCCATCATCTGGGGCTGAACTGGGTTGCAAACATCCATCACCTTCTCCTGACAAAGGGAACACTGACATCCACCTGCTCACCACTTTTTTGACCCAATCCATCAATTCCATCCTTCTTTTTCCTTGGGGTCTCTCTTCCTCTCCTGCTATGCTATCTTCACTAGGTTCTTTTCATTCACCCTCTCTATGCAGTCAACCAGCGAAATTGTGTTTCCTCAGTTTCATCAGCCACATCACAGGACTTTGACTTCCATCCTAATGCTTTCATTTCATAATTGGTCTCTGAGTAACTTCTTATTGCACAAAAACATCTAATTTCAAACACCTATAGATAGCAACCCTGACATCTCTTTACAACACATGCTTCTGAATCACACAGCACTGCAGGGCACACTACTGTGCTATACAATAGTCTCAGTGTCATGCTTGTGATTCAAAGCCTCCAAGAGATTATTCCACACTCTTTCAGCACTCCCCAGTCTGGGCTGCCTCTCATGTTCAGGCTCTCCATCTTCTATAACCCACCAGGAAGGAGCTTGAATTGGTCGGTCTGGTTCAATGGTACTTCATTAAACTCTAGAGCCCATTTCACTATGGCACCTTTACTAACTCATATTACTTCAGTCTTAGTCTTGAGATGGAAATGAGCATGACAGTGGACCATTGGTATGGCCAGTTACACAATTTCCCCAATGTCTTATTCTGAGGATGTCTTTATTGATGTATGGTTTGCATAAAATAGCTTTTCATCTTTTCCCATTGGGATGTTCTTGCTGATGTAGTGTATCAATATGGTAAACAGGAATGGGTTGAGGGTTGATCCCTTATGCAGTCCAACTTTCACTTCAAAGGAACTTGTTCTTCCAAAACATGATTGGATCATCATGTTAGGTTATCTATATAATAGATGGACAATAGCTATTACAGTCTTAGGCTTCATATTAATTCAGCACTGGTGTGTCCACTTCATTGTATGCCTCTTCTAGGTTTGTAGAAGCCCAGAAGCTATCTTGTTGGTATTCCACCCACTCCTCTATCACATGCCAATGACAAAGATGACATCTGTGGTTCCTCTTCCTTTTCAGAAGCTGAACTGTGCTTGTTTAGGGATGACTTCTACCACTCTCATAATCCTAGCATCTATGATACATTCCAGGATCTTCATCCCATGTAACAATGATTTTAATCCCCAACAGTTTCCATATTCATAAATCCATCCCTTCTTACTATTGGGACTAAAATACATTTGCAAAAATATTTAGGGAATCTCATCTTGACAGACAGCATTAGCCACTCTGCTCACATATTTTATGCCTCTCACCCAACACTTTCACTAGGTCCACTGTCACCTTACCAGTCTTCATTTTCAGGACTGCATTTCTCTCCTCTTCCTCGTTATATCAGTCTCAAGCAGCACTTTAGGGTCTCATGTGAGCAACTCTGCCCAAAAGGTTTTCATTTCATTGCTGAGAGACTCAAAGTGTTGTTTACACTTCCTCATTTGTTTGTTCAGATGTTATTAGCAGTCTCCCTGGTCACCATTTACAAATGGTATTTGAACACCATCCTTCTTCTCTATACTCTCTAAGAAGACTATGAGAGGTCTTTAGTCCAACCAACTGTAGGTGGTTTATGAGCTCATCTTACATACTTGTCTAGGGCTGGGGCCGTAGCGTGGCTCCAGGGGGTCCGCGGACAGGCAGGGAGCTGGGGCTGGATGCTGCCAGGGTCAGTGAAGACCCAGGCTTGAGGCCAGCAGGAAGCTTCCCTGAGGCAGGGAGTTTTTAAAATTCCCACCTCCTGAACATGCTTAGACAAAGCTCAGGAAAGTAGCCTGAGGGCAGACCAGCTGCAGCAGCTCCAGCCAGGTAAGGGGAGCAAGGGAAGAGGCCCTGGGGAGAGGGAGGAGAGAACCAGGGAGGGGATCAGAGAACTGCGGGCAGGAGGGATATTCAGGGGAAGTGGCAGGGACAGGGAGGCTCCTCCGGAGCAGAAGGGGCCGCATTCTGTCGGCGGGGGTTGGATCCCCCTGGCGGAGGCTCCCCAGAGCGGTGGGGGGCCGCATTCTGCTGATGGGGGCCACATTGTACATAAAAATGCAGCTGGGGGGACAAATTTTTTTCTTGACAAGGGGGTCCCCAGCCTGGAAAAGGTTGGGAACCACTGGTCTAGGGCATTGTCTTTTGCCTTCACTACCTGCTTGGCAGCTTGCTTTGCTTTTCTGTATTCACTTTCATTTGCAATCAATGGATTCAGTTCTTTTTCTTTATGCATCACTTTCTTATTTCAGGTTACCACCTGTACCTGCCTGGATCCATCACCACTCCTTTTGTCTCCTTCCTCCCCTACCTCCCTCCACCTGCATTACCCAAAAACCCATTCTACCCCCACAATCCATGTTCTTTTGAAATGGTTCACTCTCTTTATATGATGCCAAATCACTCTAGAGCTGCCAATCCTGTATTTCTCACTCCAACTTCTCTGTCATATACTCGCTTAACACCTTGTATTTTGTTTCTTTTGAGAATAAAATGGCTAGCCCAGTGTTATCTGCAAGCATATTTGTAATAGTTTCCAGGTGTCTGACAGCATGAAGTTTTCATTCTGCAGCTTCCCTATTTTGTTGTTAGTCAAATTTCTTATATTTAATAGAATATTTTAGTATTTTACATTTTTTAAGCAATCCATTAAATAAGTGAAGTGCACTAGTGCCATGCATCTCACTCATTGTGCTCTAACGAATCTGGATGATTGTTTGAGTTGTTTGAGCAGAAGCTTCTGCTAATCAAAAGAGTTTACTGTACTATGAAATTCTGCATAATATCAAAGAATTGTAATACACCAAACCAGTAGGTTTTTGTTATGTAACTGTGATAAAGTCTCAAAAAAGGTATAACTTCACAATATTTAAACTTCAATTTTCTTCATCCAAAGGAGGAAAGGCAGATACTGTCCTATAATATACAATAATCGAAGTCTTATAGGAAGACTAGAATAACTGTTTTTGGGATTGCATATCTAACTGAAATCAGTATTAAGAAGTAATAATATGAATGGATTAGTTTAATCAGAGATATGGTAGTTTGTTACAATTTACTGTCCTGGAATTTGATTTTCTCCTCTATATTTTATAAGATTCCAATATGAGCAATACCTAAAGTTAGGAGCCATTATATGGACAAACTAAACTTTTACCCTACTCAAAGTCAAGGAAATAGTTTTTACTGGTGTGATTTCTATAGGGTATATCATAATTTGTACTGAAGTGCCATGATTATACTGGCAAGTGTAGAGAGCACAAAGACGCAGTCACTGTGACACCATGTAGTCAGAATAAAAGTTAGTTCTATATGTCCTGAGTATAACCATGGCAAGAATGAAACTAGTGCTGAAGTACAACATCCTGCCAATTTCTCGCGTCAGGAGAACTGGAATGAAAAAGTTGCAGATACTGTGAAAATTCAATATTGTTCAGAGTGATATATCATTAGCAAACTCCAAATAAAATTAGCTATACCCTGAAAAATGACATAGGAAACTTGGAAAGGCAAAGTAATAAAAAGTACCTGTTAGAGACATTTAAAAAAAAACAACAGAATTTTGTGCCATGGCCTACTCTCTTCTCACTATTTCCACTAGTACACTGCTCTAGCACAGTTTTCTAGAACACATTTCACTAGAAAGAAACAGGTCCAAAAGAGCCTTGGTCCTTGAACTAAGAAATCCTGAGTCAAATAATGGAAAGTTTGTGAATGAAGTATTATTAAACTTTTTCTCTTATTTATTTAGGTGTGCACTGTTTATAAACAGTTTATAAATTACTTCAGGACTGACCCATTGTTACTGCACAGCCTTTTATGCATTAATTAGAAAATCTTTTTAAGACTAAGAGTTGGTCTGAGATAATTTGTGAATCAGAAAAACAGTTATGTATTTTTGAAACACTGTTCAAATTCTCAAGAAGATAAAAGCAAAGGCCACTAGCATAATCAAATGCAGTTTAAAATCTACAAGTGTCACTAAAATCCCACTTGAACAATACATTATACCATGACATTTGAATCAACTGAATGACAAAATTAAATCTCTTAAAAGAAGAAAATTAATAAATTATGGAGGACATAAAAATGAAATCTCCCATTCAACTTCTAATGAAATGTTTATAATATATTTATCTAAGTGGTTATAAGTGACATCTCAGAGATGTAGAGGACATCCTAGCTACACACAAGGGAAACTAAATTACTGAAATTGCTCCTATATGCGCCTACATCTTCTATTTTATTGCTTTAAAAAAAAAGAAATAAAAGAATGACCTATTTTTGCACATTATTAACATTTACCTAAATATACAATTAGCCTTTAATGAAACACCCTGGCACATGATCAATTAACAACGACTCAAACCAATTTCAATAGAACAAAACCACACTTGACATAATACACACACACACTAAGATAACCTTTCCCCTCTGCAAGTATTTGGATTCACATAACACACACACACACACACACACACACACACACACACACACACACACA
>ML681964.1:16230887-16415653 GCA_007922195.1 Podocnemis expansa | reverse complement strand
ACACACACACACACACACACACACACACACACACACACACACACACAGATAACCCTTCCCCTCTGCAAGTATTTGGATTCAGTGTTAAAACTGCTGTATGGGTAACAGTTGCAATTAGGAAGCACGATAGCTATCAAAGAAAATAAGGCGGATAGAAAATAATGCCTAATAGAATGAAGGGATGGTTTTAATGCATGCCTAAGGCAAGGGGAAAGTAACAGAAGGCGAACAAAACCTGCCAGCAAAAAGCAATGGCAGTGTTTAGGAAAGTTCCAACTGTTCTACATCAAATCTAAACTAACAGGGCACAATGCAACATCATGTGAGTCACAAGCATGAAGGAAGGTGAGCTTCTGTTAATACAACTCACTGTACAGGAAACAAAGAAACAGGACAGTATGCAGCTATGCAATAGCCTAAGTGTAGGGGGTTTGCAGTAACAGATAGCACTGAAACAGGAAATCCATACCCACCTTCACCAAATCAGGACTTGATTTTGCATTAGCTGCTGAATCAAGGAGCATAGACTCTGCATGTATTCTGCGTAACCGGTCTTTAAGATCTGTGTTTTGTGCTATGGCCTGGAACATTTAACAAAAAAATATTGGGGCTATGAAGTTTTCTTAGCTAATGTAGACAGTGTGCAAAAAGGGCAGACGAAAACTGTGAAGGAAGTAGAAAAATAAGGTCACAAGACACATGACCTGTTTTTGGTTCTCAGTTTAGTATATCACAATTTTTTCCAGACATTGCTCCTTTTTTCTCCGACATGAGTAGTTTTTGGGGGGATATGGGGCAGAGGAGAAGGGAGTACCTAATGAAGAGGGGGACAAGGAGGGAAGGGAGACTTCAAATAAAGAGAATGGAAATGTTAGGCCAGGCTATAAGCCAATTTTTCAGTTTATTTTATGACTCATTCTTTTCTCCCTTTGAGGTTTCTTCCTCCATCTCTTTCTACAAACTGTCCTTTCTAACTACGTACTGTTTAGTCAAGCAATTTTCCCAAGGACTAAAAAATCTGCAATTAGAGGTATGTGTTTTCCTTTCAGCATACCATAACAAACACTCCCTTTGCTTCCCACTACATCTGACAGCACATGTAGACTACTGAGTCCTACCCTAAACATCAGCCTCAAGGCTGCCATGTTATTGGTTCAGCTCTTATAAATCTGCCCCAAATCATCATCTTTCTGCTGCATTTGAACTTGTTGTTTAACTATGCTACTTGGCTAAGCAAGGATGGAGCAAGCAATGTTAGAGCACCCAGGGCAGCCCTTATGCAACAGAGGCATGTTTTCTCCAGAAATGAACTCTAGTGATGGCAAAGGACTAGTTTCACTGGGCAGCATGGCTGGAACACTGGGGAACAGAAATGAAAGTAAAGAAAGATATTTTGCATATTTTAATACCTAAATTCAATGAACGTTAAGTTTTGCTCATGTGATTTAGGCAAAATCAAGCAAGATGATGGGGTGAATGGGAATTGCTGGCTTCCTCAAACTGAGAAAAATATTGTGACTTTGTTCAGTGCACTTACTAAACATTTTGACAATACATACGCTTTTACTTTTTAAAACTAGCTTTCACTAACAATTAAAAACACAAATTTCTCCACAACAGCGATAACAGAATGTCCCATTCTATATGCCATGTCAGAAGGAGAAATCTCTTTAAAAAACAAATAATAATATACAAAGGTGACATTACCAAGAGATCAGGGAGGGGAGGGGGAACCAGCTTACATAAAATAATGACATTGCATAAAATGGGGTTCTGCTTCTACACTGAAGCATGATTTGATAGTTTTAATACTGAAGTAAAGCATAAGGGAAGGTGAATTCACTTGTTTCAGTCATGATACCTCAAAAAGAGAGTCTTCTGCTAGATGCCTAAGACTTTGACAAGTTTTCCCAAACCATTTCATAAGAAAGATGGGTTTTTAATTTTAGGAAGGAAACATTAGAAGGTTTGCAGGTGCACTACACACATTTCTTTCCTTATATTTTTGTTTCCAGCAATAGAGCCTTCATTAGTCCTGACTTCTGAGTCTGTGCTTTCACTGCAGAAACTGGATGCAGTTGAAATTCAATACTGGCAACCACACCTTTTTGGCCATGGCCCTGTTTAGCCTCCAGAAGAGCGCTTCTGAAGCTGAACTTGCAACACAAAGAGCTTTAAAACAACTTTGTTAATGAATGTGATAACTTGGAGATAAATTTTCCCTTAAACTCTGTATAGAGCATGTAAAAAACTAACTACATAAAACTGGTTTTGAGGAATTAAAAGTGGAGCATCAATGATGACTGTTGATTTCACATTTTATTCAAGTAGCATGATGGACTAATACAGATACCTAAAAGCTTCCTTTCTGGTGAGTAGCAAGAAAAAGTTTCCTTTCTAGCTTTTAGCATTTCCTCTAGCTCTTAAATGTCTGGGGAGTAGCAAAACTATAAATAAGATGACAGAAAAGGTTCAGGTTACAAAGCATGTCATCTAAATATTAGTGCAATTCAAAAAAGAAGTCGTTAAGGTATGGATACTAACTTGGATACTCTTTCATATGTGGAAGACTGTCTATTAACTGCAGAATGTGACATGGATGGCCAGTGGCCTCTGCTTATATGTAATGTGGCCTGAGATGTCCTAAACCTGGTGGCTGTTACTAAGCTGACTGAATGGGCTGTTATCCTTTTGGGAACAGGTTGCACTGAAATGTTGATAGCTTTTTTTTTTTTTTTTTTTTTTTAAGACACCATGGCAATCATCTGGATGCTTTTGGGGTGGATCTGCAAGATATGATTCCCTTTCCTCTCTTGGTCCGTAATTATTATGTCTTCTATGGTGTCTATGTCCATTCTCAGGCTGGATAGTTTGTTTTAGCATACTACAGGTCCGTGCTGATACAGTACTCGTGGAGAACAATTACAGCTTTGGCCATGGGTTTCTTGGATTCTTGAAGACATAGGTCTCATCCTAGAATTGGTAGAGCAGGGGCCTGACAACATCAGCTTAATAATAACTGTCCTTCAGTAGCTTCATGAGCATCTCTTGGGCTTTGTACAGGCACATGTCTGATCTGTATGAAAGTAAGAATCCCATGATGCCTGAGAACTGGAAAGTGCTATCTGCCCCAGGTTTCTTGGAGATTCTGCAGTTGCTGCTGATCTTGCCATTTTCCATTCTGGATGTGGATTTCACTTAATAAGGTATTTGGGGCTTAGTATAATCATCACTCTCCTGGGTCTCATCCCTACTTTCTGCATATCAAGATGATGGAGCAGCACCAAGAAATCCTTTCTGATCAGATGGGTTCTGTGGCTTAAGTGGAGTAATGGCAATCCATCTTTTGAAAGTTTATTGTTAGTCAGGGCTGAATGAAGGAGTTATTTTTGGAGCAGGGGCATTGCTGGCATGGGCTTATGGGGCTCAAGCCCCAGGTCTTTTCCCAGGCCAGTGGCACTCCTGTTGTGGAGAGGGAGCTGGGAGTAGCTGTGGCACACATCCTTGCTGCAAAGTCTTTAAGACCCATGTGTCCAATGTTGGGCTGTCCAGCTGAATCGGAAAAAAAGAGAAATACCTTCACTTTGGTGTTTAATCTCTTTTATAGTTGGTTGGTATGCAGCTGTTTTTTGTTATTATTAGGAGGAGGAAGGGAAAAGAGTGTTCTTGTTCCAGGACTTTTCTTATTGATAACAAATATTGTTGGGGGGACTCTTAGGAATACAGCCAAAGGACTGCTTTCCGTAACTGGGTTTGAAATATTTCCTCTGGCTCTTAGAAAATTTGACAAGATCATATGCACTCTGCCAACATTTTCTGCAGTGTTTCCTGGAGATAGTTGGCTCTTTTCAGTATCTCATCCAGGAATAGGTGCAGTGGGGTTCCTGAGAGCTCATTCTGGAAATGACCACCAGCCAAACAACCTTTCATTTGCAAGCTTTCAGGAAGAATGATTTGCTTTTAGAATGAGCCTCTGATGTTGAGGATCTCAGTCACAGTAGGTATCTATCCACTGTTTTGGAGACCACAGCCCTGGCAGTCAAATATACTGCAAGCTTTTAATGTCTTGTGAAAATATTTGGACACTGACATTATCCATAAAAGGGCAAAAAATCCTCTGGATTGATGAAAGTTCTGTATTTTTGAGGAGATCATACATGTACAAAATCTGTAATGTAAAGCAAGCAGGTGTCAATATTTTCTGCACAGAAGTGATGAAAGCACCAGAGTCCTTACAAAATATATTTTCAGTTATTGTTTGAGGGTTATTGCAAATGAAAAAAATATCACTTTCTGATGGGAGTACCATAGCCCCACTTGGGTCTTCTTTCAGGATCCCTTGAGCCTAGACTTCTGAAACCCTCCTTGTTTACTCATCTTTTCCCTCCCCCAAGAAATTCCTTCTCTCACCTAAACATGACTGGGGTCAGGGTGGGGAACATAATAGAGAAGGAGAAGAACGCACCCCCCCCCCCACCTGCCAAGGAGTATCGGGTTTGAATTCAAAAGATCTTTCATCTTTCTCCCTTTTTCCCCCTCTTCAACTGGCTTGATTTACAGCACTAGCAATTACTAGTCAACATAGTACCATAAGCAGGGGACAACTGACACTTAAGTACCTCATTCCTGATTTTCATGGTCTGAGGCACAATGTTCTTCTTTCTTTATGGTTCCACTCACGGAGAGAAATTTTTTGATTTGATTATTATCTTTTCTTGAGCTGTCTGTGAAGGACAGGCTCTCTGCCTTTTTCAGCAGGAGAGAATCTTTTGTTTGTGAGCAGAATGCCTTTAATTTAAGGTAGGCATGAGTTTGTCTCTCTTCTGGACTCTGAGCACAGGAAGACAAAGACATAGTAGTGATTTTTTTCCTCTTTGAAGTGGATGAGGCAGCTGTAGAGCTGAATTTTCTAAGTCATTAGCTTAGTCTGTACAGAAATCCCTTTAAACATGTTGATAAGGACTGTGGGGATTTTGGCTTGGCTTTCTTTACAGGAAGCAGGTCTTAGTTAGGCAGAGTTTGGATCTTAGATCATGAATGCTGAGCTCCTGGTGTACATCTGCCCTTCCAGATGCCTGCAAAGAAAGCTCCTGGCTTCTTCCTGAGGTATTCCTGCTGCATGTGATGATCAGGTTGCTGCGCACCATCACTTTCTCCACCTTTACAAGAACGTACAGGCTGAGTACAGGTCTCACAGGTTATTCTGAGCTGAAGAGTTTTGAGCATCACAGATGGAACATACATGTTGGTGCAGCATACCCTTTTTATCCTATTATCCAACAACTGGGAAGGAAGCTGATAGAGTTTCAGGGGGAATCCAAGAGAAAGCATCTGAACACCAATATTTAGCCTTTTTGTGAAAAAGGTTACACACTCAACTTACTATTCACTCTGTGCATAAGGCCTAAACTAAGGAAATATTTCCTTACAGATGTAGAAGTAGTTAAGAAAATAATTTTGGAAAATGATGGCTTGTACAATTGGCCTCATGGGAGCCAAACTGAAAGGTGTGGTCAAATGGACAAAGTTGGTATGGAAGAAGGTTCAGCTGCCTCTGGTTTCTGTGGAGAGCAAAAGCACCTAAACTAGTGGAGAAGCTATGAGCTAGAAACTGCTTTGCTAAACAGAGATTCTGGAAAGTGAATGGTAGTTATCACCTGTTATTCTAGCTACGCATCTTGTTCTATCAGATCACCCACAGCAGAGAGAGCCACCCCTGCCTCCAGATAAGAGATGGCAAGCTAAGTTACAATCTAAAATGAGTGGCAATGACAACTCCCACCCACTCTCTCTGAAGATCAGCCATTGTGACTCTGATGATTTTGATCACCAGAAACTTTGGGAGTGGGAATCTCCAAGTCAATCTCAAAAAGACTACATGAGACATCTGGTGCCACCCCAGGGATGGTATTTTAGAGCAGTCGTTTCTTCACCAGAATGCAGTTAAGAAAGCCGATCAATGCAAAAATAGGAATAAGCATTAGAGAAAGCAGACAATCGTTTTTAGTTGCAGCAGCATCACAGCACTACAACACAGCATTTTGGCCTCAGGTGTGGTATCAGGACCAGGAGGACAGTCAAATATATTCAGCCACCCAAGAAGTGACCTTAGGCCAAAGAACACTGTGAAATGCCTGACTACTGCAACACACCATGACAGTAAAACTAAACAAACATTTTAAAATGAGAATCCACACGGTCAGTTCTGTTTATGTCATCACACTGCTTCATAATTTAGCTGCAAATATGAATAACTTCACAGCTATGATCAATCAGGTCATGCAGTTTTCAACCACCACAGTAGAATTCATAGAATATCAAGCACCAAATTCACTTGCATTTATTACAGACAACATCAGCTTTGGGCCACTGTCAAGCAGCAGCACTGAATCAATAGAACATGGCCAATACTTCATAAGATCTATGATAGGATAGTTTAACTCTGCATAGTAATGGCCTGTAAATTGGACAATGGAGGCACCTGTACACCTCCAAAGTTTGTAATAAGCAGAGTACATGAAACACCATATACATATTAATACTAAAGCAAAATAAACTAAGATTCAAATATAACCCAAGACACTGTAAAATAAGAACGCAAATGAACAGCAATAACCAACCCCTCTGAATTCCACTGGGCCCCACATATCACTTACGGATGATAAAGCATTCTTCAATCCAGCTACTTGGGCAGATGGAGATGAGACTGCATCATGTTCTAACAGCTGCTTCAGTTTCTCTCTCTCGAGTGAGACTGTGCTAAAAGCCGACTTTAAAGTGAAGTAAGCTAAAAGAATTTTTCAAAAGAAAAAAAAGCAGGTTAGAAAAATGCAACCAGTTGTTTCACAACTTGGTATACAACATTTCAGTGCTGCTTAATACCCCCCTGACAGAAACAAAACTTGTGGGGACAAAACACTAAATATACCCTTGGATAACCTTGCCTAAAGGCTTAGATTTTTAATAGGAAAAAAGTTTTTTACATGACAAATGCTCTGTGGTTCTGTATTTTCACAAAGTATTTTTATTCTTGATTATAAATAGTTGAATTGTAACGACATCAACTTTCTTCCCTTCCTCAGTATGGTTTTAGTCTCTAAAAAGTTTGAGGTTCCTTAACACATTCCTTGAATAAGCAATATGTCCAGTGAAAAATCCAAGAGCCAGCCTAAGCTGTGCTAACTGATTCACAGGTAAGAAATCCCACGTGGACTGACTAATGTTTTGTTCATTTACAGGGTTCTGCAGTGTTGGACCATACTGTATTCTGCTCCATAGGGGTACTCCAGTTTAAGTTATAAGAACTAAATGGACCAAACTACAAGATATTAAACTTACTAGATACTTGCATGCTATGCAAAATTCATACTACTATTTCCATTCCTACCTGATTTAGGGTATGTCTATTCTGATGGGAGCACCCCATCAGATTGATTCTATTGGATCAACTGAGTGGTCAGTTAAGACATGCTCAGTCGATCCAGAAATCAACTTAATAAGCCCTCCCCACAAGTGGCGTGGTGTTGTGTCAGTGGGAAGCCGAGGCACAGGTCAATGTTGGTTGCACTCAAGACTCTAGCTGAAGTTGAGGACCAAGTATGAGGAAACTGAGCACAGTTTGCGATTGAGGTGGCCAAGATTCCAGCTGAGATAAAGACAAAAATAAGGAATGAGGCACAGCTCAGGATGGCTGCCAGTAGACTGGGAAAACAAGGCAGTCAGGGCAGACTGAGGAGCATACTAACCTCCTGGCTACATTCTAGACTATGGCTGGTAAGCTGAGGTTGCCACTGGCAGAAGGAAAAATAGAAGGACCTTCTACTGACGTACTTAAGGATTGAGTTAAATAGCTTAGCTGATGTATCTCAGCTCCCCCCAGGAAAAGGAAAGAAAATTTTGGGATTGATTGTCAAGGTGTAACATACTGTACTCCCTTTTATAGCTTTAAAGTATGATTTGTGTATATTCATGTTCACTCTTGTACTGCAACTGTGTGTTTCTTAATGCAAACTATGTCAGATAAGGTGTTTTTGGAATGCTCATGACGTACTGAACATTATTGTTATGATAGTATTGTTCACTGCAATGCCACATGCATAGTCATGAAACTCTGCTATGTAATATCCCCGTATGTGTCTTGTGTGGCTTGCATAAATCCAGGGAAATTCCACACAGAGTGAGGGTTCATGCCTTGCAGATGCATCTGTACAGGAACAGTGGACTGGCCTGAACACCTGATAAGGAGATGCTCATTTGGGAATCATGTCCATTAATGTACATGGTTGATTGCAAGATAACAGGGGGTGACAAGGAAACCCATAAAAGGCAGAGGCATTTTTGTCTCTGGAACTCTCCCTGTCCCATCTACAGAGCAACATCAAGCAACTGACAGACCACTCATGGGGGCGCAGAAGAGTGGGCTTAGCTGAGTGAGTCAGTCAGCCTGTGGTAAGGTAATAGTAAAGACTGTAAGGCTACTGAAGTGTTAAACTGAGTTTAGAATGCGATTTGTTTAATTTCTTTCTGATCAATCTGACTCGTATTATTCTGACTTACCAATCACTTAATCTTTCTGTATTTAATAAATTTGTTTGTTTTATCTAAAGCAGCACATGTGGTTTGAGTGTAGATAGAGACCGAGCTGGTGCACATCAACTTAACTGATAAACTGACCAACCTGTGAGCTTGCTGATTCCAACAGGAAGCATTAAACACTGTAAGACGGCAGTTTGTAGGGCTGCATCTGGGACTGGGGATATTGGCTTGGAGAGGGTAGGGAATCATTTTTATTGAAGAATACTTTGAGTGGCTCACCAACATTACTTACTAACATAAGAGTTGTGTATCTGCAAGGGACTGTGAGTTAACTGACACAGGAGCAGGTGGTTCACACAGCAAGGCACATAAAAGATGAGCTCCAGAAGTGAGGGACTGGAGATGGCACAGCGATACCAGCCCAGACCGCAGAGGAGAATGTCACACAAGGCTAGAAAAGCCAGAAAGGTTACAATATGGGAGCTGCAGCCCATTAACTGGGCATCTTAATTTTGGAGGCCCAGTGACGGAATGAATCAGTGAATACCTGGGAACCCAGCGTGGGTTGGGGGAAGGCTGCCATACAATTGCTGGTGCTTTCTTGTGGCAGACGTCCAGTGTGGCTACTTGTTATGGAATGGTTACAGTAAGTTATCAGATAAAATGGGTTGGAAAAGTATGCCAAGGAAAGCATGCCTTTAGGGGCTTGGGGCACCTATGTCTGTACTAGCAGGCAGCCAACCCCTCTTCTTCCATGGCCTCCTTTCCCCAATTCCACTCCTCAACACCACAGGAGGGTGGGAGAGTTCCAGCAATGTGATTGCTGGGACCTGGCTGGGGATTTTATGGACATAATGAAGGAAACGATGACAACCTTCACTATACAGTTCTTTGACAAGGACTCCCAGATATATTTTAAATTAATAAAACTGTGGCCTAAGTAAACTATATCTATTTTCTCCTGTCTCTCTTCCAACACAGCTGGACAACAGGGTGAAGATGTGCCTGGGATGCATAGCTGTGCTTTAGACTATACTTCACCCATGCATCTTTTCCCTTTGCCCTAATTTTACAAAAAAGTAGGTACTATTCTTGAGCTTTTATGCAGTATTTCAGTGTTGTAAGTTGTTACCATGCTCTGGTTCTCAATATTTATTCATTATACCATTCCTGAATATTTTAGAGAAATGCACAATAAAGAAAAGTCTACAGTTATAGCTAGTTTTTTCAAATGCAGTTGCCACTGGAACTCTTCTTCCTCAAATATTATTGGGAATATACCCAGAGAAGAAGAGCAGAACCATTCTGGTTACACTAATACATATTTTAGAATGTTATGTCTAAGATAGATAGATAGATAGATAAATAAATCAATCAAATCAAATCACTTTGGATGCAACACTAAAGACTGATTTTACTCTCACTCCACAAATCCTTAATTTTAAAATGACATATCTGATCTCCAATGACACAATACATTCGTTAAACACATCTCTATTGTCTGCAGAAAATGTATCAACATATATTTAGACTTATTACAGAGACTATGCCTTTTAAATGCCATATTGGGTTTAATTTATCTCAAAGATAAAACATCTCTCTCTGCCCTTCAAAATATTCTTTTCCTACTTTAGAAGGATAAACAAGGCAGTGTGAAATAAATCACCATTAAAAAATGTTATATACTCATCATAAAAGGATATTACATTAGATTGCCCTTACCCAACAATCACCCTAACACAAAACAAATATTGCAACGTTGGTTTGTAGCAGAAAGCATGCCAGATAGCCATGATGCATATTTTTATTTGTAGGAAGGCAATATTTCTCCCAAGATTATTTCAAGGAAAAAGATTCTTAAAACTTCTTAATTAGTGCTCCTGCATTTTTTTTAAATAAACATTACATCCAGTTTTGACCATACTTGATTCTGCAAAGCTAAATGTTGAGAGAGTTCTCTTATGTAAGTATGATATCTAAAACATACTATCCCTGTAGGGGATAAACAAGTGAAAAGTGGGTTTTCTGTGAGATGTCCTCATTAATGGTGAAATGCTTCAAAAAGCATTAAAATTAATTTCTGGTTCATAAAAGCCTTCCAGATATTAACTAGGATTCTTTTTATTGCCCCTCCTCAAAAATAAAAAACACTGCTGAGGTATAATAGATGGTGGCAGAGACAGAAACTGGCTCCTTCATGCTAGCAAAGTATAACTATGAAAGAGAAGTGTTTGTGCAGAGAACACTGCTCAGTGGCAGCTTGAGCTAGCCCTCTGGCTGCTTAACATGAGATTCTACTCTCTGTTTTCACTAAAAATAGGTTACTACCATAGCAACCCTTGCATCATAAATGTTAGCTCTGAATACTGGGAACCATTCTGAATGGGTGTGGGGGAGCAGAGCAGGCGAGCACAAGAGTTCACAGACAAGGTGAGTGTGAAAGAGCATTAAATCACACTCCTGTCTCTCTCTCTGTTGCTCACTCACACATGCACAAAGTTATAATATACTGTCTGCTGGATTTATAAACACTGATTTTAGGACAACTGCTTATTCCCAAGATAACAGGTTGTAGAGCGTTTATACATAAAAGTGAGGGGAAAGGTAGGACACCATCTTTCAACAATGAGTGAGAAGTCCAAAAATTCCTTTTAGATTGGCTTATCACTGTAGGTTTACAGGGTCTAATAAGGATCTGCTCTTGACAAGAGAGCACTCGCATGTATTATGAACTGAAGAAGCAGTTCAGTTGCCCTTTAAGTCAATGTAAAAGTACCAGTTTTTAAAAAGTATATATAAAATTAGGCCAAGTTTCAGAGGGGTAGCCATGTTAGTCTTATTCAGAAAAACAAACAAGGAATCCTGTGGCACTTTTAAGCTGCGTCTACATCTAAATTCTTAGTTCAGATTAACCAACTCCAAATTAAGTAGTTCGAAAGTTAGTTCGAACTAAGCGCGTTTTTCTAGTCTGAACTAGCCACACTATTTTAAAGTTCAAACTAACTTTTTAGTTCAAACTACAAAAGCGCAGTTAGTTCAAACTAAAAAAAAAACAAAACACAAAACCAAAACAAAAAAACCCACACACTTAGTTCGAACTAACCGCTAGTTCTAACTTATTTACATTGTGCTAGTCCAAACTAAATATGCAAATAAATTTGAACTAAATAGTTAGTTCAGACTAAACTAGCCAAACTAACTAGTTCAAACTAAGCTTTGTTTAGTTCGAACTAAAAAGTTTTTTAGTTCGAACTAGGCAAAGCCTAGTGTAGACAGGGTTCAAATTAGTTTAAGGCTCCTTAATTCGAACTAATTTGCTAGTGTAGACATAGCCTTAAAAACTAACAAATTTATTTATCTCATGAGCTTTCATGGGTGTAATCCCACTTCATCAGATGCTTGAAAAACATGCACCTGACGAAATGCTATTACACCCTTGAAAATTCATGCGATAAATAAATTTGTTAGTCTTTAAAAGCACCACAGGACTCCTTGTTTGTTTTGATAAAATGCTTATAAATTAATGCATTATGTGAAACCATAACAATTTGTGGACTTTGACAGGTCTCAGACTGTATTCCAGTTCCAAATCTAAAGTTCTGAAGAAAAAAGTAATTCAATAGTTAAGCTACTAGTTTAATGACCCGAGTCTACCACATTTCAATGCCTGTCATATCTTAGGGAAGCAGCAAGGTGGGATAAGTTATCCAGTCTAAGAATTTCTACATAAATCAGTCTTATATATTACACTATTATTTTAGTAGATACTTCATCAAGCCATACAGACCTACAGCCTATTTTAAAAAGATGATCCCTCACTCTCTCAAGCCTCGGGAGACTGACCTCTCCTCACCTACAGACAGCCACCTAACCTTAAACAGATACTCACCAGCAACTACAGACCTAACAACAGAAATTAAAAGCAGGCACACACTCCTGCAACAAACCATGTTGCCAACTTTGCCCACAAATCTGCACAAAAGACACCATCACGGGACCTAATCAAGCCAGCTACTCCATCAAGAGCTCATTCACCTGCTTATCCACCAATATGACTTATGCCATCATGAGCCAGAAATGGCCCCACACCTTATACATTGGACAAATAGGATAGCCCCTATGCAGAAGAATAAATGGGCACAAAACTGACATCAGAAATCACAACACACACACACACACACACACACACAAAACCACAGTTACTGAGCCCTTCCATCTTCCTAATCATTCCATTGATTTGTTAACGATGGTCCTCAAGAAAATCAATGGGACAGCAAGACTTCAAAGAGAAATAGCTGACTTAGAATTGATATGCAGATTAGATTGTGTGAAAGCAGTACTAAATCATGACTATGGCTTCTTTTCTCATTAAAACATGTGATTTGACTTCACCTTCCTCGATGTCCTGTTCCCAGTGTTTGAATCTCAACAACTGCTCTGATTTGCTGGTACTGTATGATCCAATCCCATGTCTTACACTCCTTTGCATTTATTTTCATCCCATTCTGTAAGCTCCCCCCATCTTCAAATCGGCTGACAAAGTGGATTTTCTTCCACGAAAGCTCAAAGACTAAAGATTTATTTATCGCATAAGTGCCACAGGATTCCTTGATTCTTATGCAACACATAGCATCTCACTTACCTTTATGTGCAAGCTGACACAAGTCTTCTTGCATTTTAGAAAATTCTGATGTTTCAGAGCCATCAGAGTAATTTTTCTCTTCCACAAAATCTATTGTAGATAAATTAGGATTGGAAGCGTGCAGTCTCATTGGGGCAGAAAATACTGCAGGTACCTACAAGAGGACAGTGACCCGTCATTTTTAATCAACCGAAAAAGTTTCACATTTTCATTGTCTGGAGTGTAAAAATCAGGCCTTAGAAAACAGCATGGGAGGAGGTGGTGTTGATCAGCAGTGGTTTTTTTTGCATGGATAACATATCTGGCAAGCAAAGAATAGGAAAGACCATGCTCCATGGTTTCAAACTTGGAGATTTGGCAAAAAGTTAGCGGAAACAGTTTTGATCTGGGGAACACTGTAGACATAGAGAATATTGCTGTATCATAATTTAAATTAGGAACTAACCAATAGCATGATTTGTGGAGGCTACTAGGTAAACAACAGTTAAATAGTACTGTATGATTTGCAATGGCTTCCTGACACAGCAATGCAGACTGGGTTGAGACTGTGTGTGAAATCTTGGCCACTTTGTTATCAATGGGAATTTTGTTATGGACATCAGTGGAGCCAGGATTTTACTCAATGACAGGGCACTGTGAAGTCCAATCTTACACATTATTGGTTTTAGAAGGATTCAGATTTCCTTTGACATTCTAGAACAAGAATGGATCAATAAGCAAATGAGTATTTTGAGAAATTTGTATTAGGGCAGGAGAATGAATGAACGAACAGAAACAAAAAAACCCCCCCCAAACTGTTTCAATTACCTGCAACATTGCTTTAGCATCTTTACTAATACCTCTAGACCGCCATCTTCTGTTTGTTCTTTTTTCCTTTTTTGGACTTTCAAAAGATCCAACCTTTTAACACAGCAAATGGAACAAGAAATAACAGTAAGCATCATAAAATACTAAGAAGAGACAATAACTTGAAACCCCTCCCATCTCCACAACATAATTTCATAACTGACCTGCATGGCACTGATAGCAGGTGCTGAACATGTCCTATGGAGAACTTCCATGCTCTGCAACAGCTGGCTCATTTCCAATAAATACGAGTGACAACAGGAAAGATCTGTTTTGAAATAGGAAATATTTTCATTTGTTCCCAAGAAATGGAGACACCAGAAAGTAATTTTTTTACATGTCACTGAAGTCTTACTTTGATTCACTTCTTGGTTTTTCAGCCTAATTTGTAGCAGATTGGGGTCAGCAGAACAAAAAGATTGTTACCGCGGTTTGGTATTCATCAGCCCCCTTAGTGGAGAAAGCAATGATACCACAGGCTTGGAGACTGTAGTATCTTCTCTCACTCCAATACGTGGATCCTTCCAGGTTAGGGTACAATCATACTGATGGAGCAAGTTCACATAGTTGCTGTTGATGCTGTATTTATTCTACAGGGAAATAACTTCAGAAGAACCTCACACTTTTGAACTGCAACTATGACTGGCACTTGTGATGTCCACTAAGGGCCAGACTTTCAAAAATGATAAGGAATTTTGGATGCTTCACTTTCTGGTGCCTAGTTTGAGACACCTCAAAACCAAATCATCAGAAGTTCAGTGCCCAAAACTTTCTGTAAGAAAAAAATCAGGCCCTTCAAGAGATCTCCTGTTGGCCATGCTAAAATTGAGGTATCTGAGAATTGATACTCTAATAATATATAGACATGATGCACTTAAAATACATATCACTATTGATTACAGACGTAAACACTACATGAAGACAGCCCCTCATCAGTTCCAGTAATATTCAGGAGACCCAAAATACCTAATATTTTAAAGTTCCTTCAGATATCATTACCTTTTGAGCATTTTTCCATATCTTCAGAAGACTGTAGCCAAGGTGGAATCCTGGGCTCACTACTCGGATAGGAAAACTGTAAGTTACTTCCCATTTGCAATGAATTCCCTTTTTTCATACTGCCTGCCTGTTCCAAAGAAACAGAAGTGAAATATTAATACAAGACAGTTGATTATTGTAGCTGAAGGTACATTTAGATACCCAAATGCTGAGCACCAGTTTCAGAAGCTGGAGAAGACTTCTTGCGCCAAAGACATCTACAATTATTAGCCAAAAAAGGGTATGCACATTGTTATTTGGTTCCACCTCTTCTGGATATTTGCACCACCAAAATCTGAATAACAGAGTGAGCTGACTAGTAGCTACCAGAAAAGGCAAATGGATTTCTTCTGTATTTGACAAGAACTAGGTATGCTGAAAATGAGATTTTAAAAGGTTTAACACTTGAAACTAGTTATATAAGTGTAGTAAATTGAACACCACACCATTTGGCTTTAACGTTCTCCTCATTCCCCTTTAAGTCAAACAAGGAACAAACCTCCAATAGTTTAAACATATCATGGAAACATTCACCAGAAAGTTCTTAAAGGAACAGGTCTAACTTTCACCAGATTTTTTCTGAAGAACTGACTAACAGTCATATCTCTATGACTGAAAGCAAGGGACAACTTCTGTATGGGGAGAGATTAAGACAATGTGGACTTTTCAGCTTGGAAAAGAGAAGAGTAACAGGGGATGTGCTGGATCTATAAAGTCATGACTGGTGTGAAGAAAGTGAATATGGAAGTGTTATTTACCCCTTCACATAACACAAGAACCAGGGGTCACCTAATGAAATTGATAGGCTGCAAGTTTAAAACAAATAAGGAAGTAATTCACACAACACAGTCAAACTGTGAAACTTGTTGCCAGGAGATGTTGTGAAGATCAAACTTGTAACACCCTTTAACAGAAAAGCATACATCTGTCCCAGGATCCAGGAGTAGGAAAAAGCATCTATCCTTGGACACTTGAGGTGAAGGCTCCTCTGGAACAAACTATTTGCTAGCGACCATAAGTGTCAAACATCTACTTCTGGGAATCCGTACCTGCAAAAGGTATTTTGTAGCACTAGTGTCTGATGGGCCACTTTTAGTTGTCTGAGAACTCGCATCTGAGTTGATCTGCCAAACTGTTCTGAAGGCTTAGAAGTTGCAGTACCACCAGTATAGTTTGATTCAAAAAGCACCAACTCCAGAGCTGTCTGCCCTCCTGACACAGCACACATGTCCTTGCTCTCCCTTATCTGGTGTCATAATGCATAGCTGTGATGTTATCTGCCAGGACTTACATTACAGAACTCTGGAGAAACGGTAGAAGTGGTTTGGAGCTTAAATTAGAATCTTGGCTCCCCAGGGCACGAATAAAGAGGGACTGCCCACATGACTACAGCACAGTTCTGACTTTTCTTTAGTGTCCAAGAAGATTGTCGAGCACTCAAGGTGGAACAACTTCAGTTGGGCTTCTTTAGTTTTCCAAATGTAGCTACAGAAAGAGCAATAATCCCAAGAAGTGTTCTACATGCCCCTATCCTACACAGAGTAGATAACAGAAATGCATAGCATTGACAGGTCTTAAAGCTTCTGCTATGTTGGTAAGACTCATACATCTAGTCTAAACTGATTGTTGTTTTAAAGTCAAGGGGAAATAATGAACTAGTAAATAATGAATGAGTACTAATTAGCCAGCTAACTAACACAAGCCCAGTACACAGAGAAACACACATACATTGAAGGAGTTTTGTCTTTGTGACACAGGTCGCAAGAAGGAACTGAGGGACCCCAGGCTACCCTTCATGCCTTATGAGGTGTGTGTGCTTGAGGGACAGTTATAGCACAAGGACATCTGCAGTGCAGACATGACCCCAATAAACACTGTTGGCCAAAGGAATCCAATCTCGTGCACATGCAGTGCAAGCATGGCAAGGTCAGAATCTGCGTGGACAAGCCATCTCGAAGAAGAAAATTTCAGGTCAATTAAACACGCCAGCAAATTCACAATTTGCAATTTTATCATCATTGCACATTTTGAAAGGAAGCCTACTTACTTATTATAATATCAGATTGCTAATATTTTGTAGTCATTATAGCAAATAATGTAATAAGTTTTGATGCTAAACCCAAAAAAGTTTTCACCACTGCAGTGTAAATGGACATTTTTTAAATTTAAAGTAAAAATCTACAGCTAGGTTTCCTATTCTGGCACCAAAACTCGTGCCAAAAGACATAAAAGGTGTGTATTATGCGAACATTAACTTCTCCAGTACTGGACTCATTTCTGTTTAAATTAAGAAAAAGAAAATTAAATTTAAGAAATCTAAATGATAAGAAACAAGATAACTTTAAAATAATCTAAAGAAAGTCACCTGAGAAAAAAAATTATACATTAGATAATATTACAATTTACATCCTAAACCAAATCTTTACTCAACCACAAACTCCATATGGTCTTTACACAAACTGATAAAGGAAACTGAACAAAATGAATCCATAATGAAAGCTCATTATTACCTTTCTACTTGAGACAGAGTCAAACACACCAGGGAGAGAGTCTGTTGTAGCGGATGATGGGAAGAAATGATTACTGATATCATGTGGAAACATGGCAATTTCATTTTGACGATACATTCTGTGGTGACGCAGTTTTGCTACCCATTCATCAAATAGTTCCTGAGATTTCACCTAGAGAAAGCAGTTAAATTGTATGACATGAGAACGTGAGATTTTCTCCCACAAAAGCTCATGCAATAAATAAATCTGTTGGTCTTTATGTGCCACAGGACTCCTTGCTTGGTTCTTCTTTAAAAAAAAAAAACAAAACAACCCCCCCCCCCAAAAACTCTTATTTGTTATTTCTACAGTGTGGTCAAGATTGGTGCTGAATTCCTGACAAGTCATCAATAAAATGTTCTGCTAAATGGTGCTCTTCATGAGACTGGATACAATACACAGAATATTTTAATGGAACAGCTCAAGAGGAAAGCTATTAGCTAAAGTTTCTCTCTAAGGTCCCAGTTCAGGAAAGCGCAAAGAAATGTTTTGAGTCCATCCCTATTCATGGCAGCACTGAACACACTTAAATGCATGTGTTTAAGTACAATTGTAAAAAGGGGTAGCATATTAAATAGTGCCTAATATTGTGAACTTAAATACAAGTCTTGTAAGTCTGTCTCCTGGAGGACAGACTCAACTTAAATCTACAGAATCATGCTAGCATTAAATCTTCACATATGCCACTACACTTTTTATATATAAAGTTATCAGTTTGGCTTGCAAACCTCTTTGCTTTTAAGATTGTATTTTATTTTATTTTTTAAAAAAGACTAATTTTATCGTTTGATTTTTTTTAACATTTAACAAACACTATGTATTTTAAGTCAACTTAGACCATTAGATCAAAATGTAAACTTACAACTTTAAAACTGTAGAACATAGACCTCAGATAAAGTAAACACATTCCTTCTTAATTATGTCCTATTAACAGATTAGACCAGTGTAAGTGATCTCACATAATTGAAAATTTGCAAGAGGAGCACAAGAGCATCTAATTACTTTGGTCCATTCCTCCAACCCTGTCATTAGTCTCACAAAAAGGAGTAACTAAAATTAAATATAAAAAATTGCTACCAAGTATGAGACCTTGTGCTTGACAAATTTCAAGTCAAAGGAAGATTTTACAGAAGTTACAAATTGCAGAAATGGAACTACAGCGGTGCACATATTTTAATTACATAAGGAGACCATTTGCCTCTGAGCAAACTATAAAGTCTGGCTATATTTGACAACTGCTACAGAATTTAAAACATTTATTCTTTCAAGTTAACCAATATTTCAAAGGTCAAAACACACAGATTACCAAGTGCATCACCATGCTTTTAACACTTCTTATAATTTCATTGCAGAGACAAAGAACATAACTGCCTTGAAGAATTACCTTTAGATGATATATGTATTCTTCTGTATCCAAATCTATACATTTTGTTGATTTCTTTACAGACATCACTGAAAGTCCAACATCAATGCAGCCATGCAACTTCTCTCGTTCTATCTGCAAGGAAAGATTTTACATAGAAAGCTAGTATTAATGCCTCAGGCCAGGGCCGTAACTTGGTCTTCTGGCGCTTGGGGCAAGCAGCCCCAAAGGTGCCCACCCCACCCCAGGGCCCAATCCATCCCAGACACAGGGAACGGGATCGGGCCCCAGTCCGCTGGCTGGGCGGGGGGTGCCTTTTCCTACCACCAGCCAGGGCAGTGTGGCCACTGCTGGGTGGGGGTGTCTTCCCTGCCGGGTCAGGCCGAGTCCCTGTCTGCCCAGCCACCAGCTAGTCCCGTCCAGTCTCCAGGGTGCCCGCTCCTTTCCCCAGCCCTTTACTTTGCCGCAAGTCCCCGTAGGCTGGAGTGGCCCTGGCCGCATGGTGTGGCCAGCGGCTTCTTCCTCCCTCTCTGCCCCACCCAGCATGCACCTGAGCATGCTCAGGGGCAGGGTGGGAGATGACCTCCCCCAGCCCCAGCCTGACTCCCAGAGGAATGTGCCTTCAGCAAAGGGACATTCCTTTTCAGGGCCAGGTAGGGTCGGCCTGGCACCCTTTAAAATTCAGCGCGTGGCACTTTGCCCCTTTTCGCCCCACCTTAGTTACGGTCCTGCTTCAGGCAAGGGAGAAGAGATGCATCAATTGTCAGGACCAACATTTTTAATTCACCTAGTAGTTTAGAAATTTTAAATCTCTCTTTCCTTTTCACAAAATGACTATCTATATGAAGTACTGCCATATTGAGACAGAGACAGACTACTTACATCAGTTTGACACTTAGCATACTTCAGAATACCTCTGTCCAAGTAGAAGTATCTCTGTAATCAGAAATATAAAGAAACCTTTTATGGGAGAGCAGAAAATGATATAATATATTCCACTAAAAGGGCATCTTCCACTCATATCCTTGTTGAAAAGTTAACACCCCAAGAGCATTAAGTTTCAATGGCAATAAACTTACCTTGTGCCAGCCTTTCAGGGGCCATTTCCTCTTTTTCAACAGGTAGCCTTCCTGTTTCTGGGGTTCCTGGGTAAAATTCATGACTCCTCGTAGTCCTTCTACAACCTCCCAGCTGTCCTATTAAAACAGAAAATCCAAACCTGATTTTTTTTTTTAAAGGAACAGAATTAAAAGCATTCAGTAAAATCTAATGAACTCAGAGTTGCTCAGATTGAGAGAGACAATACAAACTAAAGGAATTGCAATTTTTCTGACATCACGTCTTATTGAATGTATGTGCACACCAGGATCCTTTACATATAGTACGCAGCCACAGGGTAAACCACAATTTAGTATATGTAAAACCTCCTACTAAAAAGATCTTATTAGTGCATCACTGCCTGTAAAGTAGATCAAAAAAAACCCTTAGACTTCTGGCATGTTCTTCAGCACACAGAGAGTGACTCATGGTGTCCTCTCCTCCAAAAACAAAGCTAGATGAGCAACTCAAGTGCTGTGAGAAGCATGAGGCAGGTGCATGAGAGAAAAGGCTAAATGAAAATGCCAAAAAAAGCCAATCTACTGTTTCATTCTTCTTCAGCAGGGCAGTACTAAAGGAGTGACCTTGAAGCAATTTCATGTACAGGCAGGAATAGAAGTGATGATGATTTTATATTTCTTGTTCATAATTTCTTATTTATAGAAAAGCGTTAATGAAAGTATAACGAATTCCCACATTTCTGACCAGGAGTGCTCTATAGAAAAGTAGTAAAAAGCAGTTTATCTATCAAAGGACCAGACAATTTTATTTTATTTTTTGGTTATGAGTTGATGTGAAAGATATTCTATAAATAAAAAAATTAATTTTTATAGTAGTATGCATGCAGTATCATTGGACAGATTTGGTGGCGGGTGAGGCAGGGAAAGAACAGGGAGAGAAAAAAATCTAGATAATCTTATCCTTAGCTGCTAGCTTTAAATGATTTGGGACAATATTGTAATGGAAAACTGCTAGCCTTATCAGATGGCATCAGGAAGAGGAATCTTGAAGGTACCTGGCTGCCTTTATTCATACAAAGGAATCACAGAGATGTCACACAGCAGCTCCCTGACCCAAAAACCTTCTTTAAAAATATTTTAAACATTCTCTGTGTGTTGTACTCCTCTATTTATCCTCAGTTTGTCACTCAGTTCTGGGTTGCAAAGGATTTCATAGTTAGAACCACCACCAAGAGTTCAGTTTGAACCATCACACTGCTCCTTTGGCAGAGCTAAGCCAGAAGAACATACAGAGATAAAAAGTCAAATGTAGAAGCATATTGACCCTTCATTTTATACAACATTAGTTGACATGGGATGCAATAATCCACCCTCAACAATCCTTCAGAAACAAAGTAAAGCAAAACATTCACTAATAAAGCAATGATGTACAATAGCAATATCTGTCAGAAGAGGCATTCCATAAGCTAAGTTTAAGCACATTATTCCTCTACTGGCCTGTGTCCCCTGTGAACATTCCTCCATTTATTATTCTATTTTCCCTGCCATGCACCTCATGCAACAACTAATGACCATGTTTCCTGCTCTGAGAATCAGTACTCCCAGCATTACGCAGCAGCCCAGAAGAGTTAGAAAGGGGACACTAATCAGGTTTCATCATAGCACACAACCACATTTAACTTAAAATGGGTTTCCACAAAACAGAGATAAGCCAAATTTCCAGCTTCCCTAGTTTAAAATCTTATGCTAGCAAATGTTTTGCATGCTATCCGTTATTGACTCTGGCTCCTCTCTTAGCTGCATTATAGAAGAATATTTTCCTCACGTCTTCTAATCTGGAATATTTTTAAACCATCACTTAACTATTATGTGTATTAAAGACTTATCAAAATGTTAATTTTCCTTACTAAAAATCTAAAGCTATGCTTCATGTCCTATCCTTTAATCTTTCTTCATTTGGACCTAGATTGTAGCTTGAACTATACACCCAAATAAGAGGCTCCCCCCCTTAAACTTGTAAATAAGTTATCTCAACCTTTAATCAGGGACAGAGATTGCCGATTTATACCCATCCAGAGGTGGTGGTCATGGAGTAGATGGAAGAGAGGTGAATCTTTGGTTCTGTCCTCACATGGACCAGCCCAAGTGGAGCCAGAGTAGTGGGCATTGTTGTTTGCTGTTGGTTGAGGCCAATAGCAAATTAAAACTCTTCTCCACTGTGCCAAGTGTGAAGCAGGGAGATAACTGGGCCTCAAAATTAAAAAGGTAAATTTGACTCCATTACATTAAAAGGAAGTCAATAACAGCAATACAGCCTGAGCGTCCAGACTAGCAGGGTTCAAGACTGCAACACTACTGAAGAAAGCAACTACAGTTAGAACTAATTTTACATCCTTGTGTACTGACCTCAAAACAGAACAACCATTCCCTTGGAGAGTAGTGACTCAACCCAGGTGAAGGACTGAGGCAGGTCACTTATGGAATCTGCCCTGCTGTTGTCTTACTCAGCCATAGAACAGGTATGGCTGTTTGGTCTCAGGGATTATTAATCTGCCATTAAAGCAGCTAATCAAATAAAAGTCCCTTAATTTTCTATAAACACTGGGCACCAGAAACGCCTCAAGGCTATATTGTATTTCTGGGTGAAAGACTGAAGTAATGACTTTGAATGGCTTTCAGATAGATGCTTGTAATTGCAGCTCGTTGAATATAGCTGATGACAGTGGCAGACTTTCTGCTCAAACGTAGTCAGCTGTACTGCATGTTTTAGAGTGCCAAAAATAGAAAGCTGCTTATTGGAGGATAAGATTTGGCATTAGCAGCAACTAAAGCATTTAATACAGTTCTTAAATTTGGCAGAACTTACTCAATTTTTTTCAGACAATTTTTTTTTTTTAAGGCAGCTCTCATCAGTGTCTTTCTTTACAGTCAGTTTCCAAAGGGATAGCCGTGTTAGTCTAGTCCAGCAAAAAAAAAAACAAGGAGTCGTGTGGCACTTAAAGTGCCACATGACTCCTTGTTTTTTTTTCCCTTTACTGTATCTGCTTACTTCACAGAACTTTATTTATTGCTTTACTACCCACACTAATTATTTTGACCATGTCAGGGTAAAATTTAAAAAGAAGATAATGACCTTTTTTCAGCCTTCACAGATATTTAAAATTATAACCTAATGACGTGTTCTGTTGCATTTCTGAGGGGAGACTTGGAAATGGAAATAACTTCACACCAACTACTGAGAGTTAAGCGTGAAGTGTTCCAAAGGGGTAGCTGTGTCAGTCTAGTTCAGTAAAACAAATAAAGAGAGTCTTGTGGCACTGTTAACACCTAACAAAATTATTCATCTTCAAGCATCTGATGAAGTGGAATTTTCTCTCACGAAAGCTCAGGCGATAAATAAATTTGTTCATCTGTAAAAGTGCCACCAGACTCTTTGTTTTAAGGGTGAAGGTGAGACTGATCTCCTGGGAAGGGATTAATGGTCAGTGTTTTTGGAGTCAAGATACAAATGTATTCACCTTGCCAGAAACAAGGTACCAGGAAGGAAAGGTGTCCTAGAACAAAAGTTCCACAACCCCTCTTGAACCAATCTCTCAAGCCATAATAGTCTCTGGTCTGCATTACAGGGTTCTTTACATAGGCATCAGCAGCACCATATGCTGCTTTGTGGGGAGGAACAGTCACATCATATCACATCAGACTAAAATACTCTGATCCCAGAAAATGCCTTTATTCTTCCAATGGCACAATATCCATACTCCAAAAATCTTTTCCCATTCTCTAGACTGGGTCCTGAGTGCCCTTGCAGTAGTACTCCCAGCTTATTTGAGCATGGGAAAGTGAACTTGTACTCCACAATGCCACAAAATGTCTGCTAAGATCCCTTTCTTTCCCTGTGCTTTGTAACAGTTTCTTTCCACTTAATCTGATTAATGGATTGTCCTATCTTGTCAGATCAGCTAGAGACCCTGTGGCAAAAGGGGATAGAGCTGGCGGGACAACACTGTCTTGATAAAGCCAACAATAAAGAGGACAGTTCTGACTGAAGTGGATCAGGATGAAGCCCAAGGGTGTGAGTGGGGGGAGGAGGGGAAATACATGTCACTAGAATGGAAGAAAAGAGTATCAGATTAAAATCGATATTCTTTACCTTCCGACACAGGGTCTGAAACTATGAGCTGTACTTTTGGGAATACTTCTAACGAAACAGTGGAGTGCACCATATTTCTCCCACTGGGGCTTTTTAGGAATCATTTCTTCCTAGTGTGGTTTTCTTTCCTATAGTTTATGAAACTACCATGATAAAAAAAAAATTGGGCTGTCAAATAATCAAAATTTTGCAATTAAACATGAGATTACAAAGCACTTGTGATTAATTACGCTATTAAATGACAAAATACCAACTGAAAATGATTTTATGTCTTTTTTTGATGCTTTCTATGTTTTCAGACATGTTGATTTCAATTATGACACAATACATACTTTTATTACAAATATTTGCACTGTAAAAAGATAAAAGGAATAGTATTTCTCAATAAAAGTCTACTCAGTCCTACTTCTCGTTTGTCTTCGTGACTGACTGAACAAGTTTTGTTTACATTTATAGGAGATAAAGCTGCCCTCTTCTCATTTACAATGTCACCTGGAAGTGAGAATAGTCATTGACATGGCACTGTTTTATCTGGTGTTACAAAGTATTTACATTCCAAATAATAAACATTCACATGCCCCATTCATGCTCTGAGCTGTAGGCTCCAACGTTTAACGTTGTTTTGTTTTTGACTGCAGTTATGTTAAAAATAATTCTACATTTATAGGACATGCTATCGTAGTAGATAGCATCACAATATCTTTAAGGTGAATTGAAAAGTACTATTTTGTTTCTTTTTTACAGAGCAGATATTTGTCATAAAAAATTAAGTGGGCACTGTAGACTTTGTATTCTGTGTTGTAATTGAAATCAACATAACTGAAAATGTAGAAAAACACCCAAAAATATACATGATAAATTTCAATTGGGTATTTTGTCATGGTTTAACTGTGCAATTAAAACAGTAATTAATCATAACTGATTTTATCTAGTTAATTTGTTTCACATTAATTGCATGCATTAATTGCAACTGACAACCCTATTAAAAATAATTGTTCTTTTAAAAAAAACCCTAGCAATGTCAATGCTATAATTTGAGCAAAATTACATCAGCAATAGAGGAGAAACCTAAATAGCTAGTAAAAATAACTAGTCTTTTATTCAAGGATTGCTGATGTCCTAGAGAAGGGTATTGGTGGGCGAAGAAATTGCCTAATTGATGTCTGGACGGTGGCAGCAACTATTCACCAGACAACAAGCTTTGGGGAGAAGAAGGCAATTAGGTAGCCTGTCAAATCTGATTAACTACTATTGATGGGAAATCTCTACAAATACCCAGTCTCACAGCATTCTACTCTGCTACAAGTTGTTGTCAATGTTATAAAAAGCTTTCAGCCCTACTATTAGCAGCCTCAGCATCATGGTAAAGAGTGAACAGGAAGATTATGTGAAGACTTGTAACTCTTTTTCTCTTCTGGGCTCCCCCCTCTCTCAAGGAGAACCAAGGGAGATAAAGTCAAACCCATTTAAACTGAGCTACACAGAGATTACTCTCTCCTCACTAACACCAAACCAGAGAACAGAAAATATGGCTGCTTAGACATATCAACAATATAGGATGAACAGCAAGCCACCTAGTAGCATACATCCTTCTCAGTTGCCCTACAATATGTGGAATACTCCCCTATTTGGTCCAAAGTGTTTGTCTTTTCCATATGTAACAAAGAAAAATATTTTCAGTAACATTGCACCAAATTTTGTATTTCATGAACTCCTAAGATACTAACTTTCAAAAGTTAAAAGTGATCAAGTCATTTTCCTTACTTAAAGCAGGTATCACGCTCAATTTTATATTTCTTGCATTTTCCATTTATTGGTTATTAGCAGATAAATATCCCAACAAAAAAAAAGATCATGTTTTAAATATTTTGTGCCTATATAAAATGTTCCACAGACCTGATCTTGATGTGTACACCACGTGCTAGTCATTTGTTTGTACAAAATCAGTCATTTATAGCATATCAACATCATTCTGCAGTTAAACAATGAGTACCAGTAACGTAGGAATCAAGATAAGCTCACTTCCAGGAACTCTGACAATGAACTCTGAAAATCCAGCTTAATTCAAAGTATTGTATTTTTATAAGTTTTTTTTTTAACTGATCTCCCACTTGTATCTGGCAGTAGGTCAGAGTTTGTACTCGTATGTCAAACAAGATTACAAAGTTGTTATATTTGCCAACAAGGGGAGAGAAATTATATTAAAACTATGTGGCAATGAGGAATCACAGACATTTTAAAAAAATCCTTTAGAAGACACTTCACTGCAACCTACACTTGATAGCAATGTATTCCTGAACAGCATATGTTAAGAAATATGCTTTCTGCACTTCGACTGTATAATATTGGCCCCAGCTTTCAGCATTCCTCCCCCATAGCTAAGGTTGACAACATGCTTCTGAGGTTGCGTATTCTGCCAGTTATTGCAAACAACCCTCCAGAATTCCGTTTCTGCCTCTGACATTAATGCTTTCTGAAGTCTTTGGCAAGTCACTCAACTTTCAGACTTCAGTTTCTCCATATGTGAAGTTGGGATGACATCCACTGCACATACGGAGAACTGTTGTGAAGATTGACCACTTAAAAAGCTCCTTGGTAGAGCAAAAGTCTAAGTAATAATGAAATGAAGAAAATTTTGTATTATTATGAGGAGGAAACATGAATTAGGTGCCATCAGGATGCGAAAGGCATCAGAGGGTCTACTTTCATCTCACCTAATATGACTGAGCAATTTAGCCAAGGCTTAACAGACAACAGGGCTTGGGTGAAGGCTAGGTGGTAAAGAATTAACCCAAACAAAAGTTTGTAGAATGAAAGATGTATACACCATGGGCTGGACTTGTAATCTTTCCATTTTCTTGGCCGATTAGTAACTTGGACTACATTCCAAGACAAAACACACTGCCTCGCCTAAACCCCTGCATGCAGGATACATGGATAGCAAGTCAGTGGACCCAGGAGTAAGAACACACACCACTAATTCCTTCACATCCCTTCCCCAACAGAGAAGGTAGGTGTGCGGTTTTGCCGCAATGCTCTGGACAGCAAAGATCAGCTATGCTAGTGGGTATTGTAATTTGAAGTCTTATTGTGTCTGTTCCTACAGAAATTGTGTCTGCAAATGTAATATACTCTTAGTGGGATTTAGCCACACTCATGTAATCTTATTAAGTTATAACTGAAATCCTCAGTGCTAATAATGCTTGGCTGACAAGAGCTCCAGGAACAAACTTAATTTGTATCTTCCCTTTTTTTGCTTTCTAAATAAAAGTTATCCTTGCAAACACCTGGGGGGAGGGCGGAAGAGCCAACAAACCAACCAACCAACCAAGAATGCTTGAAAGAAAAGAATACCTTGAAAGCAAAGGCTTCTCACATTCAAAGTTTTAAAATAAGATTCTCTTACTTACAAAACACAACCATCTTAAAAAGGCAGAAGTCATTTAGGAGATAGAGTCTCTCCCTGTTTGTATGCAGGATTATTTCAAAACATCAAGTCTGAGATTTCAAAGCTGCCTAAAGGATTTCAATGCCCAATTCCCAGGAAAATTCAACTGGAGCCAGCTTTGAAAAATCTCATCCAGCCTGTTCTGTGCACAGTTTTACTGCAATGATGTCACTTACACTCCTGATTACAGAAAAACAAACAAGGCATCCTGTGGCGCTGTTAAAGACTAACACATTTATTTATCACATGAGCTTTCATACGAAAAAATTCCTCTTTGTCAGATGCTTTGAAGATGGGGGAACTTAGAGACCGGGAGATAAGTTAATGCAGGGATGTGGGTAAGGGTGAGGTCAAATTACCTCCTCTATGTGTTGTTTCCCAGCGTTTGAACCTTAACAGCTACTTTGATTTGCTGTTACAGTGTGACCTGATCCTATGACTTACACTGCCCTGCATTTATTATCCTCCCTTTCTCTAAGTTCCCCATCTTCAAAGAATCTGACAAAGTGGGATTTTCTTCGATGGAAGCTCATGTGATAAATAAATATTAGTCTAAGTGCCACAGGACTACTTGCCTGTTTTGCTGAACTAGACTAACACAGCTATCCCTTTGGAACCTGACTAGGAAGCTATAACTTGTAGATGCAACTAACAGCTTAAGCGCCCAAAAGCCTGGATTTTCAGTAAGGCTGCAGTACAATGTCCATTTCTCCAAGAACAAAGCTGTGCTTCTACACCAGCCTACTCACTATTTATGTTTAAACACTTGTGGGCACACTTTAGAAAAAAAAATTTTTTTAATGAACAGATAAACTCTTTTTAAAACAGATCATGGTTTTTTTTGTGTGTGTTTGCATTGATCAAGGCCAATAGGTGCTACAGCAACCATCTGCACTCATGGGCAGATTTTCACTGTCAATATTGGCAACATATGGAGATAAAGAATGTCCCCAATTGAAAGTTAGGTTTGCCAACTGTCCATAAATTTACAGACAGTAAATAAAAAAAGTACAATTTTATTACTATATGTAAATCCATAAATAAATGAAAATGTCTGTGGAATTGGGCAGAAACATAACATTGTATTTTGACACTGATATTTTTGTCATTCAGAAGCACTTCTTGTATCATAAAGTACACCGGCCATGACTTTATCAATTTCCTGTTATTGCACATGCCCAAAAAACCTCAATTAACTGCAGCTAAAACAATTGAGTAATTTGAGATTCCTGTGGAGAAGCTACCACAAGTGACTACATGCTGGTGTGACATTATTGTATTGTTTATGGTACTTCTAGTGATATGTATAGAAAGTTTACTGTGTAAGTAAAGAATAATCAACTTCAGCTCTTTGTGCCAGTAAAACTAAAATGTAAGGTTGGCAACCCTCATCCTTCACCTCTCCCCCCCACTTTTCACTGAGGCCTTGATTAGGCAGTTACACAATATGTTACCAATTGGTCAACCTCTTCTATGGGAGATTGAGGGGTTCTAAGCACCAAATCACAGAGGTCAAGCATTTGCAGCACACTTCAGGGGCACAGCATCTAGCACATTATTAACTGAAATCCCTGTTGCCCTTTCCAAGGTTATAAGTATCTGCTACTCAGTAATGTGTGTTTATTTCACTTGACTGAAGACAAGATGCCGCTGCTGACAAAAGAGGAAAATGGAAAAAGAAAAGATCAAACAACAAAACAGCAGATCTTCAAACATTTTTTTTTTTTGGTTCATTGAAGTCTCTAGAACTGACCTAATTCTTTGAAGTTCCCCCCCCCACACAAACAAGAGCTAATGAAGTTTACTTTACCTGTCGACTTCCCTGCTTGGAGGAGCAGCTGCTGGTACTTCTTGAAGGTGACAATGCTTTCTGGGACACTCCAAGGCTCTTTTCTTCACTCATGATCTCAAAGGTGATTTTGTGTGTGTCTATTTAGTTAAACACTATCTGAAGGGCATTCAGCAAGTGTCTTGGAAGACATGGGAAAGAAAGGTAGGAATCGTTGTTTACCCCTATGCATTCCAATGGCATCCTCAAGGCCCTAAAGAGATTCCTAGGAGGAAAAAAAAAAAAAAAAACACCACGAGCATTAGATATAGTCCATGTTATTTTGTAACATGAGTCAAGAATTCATAATAAAGCCCTTGGTAATGCAGTTTGATTACACTGATGTATGTTATTAGAAGTTAACTCAAGGGTCCCAAACACAGCCTGCGGGCCACATGAGCCCCCTAAAGCTGTTTCCTGTAGCCCACAATCACGCTATCATTAACGATACTTGCCATATCAGTCTATGAAAAGATGTCAGTGGGGCAGCCCTCGGGCTAATGTACTAGTCCTCATGTGGCCCTCTTGGTGATTTGAGTTTGAGATCCCCGAGTTAACAGAACATCTGCTTTAGGATAATTTGCAAATATCAAATAAAAAACAACAAAAAGGTAAGTTCTAACTACTTTTTTTAAAGTCATTATACTATATCATCTGACTGCTTGTAAAGAACACAATAAAGTGCAGCATCGACCATCTTTTTAAAATTTAAGTAATCCTAAATTATGAGCAAGTTATAGTCTTGTTCAGGTTATGTATGTAATATAAAGAACAAGAAATTCACAAAAGCTGGGAAAGAACAGAGTATTTGTGAATGGTGTGGGGAAGCTATCTCACAAGGGGGGAGGGGATCAGAACACAACTAGCTTCGCAAGTTCCTTAAAAATGTATTTAAGTGAACATTTGCAATTCCAGAGATTGCTTTCATTTTTAGTGAAGACTGTACCAACCTAGCTACCTAGAAGTGGGCATGTCCAGTCATACCTGAAGTTAGGAATTTGAACTATTTCAGATCTGTTACTAAGTGGGTGGTAGGAAGATTAATAAATAGCTTGTTTAATAAACAGTGGTGGTTGCAGTGTGTGAAAAACACCTTGTCGGAAACCCCAGATGACGGATTTGCAGTGTCAGCAACTGCTGCCTTGGCAACCATTTTTCGCCCAACAAAGGAGACCAACAAAAACAGTTAATACTTTTCAAAAATTGAAAAATGTATCATGCAGGTTGTGCATCATTTCAGACTTGAATGCTCATGCAGAAAGCAGCCAAGGAATCTGTACGGCAAGAAGGGCTTAGAAAAGTAAGGAAGTTTCTACACAGTATAGAAAGATTTTATTGTTCATATAAGTGTATGAAACTCCACTGCCTTAAATAAATAGTCATGCCAGCTTACACTTCAAGAGTGATTTAGTCTCATCGTGCACTGAGCAGTCTTTTTTTTTTTGGTTGGTTGGTTGGTTTTAAGGACTTGTAAACCCTCTCTGAGATAAGATAGATTAGAGTAACCCTAGTAAATGGAGAGACCAAAGGCACACATTTTTAAAGAATTCAAGATTCCTTTTTGTGTTTAAGATAAGCTTCCAAATACAATCAGTTCTCTCTGGGGAAGGCAATAACTCTCCAGGTTACTATAACCAGAATTTAGACACGTTCCAAAGGGGTAGCCGTGTTAGTCTACTTCAGTAGAACAAACAAGAAGTCCTGTGGCACTTAAAGACAAGCAAATTTATCTATCTCATGAGCTTTTGTGGGAGAATATCCCGTTTCTTCAGAGAGTCCAGTGAAGTGGGATTTTCTCCCACAGAATTTAGGACACGAACTTATCAGACAGTGTTTGGTGGGGGGAGGTATTTTCTTTGCAAGACTGATAGATGGAAAACTTGCTATAATTTCTTTCTACCAAAATCCCAATTTTTCATCTAAAATAAGGTATTTTCTTACCTAATTTTCTTATCTTGCATTTAAGATGAGACATCTTAAATGTTACTCAAAAATAACCCTGCCATTCTTTAAAGGCAAATTAAAAACAACAAATAAAACCACATGACTGGATGGTTCAGGCATCAGATAATAGTCTTGGGAAAAAAATAGTCTTTTTCTTTTATGTGACTACATCATATACAAGCCAGATTGACAGTGACTAAACATTGCTACCATCAAATTCTACAGTGATGAGTGCAGCATAAGAACCATGTAACAATTGTGTGCTAAACTACATGACAAATTGGACTTGGTCTATGCAGTTTTATTACAGATGTAATAGTTTTGATTGGGGATGTGACTTTTGAAGAAATTAGATTCTTCTACTCTTTTTTTGGATGAAGTTTCCTACATTTGGCCTTTCATCAAGGTTAAATGTTTTTAATATCTATAAAGTTCCCTTTACACTGGTTTTAAACAGCTGACTCTGAACTCACACAAAATGTGTCTTTCTTGATCAGCTTCCAGCTCTTTAGTCAAGCAATGATTTCTTTTTTTAAAAGTAATCTCACAAAGATGGCAGTCTCTTTTGACAAGCAGATGCTTAAAAAATATCTTCATGAAAGGAACTTAAAGCCGATTTAGACAAATTTAAATCATTCATGTGCCCATCTGCCCACTCCAAAGTCCAATACAGGAAATGCTTTTGTAACACTGTTTACAGGGTGAACACTGCCCACTCAAAATTTCAGTCTTGTGGCTTGAAATCAACACTGTGATTACGACGTCACTGGTAATTGGCTAACATGCTTGAAATATGGCAAAATTTATAACAGTTCATGATCACAAGCAGGCTCTAATTTGCAAAATGCACTCAGTCTCTTGAGTCATTGATGTCAGAATCCTGTCAAGATATTCCGAGGCACATTAGACCTAAATTCCAAGGCATTGGCGCCTATCCGATTTCTAAAGCATATTATTAAGCACAGCTGTGCCGAGTTCTCTGGTAGCTTCAGATACTTTTTAAAAACAATTCAATGAGATAATGCATGCCATACTCCTTGTATTATTGGGTTGGGACTCCTGAGAGAAATGAGACTAAGATTCTGCAGCCATGGGCTTCACTGATGCTCCTCAAAGAGCAAGTTTTTGATCTCCTGTTCTTTATTTCCTGGATTTAGCTTATTGATATAAGAAAACCTAACAAATGCCTTCACACACAGCAAATCAGGAACAGGCTTGTGTCATCCACTCCAAATAAAGCAGAACTGTGCAGAAGATTAGAAATAAAACAGAACCTTTTCTGTTATTTGATTAATGTTTCCAAATGATGTTCATAACACCAAATGATCTGCTGAGGCACTCCAGATTTGTGGATGAGAAATTTAAGTGTGGCATAGAAAGTGAAGAAAAGATCAGCTTTAATCTCTTGTAGTCTATTATAGTACCCCAAAGGTAAGAGTTATTTACATGGCAAAAGAATGGAATAGAAGTACTGTATTGGTAATGTCTTTTTTGAGGAAGAGCTCTGTATTGCCAAGGGATTACAAGATTCACAGTACTGAAAGAGAGGACAATCATAGTAATACACATGTACGAAGAAGTTGCTAGGTTGTCCTTTGAAGAAAATGTGTATAGAAGCAGTTCTGATGGTTAAAAAGTACCAATTTCTTACATAAACCCCGCTGCAAAGAAAACCTCACCAAAGTCTAAAAGGGTGGGGGGGAGACCACAACTAGGCCATACTTAACAAAACAGGCTTCAAGCAGGTAGCTAGAACTTGACTCTAGAGATTACTTAGATTGTAATCTCTATGGTGCAGAGAACTTTAGTTAGGTGTTTGAACAGCATCTAGCACAAGGAGGTTATGGTCCATGACCAGGGCTTCTAGGTGTCAGCACCAATATAGATTTGTAAACAACTCCCCTTACCTAAACCCAGATAGATTATTTCCCTCAGTCCTGGGTCAAGCTTTCACAGTATCACTGTGAAGTTAAACTATTTCAATGAGTTAAGTGAGAAAGTTACTTTTGTAAATAACCTATTTATCTTCAAAAAGCAGAATCAATTTAAAGCAAATTTGGTAGCTGATAGTTGTAGTTAATTGTCCAAAAGAAAAGACACGCCTATTCAAATCCAAAAGGAAACAGGAAATTTAGAACCCAAAGAACATTCCACTACTGTAAGTCACAAGGAAAATATCAAAGAAAAATATGCCTCATTGCCAATATGCCTCAGCCTCTCATGGAACCAGACAAGCATGTCCACTGCTTCATTACCTCCTGGGCTGAATAATGCAGTCCTTCATATTTGCAATGCCTTATGTAAATTCAGAAGTAGGTCAGTGTGTATCACTGGTCTAAACTAAAAATATAAAAAGTGACCTCCTTCCTATCCACCCTAGAAATTGAGTATTCAGTGCATATGAATGTATCACACTGGCATAAATTTTTATCCAGAGATCTCCAGCAGTATTCATATGAAACATATTGCATATATATTCTACACTAACAAAGCTGTAAATAAAAATAATCCGTGACACTACTGTGTATAAAACAGCAAGTGACAACAATACCATACATTTGATCAGCCAGCTCATACTACATGTGTTCCAATTGATAAATGTTGCTGAAAATGGAAAAATGTGAATCACATGACCAAATAAGTTTGCCTATCTTCATGGGCATCAAGAACTTAAAATACCCTTTTTAAGACACTTGCCTAGTGGCAGGCAGCTCATTGTACAATAATGCAGATGGTCACCAAAACTCAAAAGAAGCTTCCAGATAATCTCTTGATAGCTGATATGCAAAATGCATACAGAGCTCAAGGCTGTTACATAGATAGGGGATGCAGACATTATCCTAAATGACTCCCTTGCAATTCGTTAATGCAAAAGTATCAAGGCTAGCCACAGAAGAAGTTGCCTTTCCTATCCTCAGCTAGGGGTAGGGTGAAGATTCCCAATATTATACAGAAAGTCCTGATATTTGGGGCTTTGACTTATATGGGTGCCTATTAGCCCCCCCCATCCTGATTTTTCATGTTGCTAACTGCTATCTAGTAGTATGAGACAGACAAAGACTTTTATTTAATTTCTGTTCTCAACTCAGCTGCACTCAGTCACTGTATCTTCTTCCTCCCATAGACTAAGAACACATGCTTTGGATCAACTCATCAGTACTTTGGTTTTCCTGATCACAACTTAATGTTTTTTTGCCTTCTTGGTCACTGATACTCACCACAAAAAATTCAAGCACCTGATGAAATGGGGTCTTCTCCCACGACAGCTTATGCGATAAATAAATGTGTTAGGCTTTAAAAGTGCCATGGGACTCCATTGTTTGCTGAGCTAGACTAACACAGCTACCCGTTTGGGACCACAATTGCAGAATACTCAATGTTGAATGCCTTACCTGTCCCTGGCAGCTGAACATAGCAAGTCTTACCACTCTCGTCTCAGAATTTAAGGACCTTTAGACCAGTGACAATTTACCCAGCATTATTGCTTTTTCCTAGCTTAGCACTTAGGCTGGTCTCTGTAGTCAAAACTTCCCCTCACTGGAGGGTTCAGAAGACTTACTTTCTTGAAAGTTTCCTCAGCTAGACATCACTACAGTGATAGGCAATCACGTGTGATGAGCTTCCCTTAAAAGTCTAAACCCCCCTTCCCATTGTGATAGACAGATGTGCTGAAGAAAGTCCATGCAGAAGTGGGCCCAGAGCACTGTTCCTTGGCTAATGACCACTGAGCCTACAGGCTGCACACTGTGCTCTTTGAGCAGTGAATTTAGGCATTGACTTCACTCTGCATTTGTTCTTTATGCATTGCTTGAGGAAGACATGTACCCTGGTGGTGCTTCTAGCTCTCAGGTACATTAGTTCTCATATGTTGGATTGAGGGAGCTCTCCAAGGAAGTAGAGGTTTTCCACCTAAGTAGAGAAAGATGGATATGCCTCTTATTTGGGGGGCTGCAAAGGAAGGCTTGGTTTTGGAAGCGCTGGTCCAGGACATCAAAGTGGTGCATTCAGGTAGGTATTTTAGAGATAGAGGAAAAGAGAATTCACTCATATTCACTTCTTGGTATCACTTCAGTTCTGATTGTAATGATTAATCTTGAAAAAAAGTGGATTGATCCTTTACAAATTCAGAACTAGATGAGAATTTCCTACTGTTTTTAGGACAGTGAAGTGGATTGAATAGACCCCCATGTTCTTCTGACCTTCCCTCACTGTCGAAACTGTTCAGGATCACTCAGTTGCCTTGCTGCCTCACAGCAGTAGAACAAGGGAGATGTTCAGGGATCTCACTACTTTAATCAACTGCAATAAAGTGTGGAAAAAGTTCTCTATTATTCCCTTAATGCCAGGAAATATTTTTTTAAGAACACCTCTAACTTTAACAAAAACTATAGTTTGAATACCATTATGATGGATCAAACTCCCACATGAGAAAAATAGTCTGAAAAAGCTCTTCAACTTGTATGTAAAAAATTTCCCACTCTCCTTAAATTAATGAGGTACAGGAAAATTGCTACAATACTGTTTAAAAAAATTTTTTTTTTGCCATGGGGAAATGGGCTGAAACAACATCTATCCTCTGCCAAGACTCCAATCATGTAAAGTACTGATACATATGCTTAACTTTAAGCATGGGAGTAGTCCTATTACCCTAATTGGAACTACACTCAGAGGGACTTCTTATATGCTTAAAATTAAGCATGTACTTAAACCTTTGTGGTACTGATCCCAATATGTTTTTGGTGTACTTGCAGGTGCAGAGGAGAGCCCAGAAGCATACTTCAGAATAAGTATATTATACAATCCGTATGCTCCATTCAACAGTACAAATGGTGACAGGAAAACTTTTCCCTTCTCCTCCCACTATCTTATTATGGATCTTCCTTCTGCCACCACACATGCTATGGCTTTTCTCACCCACCTATTTTATTTTAATGGGAATGCCTCTCTCAAATTATCTTTCAGAACTGAAATAAGAACATAATCACACCTGACTAGTTCTCTATCATCGTAACCAGGAAGAACATTTTTGCTGGATTTGTAGGATTACTAGATTATTCTGTACTATTAAATTACTATGCTATAAATAGAGTAATTTACTAGACAAAAGACCTAAGCCGTGGCCACCATCTGATTTGCATTTTGTCAGAGCACTGTAAAACCTGACAAACACACAAGATACAGGACCACATATATATGTTCAATTTAAAGATATTGTCTTGAAGAGCAAAAATGATCTTAAACGTGGAGGCAGATGGTAAATAGGAGGGGAAAGGTCATACTGGCTGCTTTTATGCAGTGGGACACAGAATCCATTCCTGCTATATGATACAACCATTCTTGCTTATCAAACTGTCTAATGACAAGAAGGATACGAAACAAAAGGGAAATGGTTTTACTGTCTCAAAAGTCTTCTGAAAAGCTGCTGCTGCCTCTGGTAGGATTGGACTTTACTCTCTTTTGAAATGGGCAAGAAGATGGAAGGCAATTCTATTTTATCTATTCAGAGGATCTTTCATTCACAGTTCGTGACAAGATTATACACTGAGACAGTTATAGTAATATACAAGTCTGTTAAGCCTTTGCTACAGTCTCAGATTTAAGAGGTTATATTAAGTGTTACCAATTTTTAAAAAATAAATGATTCCAAAAAGTACCTAAGTGACTTGAAAGCCTACATCACTTTTGAAAATGAAAATAAAGTGCCTGAGAATTGTTTCCCCATTAAAGTAGGTTCCTCCTTTCCTTAATATGGGAAAATGTATTAAAGTATAATTTAAACAGATTTATTTTAAAAGAAGGGTCCTTTTCAGGAAACCCAAGCACTCCATTAGAAGATGCACTGTTTGAAAAGATGAACATTATTCGAATTTAATTTAAGTATGATGCTCCCTTTTATACTGAAGATGGCAAATTCCATGATTTTGAGAATTTTTTTTTTTTTTTTTAAATCTAGATCAGTAGTTCCCAACCTGTGGTCCAGGGACCCTCAGGGGTCCATGGACATGTTGCAGGGGGTCTGTGGAGCCTTTTCCTACCGGGGCCAGAAACCAGCTACAGCCCCAATGCTCTCCGCTAGGGCTGCCTTTCCCTCCCGTGGCCAGATCCTGGCAGGTGGATGGGGCTGCAACGGCTCCTTGGCAGGGGCAAGAGCAGGAGGCCATAGCTGCTGTGGCTTGGTTTGCCAATGGCACAGGCCATGGTGGCGGGAGAACTGCTTGCTGGCTGTCCCAGTGGCACTGCCAGAGTGATGCTGGCCAGAGTCTGCCCATGCAGGCCAGATTACATAATTAGCCGGGGGGGGGGGGTGCCCCGGCCAAAAAAAAATTTTTGTTAAAAAGGGGTCGCCAGCCTGAAAAAAGTTGGGAACCACTGGTCTAGATCAATTTAATACTTGGATGTTGAAACTGTAGATAAGAAATTGGCCACAAAGAAGGATTGAGTTAATAATGAATAATTTAGCATTGTTGCAGACAAAGCAGAATTTCAAAGATGCACAAGTCTTAATGGACTAGCATTACCCCAAAGAGTCAATCCTTCCCACTACAGTATAGCACTCAAATGCAAACCATGGCGCCACAGCAGCAAAGGAGTCAATGGTACAAATCCTTATTCCAATGAAAAGTTTTATGGGTTTCCATGAGGGCTTAAGGTCTGCATTAGTAGCTCATTTTGTAGAATCAGGGTCTGTTTCAGTTATTGCAGCCTACTGAGTATTGTCTTTTTCTTTAATTAAATGCAAGTAACTGAAGGAAATGCTGATACACTCTACCTTTTCAAGTATTTCTAGAAGTTTGAGACTGGTATTATTATAAATGAGTGCCAGCACTGTGTTAGACCAGAGAACTTACAATAGATCTCATCTGAGTTAGATTTTAAATTGTATCACTGAGAAGCCCATTTTATTTCTGTTGGAGAACACTATTACTTGAATTTCAGCTTTAGTTGCCACTGAATGGGAATACTGAGACGGTTAGCAACGGAGTTGTCATACACACTATAAAATTCATGCACGGTTTACTACTTGTCTTGTTGCTTAGCACTGCCATGGCTGTTTTAAAAATATGGTTCTACTTTAACTCAGTCATCTGGGGCGTATTTTTAGATTATACAGAAGAGCAGCTATAAATACAATCTGCCTCATAAACATACCTAATTCCTCTTTAAACTTGCACTTGAACACCATATAAAAAAAAATGAAGTAGCACCATTCTGTTTTTCTTCCTCCCTTCCTTCCATTTTTTTCAAAGTGGGGGCAGGGAAAGAAAATGAAATTTCTAGATAACCAATATTGTTGCCACAAAAAAAGATAATTATGCCTATGGTTTTACACTTTTCCAAAGCTTTCATCCTGACCTACAAAGATTTTCCTTTACTTGTACTCGTTCACTGGGCTAATTCATTAAAAGGTGCTTTGGCAAAAAGACCTGTTTCATAGAAGCAAAGAGCTAAACGCACAAAAATAACCCCCACAGAAGAGAAGAATAGGGTGTAAACATTAATAATGAATGATTTCTAAGCATGTACTGATTGTGCTCATTCTAGGAAGGACAAAAAAGTCATTTTTCTATCATCCCTTTTTTAAGAGACAATGCCCTGAAACACTCATATTTGGTGATTATGTTTACTGCTGTTGGTCTTCATCTAAAGAGATATCTTTGTTTATATAACAAACAAACCAAAACCAAAAACACCAAACCAAAACCAAAACCCAAATTAAAAGCATAGGAGAGATTTATCTTTTTGTTTGTTAAGCTCTCTCACTCACATCCCACAGAGTACATAGTACAGTTTCACATTTTGAGCAAAATCTATTTAGGCATTTAAAAAAAATACTTAAAAAGAGTGTAGAAAAGGAAAGGGGAAAGTTTTAGAAACAAAAATACAGAAGTTTTACAGACACACACAGCTTGAAACTTGTCACATCCATAGTTTTCAGTGGCCTTATTGCCTTTGAGTGATTGAAGGAGGGGAAAAAAAAAAATAAGGCTCATGTCCAGCAAACACTTAAGCATATGCACAACTGTAGCACTGTCATTGTCAGATACAGCAAATATTATGCACATGCAATGCACACAATTTACACTGCTCTTTGGAACCAAAACTTTGCATTTCTTGAAATTTTGGTTATTTTGAACCATATGGTATTAACATTACATTAAATATTTTAATTTAATATACATTAATTGAGATGGAAAAATGAAACCTCATGTGCAGTAAGCAAAGATAAGGAAGAGTGAAGGTAAATGTGGGGGACAAACTAATCAGGGCTCTCAACCTGGAAAGAGAGACCGCCGATCCTCCCCAATGATGAAGGGGGTGGACTAGATGACCTATGAGGTCCCTTCCAACCCTATGATTCTATGATGGCCTGTTCCCAGCCAGTGGCGTCGCTAGCATTGGGCACCCGGGGCACGTGCCCCGGGTCCGAACGCCGGTGTCCCGGTTCTCCAGCCCAATTGGGCCAGGGATCCGGGGCCCGCTCCCTGGCGGTCCGCGGCCATGGCGGCTACGCCTCCAGCCAGGAATCCGGAGCCTATCTGGCCGCCCAGCAGGCCCCGCTCCCTGGCCCAGGATAGGGCCATCGGGTGGCTACGCCGCCGCCGCCAGCTAGGCCGCGCTGCAGTGTGGCGTGGCTCAGCCTAGCCTGGCCCGGTGCGGCCAGAAGTGGCCGCTGGAGGCCAGGCCCGCGGCCGCAGCCCTGGATCCCCAGCCGGGGACGGGGCCGCTGCAACTGCGGGCTGCCGGCCGGGTCCCAGATCCCCGGCTGGGGACGGGGTCGCCACAGCCACCGACGGCCAAGCCAGGGATCCGGGGCCCAGCTGGCCGCCCGCAACGGCTCTGTCCCCAGCCGGGGATCCGGGACCAGGCCAGCAGCCCGTGGTTGCAGCAGCCCCGTCCCCTGCTGGGGATCCGGGGCCTGGCTGCGGCCACGGCAGCCCCATCCCTGGCCAGGGATCCAGGGCTGCGGCTGCGGGCCCGGCCTCCAGCGGCCATTTCCGGCTGCGCTGGGCCAGGCTAAGCTGCGCCACGTCGCACCGCGGTGCAGCCTAGCTGGTGGCGGTGGTGGCGCAGCCTCCCCCTGGGCCAGAGGTGTGTGGCCTTTTGGCTGGGGGCGGGGCCTGCCCTCTGGGGGCAGGGCTGGGCCCGTGCCCCGGGTCTTTCCCTGCCCCAGCAACACCCCTGTTCCCAGCTGAGACTCAAATAAGCAGAGAACGGAGGTGTGGTTCAAGTTTTATTATTCAGCTGAATAACAAAAGGAACTGCATCAGAGGGCAGCCCTCCGAGTGGCAGCATCACACTTTTATCCAATACAGTATGATAATGCATACGTGATTGACAACATTCTAGAAACCCTTACAGTTACATTAACATCGATTTAATGTATATTAATTATCCCCACCTCTGTTTACTGTTGACATCATTTGCATTATCCTGGGCAGCTGCAGTACCTGCAAACTCATTAATTTCTGCCTAGAGATGCTGACCTTACATTCTTGAGAGGCTATGGTGCCAGGGAGGGTGAGCAGGAGATAGGAGGTAGTATTCCCTTTTCAGTTAGAACAAAGACGGGACAGTCTACCTTACATTCCTTGTCCAGATAGTCAGGAGAAAAAGCATGAGAAAGGGGAGATAACACACTTTAACTATCAACTCTAGGCTGCTTGTTAAAGAAACTTAAGATACATGACTTGCCAGAGAAATGACCCCACTACCATAGCAACCCACAGCTCCAATGAGGCCTACACTCCAGCACCTTTCCCACTCTCCTACAGAAAAGATCACATACAATTAAATTTCCCTAACATAAAGCACACTGTGAATAGTACTGTACGTAAAATAGAATTCAAAACACTAGCGTTAAAAGCCACACAATCCTTTCTCCTGTCAACATCTAGCTCTCCTTTTAGAAACCTGAGCAGATTTGAAAAGACAAATTCAGGTTGCTTTAAAAAAATAAAATCTTATCTTCCCAATTCAGTACAGCACATCACAAAATATGCCAAAAAAGATGGCTCAGAGATTTATTTTTATCATCTTAAAATGACAAGCATTTCTACAGAAAACTTGTTTTAAAATAAATGTTGAAACATGAGTGGTGCCTGAAAAGATTACATTCAGAGAAGTTACATACATCAACATTTGTAGTTCAATAGCTTTTTCCACTTGTGCTCAAACTCAAGAAAACAAGACATATGCTTGTTTCTACAGCAAAGGAAAGAGATGTTGGGGGGGGGGTGTCCCACTGAGTTTAGGTTTCTGATGATCAACTCCCAAACTCTCCTTCTGTCCACTGCACTCACCAAACTCAATAAAATGGGAAGAATATTAAGATGATTTTATTTCCTTTATTTGCAACACAAGGATCAGGGTTCTGCATGCTTAAAAGAAACTTTATTATTATGAATGAGGAAAAAGAGTCCCTGGTTCTTCTCTCTGGGCTACGAGACAAGATTCATGTTGGCAAATTTCTATAGCTGCATATATACCAGACATATTTTGTGGTTAGCAGCACAAGGATGTTGAAAAGGTACCATATGCAGAGCTGACATAGAGAATACACAGTATCTATGCACTTCAATGTGAAGGAGGGGAGGGACTTTAATGAGACTAGACTTACAGGCCAAGTATTTCTGTTGATGACCAAAGGCCATGTACATCCAGCACATATTTTAGGATAACATTTTGTGCTTTAAAGATTGCTCTAATCTTGAGAACAACCAGACAGATTGCTGTTGCTGCAACTACCACAAAACTGGTCAGAGTGTTAGAGACCGAGGCGTTCCAAAGGGGTAACTATGTCAGTCTAGTTCAGTGACTGAGTCCTGTGGCACCTTTAAATACTTGACAAATTTATCTATCACATGAGCTTTCATGAGAGGAAATCCCACTTCGTCAGACGCTAACACCTTCCAAATCATTCAGTAGTTACAGCACTTCCTGGATGGAAGCTAATGATCTGGAAGGGCTGTGTACCGGTATTGCATAAGCAATTTGCAAGAGTTCATTTAGGCTATTTTAAATCAGTTTGTTAAACACCAAAAAGAGTAAATGCAACTTTTCTTCTAGTGTTTGGAAGCAAGAAAAATTGTATACAATTGCTTCAAAGATAGGTGAGAATTTGGGTGCTTCTGAATATGCTATTGTTTACAGCATATGAAAAGTCAAAAATAAATGTGTTAGTCTTTTAAGCGCCACACAACTCCTTGGGTTTTTTTTGCTGGACTAGACTAACACGGCTATCCCTTTGGAAATTGGAAAAAGAATGTAGTTCTTCTCTACAAAGTGATTAAATAAACTGAAAAAACTGAGCTAGAGGTAAGGGGAAATTGTCTAAATATATGGGGGGGGGGGGACATGTACTCAGGTCTCACTGAAAGCCACTAGGATTTGAGTACTCAACTCCTTCCCATTCATGTCTTTTGAAACTCTCTCCCTGGCAAACCCCACCCCCACCCCTTATTCTACACAGAAACAGAAGTTCAGTGTGAAATACTAGAATCTCTTCTTAGTTCAAGTATTTGGCCAAATACAACTTCTTTTTTCCCTGCTCCTAAATCACAGGCTTTTGGGATGAGGCTGGTTGACAGAACTATGATGGATCCAAACTGGAGGCACTGGTTTGTCCAACTGGCTCTCAAAAAATGTATTCTGCAGCAGATTGTGATTTTTATTAGGTGTTTTGTATGCTGCTGACAGCAATGATAACCTGTTATAATAATGAGATGCCTTATTCCTTAACTGCCTTTTCTAGAAGTCATAGATGGACTCCAAAAGTCACTAGAACACTAGCTCTCACAACACATTTTTGATGGCCTTGGAGTATGGCCATCAACTCTTGCTGGTGGCCATTCTAATACTTAGGGACCAACTCCCAAAGTCCCTTGGGTTGAAGCCAAAGTTTGAGCCATACCACCCCAAGGAAGGTGGAGTAGGAACTCATCAGCTGTTTCCAGAATCCTATTTCCCATACCCCAGCCAGGCAGAAGTGGGAAAGCTGTCTAAGGCAGAGCCCTAGTGATCAAATGCCACAGCCCAGAGCCACCCCTGGCATGGGGCATACCAGTATAATGGGTCTTCAGAGATGCTGTCCGGGGCTCCTGAGGAGGCTAACCAGTGCAGAGTGCCGAACTCTGCAGGCCACACCAGCATAAAACACTTAGGTGATGCATCCAGGAGCAACACTTGGGTTCTCCAGGGAGGAGCCACTGCTTTGTCCCCAACTCCCACCACACTTTGGAAGCTATATTGGCTGTTTAAAAAAAAATCAGCTGGTGGCCACATTTTAGAAGTGCTATCCTAGAGTGATGCAGAATGCCTGATACTTGTGCTCTCCATCACTGCTATGGTCCAGCCTCTTGACCGTAGTGCCCATGAAATCAAAGAATTAGGGCTATCTTGTTTGGCTAAAGAAATATATATGTGTTATAAAGAAAGATCCTGATTAGTAAGTAAAAAGAAGGCCCTTTGAGTTACAAGGTCAGAAGGAATGAAGCAGTAAGTTCAGGTTCAAAGAATAACTAATGAAACAAGGGCAGATTTCTAAAAGTGCCCCTGAGTCTAACAGGGGTAACTGTGCATGATTTTAAATAAGACAAAAAGAATCTGTTTAAAAAGGACCCTACAAACCAGCATTTTCTCAAAACACCTGTGGCCTATGTGAAGCCAAGTGCAAAGAAAAAGCCATTGGTCAGCAAGAAGAGGAAGAGATAGGGAGGAAAGAAGGTTGTAAATCTTATCTGGGCTTAAGACAGAAAGAGGGTCAACTATCTCAAATAAGGTTTTAGCTGATGTCAGTACTTGGCAACACATCACTAGTTTGCTGAAGAGTATAAAAAAGTAGACTCTGAAAGGGCTCATTGCTAATACCTGCACAAGAATGTTCAAGCCAGCTTCTGTGTAGTTAAGTATCCTGGGGATTAGTCCACTTGTAACTATGCTGATCAAATGCTGGTAAATGTTTGCTTACTGTTTAGATGTAGTAAGTTGCTTATTTTCAGGCATGTTTAGTGCAGTTGCATAAATAACATTTGCTCTTTAGATTTAATAAAGGAATTTATTGTTACATTAATATTGTGGCACTTTATATAAATAATTCCCACAAGCAGCCTGTTCTGTTACAACAGCCATATCCTAACCGGACACCATGCTAAGGCTCTTGGTTGGATGACAAAACCAAGTTATAAAAAGAAAAATTAAACCTTATGTTCTCCACCTCCACATCAAAAGCTAGAATTTCATTAACTAAGTAATATTGAAGTTTTGCACTCAGACCCATTCCTCAGGGCCTAAAGACAATTAAATGTCACTACAGTAGATTGTGCTGGTCACAGAAAGCAGCTCATCATATTTCAAATGTGTAGCTAAAAGACAATCAACTTTTGACTTAAGATGCGTTTCATGTCACCGAATATCTACTTCAATTTCTTTCACATTTTTATGGCCCTTGCTGTTATTTCTACCAGGACCAGCCCTCGACCAAATGGCACCCCAGGTAAGAAGTGTTTTTGACATGTTCCTCCAACGCCCCCAACATTTGTTCAAGTTTGAATACTTTTTTTTTTATTGCACATATAGCCAATTGCAAGCACTATGATGAACTATTTGCACATATGACTTCCATCATTTAAAGTGATAAATTTACATGCTAGGATCCGTAAATCTGTATTTATTCATGCCATATAGAAGCAAACAAAAAAATTCATTGTCTGCAAGCGTACAGAGATCTTTTAATTTTAAACTGAAACGTACTAATATCAAGAAATTGATCTGTACCACCAACACTGGATGAACCAGTATGAAATAATGTTACAGCAGATAACAGCCCTAGGTTAACCAAAGTGCTTTAGTTTAAAAGGTTGCTTTTCCCCCTCACAAACTGAAGCAGAGTCAGAGAAATCCAAAGACTGGCCATTGCATTTTCAAGCAATAAAATAGCAAGTGATGTCAGGATCTCGTAGGGCATCTGTGACTGAAGATAAATTTTAACAAGCCTGAGCTTTGAAAAGCTGCGCTCATCACTTGGGACTGTGACCAGCAGCGTGAGCAGAATCCTCAAAGCTATCCGCACATTAGGAAAAAATGTCTTTCAGCTCTGCATGATGAATGAATTGGAGAACTTGGAGTGCAGAGTGCCTCCCATGTGGCAAAATGTGGTATATATTGTCCAATCATTTATGTCCAAATAGTTCCCGTGCATCTATGTCTAGTGAAGATTTATACAATTGTTCAAGAGTGTTTTCCTGCTGGCAAGTAGCTTACTAAGGTCATGCAAAAAAAACCCAGGTCTTTTCATGGTGCTTCATTTGTCTAAGCCTTTCTTCAATGGTCACTTGAGCAGCACCAACAGCAAGCCAAAAAAAAACCCTCTTCAATTTCTCTTCTGATCTTTCCATTAATTCCTCTCTATCCTTGTAATCAAACGTTCTCTTCTTCCATGCATTCGAGCATCCTCGAAGACTGGTTCAACTCGTAAGTTTTCTGTCATTTCTTTGGCTGCAGTGATAGTATCTTCAAATCCACGGTCTCTGTAGGCCATATGAAATTCAGGCAACTTCAGATTGGATAGATTCTCTGGCAGCTCATTAAACAGATCCTTCATTAGTCACTACTTACACTCTTCAAGTCTTAAAACAAATACACTTTCACAATTACACAATAAAACAAGGTTCGTAGCTTGGGCTCTCACTTTATTTCAGTTCCTTCTTATATCTCACTGACTGATGTGACTCTCACTCTTGTATGCCCATGAAGGTACAGCTGACAATATTCTAGGAGGTTTGAGGAAAATGTAGTTCTCAAAGTCTGGAAGGTTAGAGGAGATTCTTCTACATGAAGGTCCAGAACATTTTAGGAGTTAGTGAAAAATAAATCCACATGAGGAATACCTGAAATATTTTACCTGATACATTCTATTTTCCCCTTTTGCTGCTAACAACAAAAACAGTATCCCAAGCCCAGAGCTCCCCAAGACCAGCACTCCATGCTGTCACCTGGGCCATCTATCCCAAACCCAGCCCTGAGTTCTTATAGATCTGGCACACACTGACACCCCCCCACCCCCCGTCTTCAAGAGACTAAAATCTGACACCACTCTTCCTCTAGGTCAGCTTTTGGTTACCAAATTACTTTTCATGGTACTAGTTTCTATCCAATCAACAGGAGAACTTTTGCAGTAGCACCTGCATAAAGTCAGAGGGTCAGAGCAATTCAGGCTGGCTATAAAGAAACAGTGTGAATTAACATTCACAATGTTTGATTCAAAGGACAGTTAACCCTTTCCAAATCATGAGTCTAACTGGCCTAATCAAAATCACTTAAGACCAGTGGTCCCCAAAGTGTGGGGTGCACCTTCTAGAGCAGTGGTCCCCAACCACTGTGCCGTGGCACACTGCTGTGCCGCGGCAACTCCTCAAGTGGGCTGCGAGAATTCCTGGAGCCAGAGCCGTGGTGGAGGCCCCATGTGCCCCAGCCAAGGAGGTTTCCCAGAGCCAGAGCCGTGGCAGAGGCCCTATGTGCCCTGGCTGGGGAGGGGCTCCCTTGAGCTGTGGCGGAGGCCCCACGTGACCCTGGCCGGGGGCATTCCCCTGAACCGGAGCCAGAGCCGTGACGGAGGCCCCATGTGGTGCCAGCTGAAGGGTTCCCCAGAGCCCGAGCCACTGCTGCGGGCAGCAGTGCCGTGTGACACCTGCTGGTGGGTTCCTCAAAGCCGCAAGCAGCAGCCGCATATGGCCTCGGCTGTGTGTGTGGGATCTCTGAGCAGGAGCCAGAGCCATGGGCAGTGGCCCCATGTGGCAAGGCCAGGGGCTTCCCTAAAACAGGATGCCATGGCTCATGAATATTCATATATTAAGTTGAATATTCATGATTTTGTCATGGTGGTGTGCCATGACATAATTGAAGGCCTCAGTGTGTGCCACGATAGAGAAAAAGTTGGGAACCACTGCTCTAGAGTGTTGAGAGGGGGAGGCCAGGCAAGTCCCTACCAGGGACAAGGAAGAAACACCACTCTTCTAACCCCAGCTCTGTCCCCAGCCCCGTATCATAGAATCATAGAATCATAGGGTTGGAAGGGACCCCACAAGGTCATCTAGTCCAACCCCCTGCCAAAAAAAGCAGGACCACTCCCATTAGATCATCCCAGTCAGTGTTTTGTCCAGCTGGGACTTGAACACCTCCAGAGATGGAGATTCCACCACCTCCCTAGGCAGCTTATTCCAATGCTTCACCACTCGCCTAGTAAGGAAGTTTTTCCTAATATCCAGCCTGGACCGCCCCAGCTGTAACTTGAAACCATTGGTTCTCGTTCTGCCCTCTGTTACCACCGAGAACAGTCGAGCTCCCTCCTCCTTGGAGCAACCCTTCAAGTAGTTGAAGGTTGCTATCAAATCCCCCCTCAGTCTTCTCTTCTGCAGGCTAAATAAGCCTAGTTCCTTCAGTCTTTCTTCATAGGGCTTGTGCTCCAGCCCTTTGATCATTTTGGTTGCCCTCCTCTGGACTCTCTCTAATTTGTCCATGTCCTTTTTGTAGTGGGGAGCCCAAAACTGGACACAGTATTCCAGATGTGGCCTCACTAGTGCAGAATAGAGGGGAATGATCACATCCCTCGATCTGCTGGTAACACTTCTTCTGATGCAGCCCAGTATGCCATTGGCCTTTTTGGCAGCAAGAGCACACTGCTGACTCATATCCAGCTTCCCATCCACCAGGACTCCCAGGTCCTTTTCTCCAGTGCTGCTATTTAGCTGATCACTCCCCAGCCTGTAGCAGTACATGGGGTTTTTTCGTCCCAAGTGCAGGATTTTACACTTATCCTTGTTGAACCTCATGAGATTCCTCTTGGCCCACTGCTCCAGTTTGTCTAGGTCTCCCTGAATCCTGTCTCTGCCCTCTAGGGTGTCTACCGTTCCCCCCAGTTTGGTATCATCTGCAAACTTACTAAGTGTGCAATCTATCCCATCATCCAGATCATTAATGAAAACATTGAACAGAACTGGCCCCAGGACCGACCCCTGGGGTACACCACTCGTTACTGCCTGCCAACTTGACATGGAGCCATTGATTCCTACACGCTGAAACCGTTGTTCTAGCCAGTTTTCTATCCACCTTACAGTCCACGCATCTAACCCATACTTCCTTAATTTGCCAATGAGAATGCTGTGGGAAACCGTATCAAAAGCCTTGCTAAAGTCAAGGTATATCACATCAACGGCTCTTCCCGCATCCACAAATCTAGTCATCTCATCATAGAAGGCGATGAGGTTGGTCAGGCATGATTTACCCTTGGTAAATCCAAGTAGTCGAGGAAGCCCTGAGTGTGTAGTAAGAGGGTGGGGAAAGGATGACATGGACAGATTCCATTAATGGTAAGGAGGGGCACAACTGGAAAAGTTTGTGCAACTCTGACTTAGGGTGTAAGCTGTTAATGGCAGGGACAGTTTTCTCTTACCTGTGTGTACAGAACCTAGCACAATGGGACCCTGATCCTAATCTGGGTCTCTCGATGCTGTCACAATATTCATAATATACTATATAGTCAGCCTCTACCTGAGGAGGATGAGGAAGACACTTTTCCTGTAGGCAGGTTATTCCATAACTGTCAAGTACAGGGAAGCTTCTGCAGCAGCTGTTATTGATCAGTTCTACAGACAGGATCATGAAACAGAGGGACTATTGGGGTGATTCAGTATAATAATTTTTATGTTCCTATGTCACCAACCCTTTCATCACAGTTTATAACCTAGGATGGGTAAAAGGCTCCACAAAAGATGACAGCGTGCATGCTGGTTGGTGAAGGAAAGAGACTAAATTTTTTAGTCTTTAAAAGTGCCACAAGACTCCTTGTTTGTGTTGCTGACAACAAAAAGGATGCACACACCCAGCAACTATCACTTGTTGTCTCTACAGTTATTTGTTAGATTTCATTATTTCATTTTAAATGGTATGACCAGGCACTAGATCAAGTACAGTGTGTGCTGGCAGTTTACAGAGTGAAATCTCTGCTAATGGATTTGAAGGACAAAAACAAAGACAATCCACATGTAGGGTATAGCATAAAAGAAGGTGGATGGGAGGGGAAGTAAAGTTTTCACATTTTCCAGATTTCTTAGAAGCTCAAAAAGTTTCAAAATTACTTCTTAGAAGGCCTGCTCATTCTCATTTAAAGCCATGCACTGCATCCCCACCATCCCCCCAAAAAAGCATCCACTATTGATGAGACACGTTTAGTCTTTTTAAAGTTTGTATCATCCAAACTATTACTTTACAGATATTTCTGATATAGTTTACCTTCATTCATATAGAGCAAGGTTCAGAAACAAAAACAAACTAGGAGAGAGATAATGCACTTCTAGCGGATATAATAAAAACATATAGACTAGGTCAGTGGTTCCCAACCTTTTTCAGGCCGGGGACCCCTTTTTAACAAACAAAACAATCTCTTTCCCCCCCCCCCAGCTGATTACATAATCTGGCCCACACAGGCAGACTCTGGCCTGCACCAGTGGGACAGCCGGTGAGCAGTGCTGCCCACCACCATTGCCCGGATTGCTGGGGAGCTGAGCTGTGGCAGCTATGATCCCCATCCTTGCCCCTGCCAGGGGGCTGCCACAGTGTTCTGCCAGGATCCAGCCACAGAAGGGGAAAGGCAGCCCTGGCAGGTAACATCAGGGCTGTAGCTGGATTCCAGCCCCGGGTAGGGAGAGGCTCTGCAGACCCCTGGCAACATGTCCATGGACCCCTGGGGGTCCCCAACCACAGGTTGGGAACCTCTGGACTAGGTCATACAAAAGCAACAAGTCTTATTTCCACTTGTTAATTTTCTAAGAGAAAACATTCACCACATGATAGCCCTGCATGCCCAAATCAAGAACATTTCCACTTACCATGGGTATGTTTACAATGGAGGCTTAGGTCGACTTAAGGAAGGTTAAGTCCACCTACAGACCCCTGCGGCCACACTGGACTTTTATAGTCGACTTAAGCGCTTCCTTAAGTCGACTGAATAACACCACCTTTTAAGGTCGACTTAAGTCAATGTAGACGGGGGAAAAGCCCATAAGTCAACCTAATTGGCCTCCAGGTCACCTCCCAGAGTTCCTAGCCGACCTAGCACTTGCCAGCATGGATGCAGGCAGTTGACAGGAATTTTCAATGTAGACTTTCTAAGTCAGACGTGGCTAAACTGTGGCTCGGGAGCTGCATGCAGCTCTTCAAAGAAAAACTGCGGCTCCCCAAAGAGCACAGCGGGGAAGCATGGCATGGTGGGAGACAGGAGTGAGAAGTGAGCAATGCTCTGGGACGGCGGAGAGGTGGAGGCGTGGTAAGGGCCGACAGGGATGTGGGGGATGGTGAGAGCCGGCAGGGAAGGGCTGCATGGTTGGGAACCGCAGGGAAAGGCAGCACTGTCAGAGCAGAGCCCTGCAGGGAAGGGCAGCAGAGTCTAGTCAGCAGGGAAGGGCAGTGGTCAGAGCCCTGCAGGAAAAGGCAACATGGTCAGACTGGCAGGGAAGGGCACCATTGTCCAGCAGGCAGGGAAGGGGCAGCATGGTTGGGGTGAGCAGAGAAGGAGCAATGTGGTAAGAGACAGCAAGGAAGCAGCAATGGTGGGGTACGGAAGCGCGGCATGGTCGGAGAAGCCACTGTATGTTTAGATTTTCTCACAGGCCTTAATACAGCTTACTCGTTGTTAAAATAAAATCATGTTTTACAAGTCCTAAATATTATGTGAAATACTAAGAAATGAAAATATAAAGGAGAAAAGTTTAAAACTGAATGTAGATTACTTTCAATTTTTGGCGCAACGTACTGCTATGAAGCATAGTATTCCACAATGAAATTCAAACCATTGTGCAATACTTAGAGATCAGCATCTGAGAGAGCTTTTACCTACTGCATTGACAAGTTACTGCCCAGATTTTTAAAAAACTTGCCATAAGCTGGCAGTCCTCTACATCTAGCAACAGCTAAGCTTTTACTGTATAGGCCTCGCTAGTAATTTTTAGAATCTGACGTTAGTAGGATCAATATTTGCCCTGTTTTTACAATCAAATTAAAATATGCAATGAATTTTAAGCTTAGTAATTTTTGAGAAGGCAAAAATACATGGTTGTATACCTCAGTGCAGCTCTCGAAGGTTTAATAATTGATTTGTGTGGCTCTTGAGTTCTGTTAGTTTGGCCACCACTGCTCTAAGTCAATTGAACAAAGCCTCCAGTGTAGACATATCCTTTGGATATGCAAATACATAGAAAGAAAGCAACAAGTCATTTTTGCACTCATTAGTCTAAGGAAAATTCTCTTACAGCAATCTATGTTTCCATTATTTTCTTGAAGACTTTTTTTTTTTTTTTATCACCAGGACTACTGAACAATTTTTATAGTGAAGCTGGTGAGAGCCTTTGAATCAAATGGTAAACCCTGCATATAACACAAACAACTTCAAGCCAAATGGTGTGGCAGCACCACCATCCCCTTTCTCAGCACTCCTAGTTTCAACACCTATGCTCATCGTCATTGCCATTCTTTAAGGGAACAATGTGCTCATCAGCTCCTCCTCAAAAACAAACAACATTGCCTCTTTTTAATCACTTCAGTCTCAGCATCTCCAAAATAAAAGCTTTCCATAGTTTCCACCATTATCATATATTCTTGGAAACCGAATAACTGGCTCATTCTTATTTGTGGAACTGTCAGAGCTTTTGCATATTTTATAACCCATTGTTTTCGCCTGTTAGCATGACAGACAGAAGAGCTTGTGTACCATATGTCTCAAGTAAAAGTGGATTCTGGCACCTGAATCTCCTTCCTCAAATGCCTCCTGTTACAGTGACCCTCCATCTGGAGGTGAGGGCTAGATGTGGCCATTTCTACGGGGGACTGGGGACAAAAGTACTACATTTACTTGCAGGATGAGAGAGAATGTGAGTCACTAGAGAACAACCAAATGTATTTGCTTCACCAACTAACAGTCCCATGCCAGGATCGAAATTTTAGTCTTGTCCTCCCACTGCAGTGGGAGACGGTTAGCAACTGCACTTTTTTCTAAATCTAAGACATATTTGTTTTACTCTTTCAAACATTTTTGTACAATCTAAAAATACAAGAGGTCTCATTTTTTCTGAAAACTCCAATGCAGCAATGATTCATTGTAGATATTTTCCTAAGACCTAGGTGCCTAGAAACGGTCAAATCTCTTCTTCACAAATACATTCAATCTTGGATACATAAGGCCTGTTCTACAGTTGTATAATCAATATCACTGCATGGCTCAGGGGTGTGAAAAATCCACCTAATCGCCCACGTAGACAGTGCTATGTACAAGGGAAGTAGATTTAACCACACATATGGGAGGAGGCGGCTCTCTCATGGGCAAAGTAGTGTCTTCACTGAAGCACTACAGCAACGCTGCTTCAGCATTTTAAGTGTGGACCTGCCCTATGCAACTTCTCAGAATCTAGGCCAGGGGTTGGCAACCCCCGGCACCTGTGCCGAAAATGGCACAGGAGCCAAGCCTGAGCAGCATGCAGCGCCACTCAGGCTTCTCCACTGGCCCTGCTCCCCCAGCACTCCACACCAGTGCAGCATGAGCCACGTGCCGCAGCTCCAGGCCAGTGGAAGCCGCGGCATGCAGGTCCCAGCCCCCTGATTGCCCTGCCCCCTGCTGGGCAGGGCTGGAAGCAAGCAGGACAGATCTGCCCCCGCCACCCGCTTCCAGCTCCGACTGTGGGGCCAGAAGCTGGCAGCCAGTGGCGGTGAGAGGCGCCTTCGGCCGGACCCAAAGGCCGCAGAGGGATAGGTGGCACTGGCTGGGACCCAGAGGCTGCCCACCAGTGAGGGTGGGAACCAGCCCCACCCCCTGCACCCACTGAGGGTGTGGTAGGCAGGGCTGGCATGGGGGTTGGCAAAGGTTGCCAACCCTTGATCTAGGCAAATTTTTAAAAAAGGTAGGGAGGTAGGGTAAATCTAATAAACAAGACAGAAGGTATTCTATCTACTGTACCAACCTGTTGAACATTGAGGTTCAGATATATTCTGAAGCACAGAAAATGACATCTTTGCATCACCCAACAGACATAAGGAACAGAAATTATTGTTGTCATTTATTTGTGTTATCACAGTGCCTCAGTTCTATTCTGATTCAACCACAAAGTCCATCTAACCATGGGAATAAATTAGAGGATAACCTCAAGATGAAAAGTCACATCTCACTGAAGTGGATGCAAGAATTTTGAGTGTCAAGAACTCAGGTTGCCTATAAAGCCTGTAGGAAAGCAGATGCAGAAACTGACACCGCACAAGTCCCCCTGTAATGCTTCCAGAAATTAACTTTCTCCTGTTCTTAAAGCACAGGTCAGCCGATAAGACTTCCTTCTAAAATGATCAGATGCTGTTTTTCCATGAAGTAGGCAAGGAGTTCCGTGGCACTTAAAGACTAACAAATTTTATTTATTGCATGAGCTTTTGTGGGAGAAAACCCCACTTTTTCAGTGTTTTGAATCTGAAAAACTGATCTGCTGTTACAGTATGACCTGATCCCATGACTTACACACCCCTTCATTTATTTTCCTCCCATTTTATAAACTCTTCCATCTCCAAAGAGTCTGACAAAGTGGGATTTTCTACCATAAAAGCTCATGTGATAAATAAACTTGTTAGTTTTTAAGTGCCACAGGACTCCTTGCTTATTTTGCTGAACTAGACTAACACAGCTGCCACTTTGGTACTTTTCCAGTTTTCCTTGCCTGCAACTCTTACTGGAAGAGTTTGCAATAGAGTGCACATGGATCATATTCTATCAATGTAGTGTGTTTATTAATTACTGCTTTAGCTACCACTTGGTTAAAAGCTTTTTGTTCTTGTGACAGACAGAGGATGAACAATTGTAAGGCACTGAAACTGGCAAGCTTTAGCCCTAGAGAGATTCATGCTGAATTTAGGCATTAGTTATAGTCCATCAAATATAGATGGATCAAAAAAGATCATGTCATACAATTACACAGGATCATGGGTGTTGGGGGAAGCAAGAAACAGATTTATAACTATGCACTAAACTAGCGAAAAATCTTAGCCACTTTTTCTAGTTAGTACCCATCATGAGAAACAAGTGTTGAAAGAGTTGCAGCCCTTTATACACAAATTCAGAAACCAAAATATTTAGACCATATTTTTTGCTATTTGTTTTTAAACAGGAAAACAATAGGATATTAGTGACCTTACCATATCAGACTTCTTCCAGTCCAACTTCTTTCCCCACATTTTTGTGGCATCCGTAATACTTTGGTGAGAAATATGCAAGTAGTTTTTTCTAAAAAATGGGTTAAGATAAGAATAACTGCAATATGTGTTTTAATGAAATTATCTAAGGCATGTGTGTAAGTAAGTAATTTGGAACTTATTGAAAAATTCCTGGCATGAGCATGTATTTCCCACCAACATATGAAGCACTAACACCCATCAGGAATCCTAAGAAGCCTCCATTTTTTTCTGAAACAATTCATTTTTCATTAAGTCACCATTTTACTTAAGGAAGGAGAGTTGAGGGGAGAACAAATAGCTTATTTTTAAAACAGAAATGCATTTATCCTGTACTCTTTAATACTTGTTTTATATTATTTTCTGTGGACAAAAATCATCCTCCTGCCCTTTTCTCTCTGCACAGACTTTATTTATGGCATATACTGTTCAGATGGGTTGGGCTTTTTTGTTTTCAAGTGAGAGATATCAAAAAATCTGTGAACAACAACTTGTGAAAAACAGGGTTAAACTGACTGTCTGCCCTTTTAAGAAAGGGGATTTGCACTACAGAAATGCTCAGAATTAAAATTAGTGACAAGAGCATCTTTAAATGCCCAAAGCGTCAAAAGCACTTTTGCACTGAACTGACAAAGACACAAACACCTCAAATGCACATCCATGGTTCAGTTCATATGCACAAGCTGAGATTTAAGTGTACCATTACCTAAGGATGCACACACGCCCAATGCATAGAAAGCGCATGCATGCTTTTGAAGATTTGCACCTGAAATGTTTGTCTCCTAAGCAGAATTTTTCAAGTTCACTATTTTGGTCACAGCTTTTGGGCCAAATAAACCACTGGATTTGCAAAACTGTATGAAACATTCTAGCACTCATTATGTGTTCTCATGCTACTGGCTATCTCAGAAGACCTTTTAATATAGAGCTTATAAAGACATTGCAATGGGCTTGCTGGTTTTAACATGGCTCAAACATGCACCAGGTGACTAAACAAACGGTAGAGTCTAAGAAGTTATTATGTAGGATTAAAGGGCTCCAAGTAAAATATGAAGTGAATTTGTGGAATGCTGTTGTGTTGAACCACTAGAAAGCAGAGTCATTGGTTAGCTAGAGATATGATTTAAGGAGAAAAGAGCACTGGAAAGGATCCAGTAAGATTCCTAAGTTAACTGTTTTCCTCCTCTTTCAAGTTTTATTTCCTTCGTCATATTTCTTTCAATGCTTGCATCAAATTCTTCACATTCAAGTATACAGTCTGAAAGCATTTTAATCAAAACCTTTCCTCTTAATGCTTGTTCACTTTGAGCATCAATTGTTGTGTTTTTTCTCTGGAACAAAGGACTTACAACCCTTCTGAGCCATTGTGAATTCAAACTATTGCATTAAAGTTTAATGCAATTTTTACAGAGTGCTGATAGATAAGAAGTTCTTGCCAACAAGAGATCTCATGCGTAAGCTGTGTTTTGGGGCAGAAGATTGTAGGCAGGTAAAGAAGAGCAATTTGTTGCATGTTTGTCCAAAGATCTTTGGTCCCCAAAATTCTATCACCATTCAGTTGAGAAACCACCATCTTTTTCCTCTGTGAACTTCTTCTGAAGGGAGAATCCTTAAGAACTGGGAAGAGGGTACTTTGTAAAAGCCTACTCTGAAAGTAGATCTCCAGCTGCAATAGCCAGTGGGGCCATCTAGTCCACTAGTTTTCAGCCTTTTGTTGGTCGCAACATGCTTGGTGGTATGTGAGACCCTACAGGACATACAAGCCCACCATGACACACTTACAGCTGCGTGACAAAACAGTAACGTGCCCTGACAGTGACTGAGAACTGCTGACAGTCACCTGATTTAAAGATACTGAATTTCTGAAGCCTTTGAATTATGATTTAATATAGTTGCTATTAAAAATGTACTGAAACAATTTTTTTAAAACAGCATGAGAATGCATGCCTGTGCACCTGAATCCTCTACTTCCAATTCTTACAAAACACACTGTGTGCTTCTCAAAATTAGAGCTCTTGAAGTAAAATGGAAAGAAATGTCCTTACTTTAGAGGTTGAAATTCCTATACTGCGGACCAAACTCGTATGTCTGAGATACCAAGTGTCTCACATTCTACAATACATCAGTTTGCTGTAGTCCTGGAGACAATTCTTATACAAGGAATTATCTGATAATCAGATAAAGATTCAGGCTGCCTGATGCTAAGAGCATATTGGACAGAAAGCCAAGCCTCAAAAGGAGTCAGTAGCTCAAGGCAGCCCTTTCTAGCTAATTAGATCCCTGTATTGATCTCTGGAGAGCTTTGTCTTGTCCCCCTGCAATCAAAAGGTTGGTGGCTGATGACTACAACTTGAGGCCTCAATAGGACAAAGGCTCCATGGTATATATCTGGTATAAGGAGGTGTCCACCTTAAAAAACAACAGAGCGGTCTAGAACATCACAGTAGGGAAGCATAGAGGAGAAAACATCGACACCTATCCCTCCCCAAGTCCTCTTAGGACAGACAGCTGAGAAAGAGGTAGTCCTCACAAAGTCCTGAAGAAAGGGGGAATAACAATACTAACATGCCTTGTAAAGTGCTTTCAGATCTATGAATTAACATGCCAGAAGAGAGCTAAGCATTAATTATTATATAAAATAGTATTTGAAATCTGTATTATTACTTGTAAGATACGCAGTAAATTCCAGAAAATTACTGGCAACAACAACATCTAAAAACCAAAATTTATGCACAATTAAGGTTCCTCCTTACCTCTACTTTAGCTAGTCTTTGTCTTCTAACTTCTGGGAATTGAAAACATTGTCACAAGTTGTATTTTTTTTTTTAAATGTGCTGTTTCCAGGAAAGAAGCAATAGCTCCAGCATAGCTGGGGATATGTTACATATTTATGTTTTTCCATTACTTTTATCCTCAACTATTGAGGACAGAATGTGAAAATAAGCTCTGCCAGGTCAGATATGGGCTAACAGTCCTGCACAGGCTCACAATTCAAATGGTAAAAGACAGGTTTAGCACACTACAGGAAAGTTTGCCCATCATTCTTTCATTCACTGAACTTCAGAATTGTTAGTTAAACAGAAATGCTGAAATCAACCAGCTGAGAAACGAATGAAGCAAGACAAAAGATACACTTTTATGAGAGGATGATCCATGGAGCTAGGCTCCCAAAAATCCCAGAACACTAGCTGCACGCACAGTATCTTCCTATCCATCTCTGGGAAGTAATGAATCTCAGAAAATACCTCCCTGAGTGAGAATTAAACCACTTCCCTCCCACTGGCAAACCATAAAACATCCCCAGTGTGCCCCAAGATTATGAACAAGCTCATTTCCTCTTCTCTTCACCCCAGTCCTCCATTTCAGAAAGCTGCACTAAGTACATGGAAGTTCTCTCTCCATCTATAAGAGTTTCCTGACCTCACCTATTTTTGACTGGAGAGAAGACTAAGACTGATGGCTCCTGGCTCTCCATGTATGAGGAAGTTTCTTTCCATCTGAAGACTTGTCACAGCAATGAAATACACCCTCCATAGTGAAATTAAGCTACCTAATAACTTGCATTCTCCTTAGAGTCTAAAGAGAGAATTCACATCATGACATAAAGGACTTACACTGGTTCATTCTCTAATTGTACAACAGCAAGAAATCAAAAAAAAAAAATCTGCTTTCTTTAGCTATTTTGAATGCAAGCAATCCCACCAGGGAAAAGTCTGACAACCTCACACATTAATCTGATTTCAGGCTAGAAAAAGATACATCGTATGAGGAGAAAAGAAAAGTTGACTCTCACATTTGGCTTTTTGGGATCCCTAAGCCTGTGAGCCACTGTGACCCTGGTGCAGGAGAAATCTACAAATATCAACGTGTTGGCTCATTTAAAAGAAAAAGCAATGAGTTGCTATATTTTTTCCTTATGAAGATCTACTATCAAGAGGGGTGGCACAGGGGAGAGGGACTGGAATCACTGAATCTTTAAGATTACCTCTCAATAATGCATCAAAGTGATGAATTAGCAAGCCTCTGCTTTGAAAGACAATGAAATTTTAGCCAGGGTTGGGATTGAAGTCAATAAAAATACAGAAGTGGTAGATTTCTTAATGGAAGTCATCCCTGCCACAATGCTCCAAGATACTGCATAATGGCTCCATTGTTATATTAGCAGACAGGAGGAATCCTACAGAGGAAAGAAGGAAAAGGAGAGAGTTGCTTAACCAATTTCATAATGGGTGGAGGGTATCTTAAAATATCCCCAACCTTTTCAGTTTTGACCTTTAGTTAAAGCTACCCCTGCTGACAAGACAATCACATTTTGTAGCTTCACGGGCTTAAAGGGCAGCACCATAGTGTACGTCTACACAGGGGAAAAAAAGACCTACAGTACAGCTGTGGCTAGCTCAGGTCCACTGACTTGAGCTTGTGGAGCTAAAAATCTGTGAATACATTTGGGCTTTGACCCTAGCTCTGGGGCTCTCCACCCTTGCAGGGTTCTAAAACACAGGACTCCAGCCCATGCCCAAATGTCTATACACCAACCCTATAAACCTGTGTCAGCTTACAGCTAGCCTGAGTCAGTTTTTCATCCCTGTATAGACATCCCACAGACACCTGTAGAGCAATGAAAGCCTTGTGCCAAAAGTCTGTCTACAACATATTCAGCTAAAAAAGTTACTTCGCAGACTGATGATAAACAGATATTTAAGGTCAGAATGTACCACTGCTATCGTCTGGTCATAGAAGTCAAACATATTTCCTGGCTCAAGTCTAGAACTTTGCCATACTAGATCAGCCTTTCCAGAATTTTACCTAGAAACAACCCATTTACCCTTTGTAACTCTTAGAACACCACTAGCTTTTATCCTGTCTTCTGGGACTTTCCTAGTATTCCAAGATTTATTAAAGATTAAACACCAACATTTCAGAGATCTCATTTCTCCAGTCTAGCAAGGCTTGAAACTATTTAGCTTTAGCAGTTGCTGTTTCTATTCTGATAGTAACTAAGGAGGACACCGAACAATTATTTTAGCACTGTAAACTGTGACTAGATCATCAAGCTTCTTTCCAAATAAGTATTTATTAAGCACTTCTGCCTTTTAGGCATAATTATTGATATTACCATCCCTGTTTAATACTTGACCTGCATCTTTACTAAAGGTTAACAGTTTTTCTAAATAAATAAATAAATAATCTTTATCATCAACCCATATATTTTTCTCTCTGATACCTTTAAGTTTTCTTACCAGTTGTCTGCATTTTATGATGGCTAATTTACAGTCATTGCCATCAACTTTCCACTTTTTATTACATTATGTTTCTGAAATTACCACCACCAAGTGCTGAACTGCCTGTGAAGCTAGACCACTCAGTAATTAGATGTTTTACTTTATTTATTTTTAAATAAAAAGCTACAGTAAATACCAAGGCTGGAAGATAGAGTCATGTATGAAAGGGTTATTGTTATAAAATGTTATCAGTCCAAAAGTGTTTTTTCTTACATTGTGAGGCCTTTCAACAGTGGTTCCCAACCTCTTTGGCTGGAGGGACACAGATACCATTTTCACAACCCTCAAGGGCCACCACTTTCTCCCAGCAGGCTGCCCACCCCACCCCGCCCCATAGCCAGATGAAAGGAGTTCAGTAAGGAGGCTGCCTCCTTGGTGATCGCCCGTCTCATCTCCTTGGCTGCAGCAGGGAAACCACATGTATCCTGTAGCCCTGGGGTCACTAAGCAGTGACTTCCTTCTGCAGCCAGGAGGATGGAAGATCAGTGGCGCCAGCAGGGATCCCAGTGTCTATGGACGCAGGCAGAGCACTTTACTGTATTCCCTGCCACAGCCAGGGGGAGGGGAGCGTTGATCTCCCATCCCCTTGGCTGCAACAAGCAGCATGCACCAATCTTTTAGCCCCAGGGCAACATGCTCTACCTGGGTCCTTAGGCAGTGACTCCCTTCCGCAGCCACCAGAGGAGGAGCTGCAGGGTGCTTTGAAAGCCCCTGTGGGTCACTTTTGGCCCTTGGGCCACAGGTTGGAATCTGTTACCTTATGGGATTCATCTCAGGCATTGGCACTCTTACTGCCGGCCTCTCTAGCTATGTGGACTCCCTCCTCAGACCCTATGTTATCAACATCCCCAGCTATCTTCAAGACACCACGGACTTCCTGAAGAAAATACAGTCCACTGGAGAACTTCCTGAAAACACCATTCTGGCCACTATGGATGTAGAAGTTCTTTACACCAACATCCCACACAAGGATGGATTACAAGCTATTAGAAGAACCATCCCAGATGATGCCACAGCGCAGTCTGTGACTGAACTTTGTGACTTTGTACTCACCCACAACCACTTCAGATTTGAGGATCATTTATATCTCCAAATCTGTGGCACTGCTATGGGCACCCGCATGGCCCCACAATATGCCAACATCTTTATGGGCAACTTAGAACAACGTTTCCTCAAGTCTCATCCCAAAACACCTGTTCTTTACCTGCGCTACACTGATGACATCTTTATCATCTGGACACATGGCAGGGATGCTCATGAAGATTTTCACAGAGATTTCAATAATTTCCATGACACCATCAAATTGAGCCTGGAACACTCCACACAGGAGATCCGCTTTCTTGACACTACAGTACAAATCAGGGATAGACACATCACCACCACCCTATACTGAAAACCTACTGATCGGTATAGTTACCTACATCCCTCGAGCTTCCATCCTAAACACACCACACGATCCATTGCCTACAGCCAAGCCCTAAGATATAACTGCATCTGCTCTGATCCCTCAGACAGAGATAGACATCTTGAGGATCTCTATCAAGCATTCTTGAAACTACAGTACCCACCTGGGGAAGTAAGAAAACAAATTGACAGAGCTAGACAGGTTCCCTAAAGTCATCTACTACAGGAGAGGCCCAAGAAAGAATGCAACAGAACACCACTAGTCACCACATACAACCCCCAAGTCAGACCTCTGCAAAAGATCATTAAGGACCTACAGCCTATTCTAAAAGATGATCCCTCTCTCTCTCAAGCATTAGGAGACAGACCCCTCCTCGCTTATAGACAGCCCCCTAATCTTAAACAGATACTCACCAGCAATTACAGATCTAACAACAGAAACATTGAAGCAGGCACACACCCCTGCAACAAACCACGCTGCTCAGTCTGCCCACATATCTGCAGAACAGATACCATCATAGGACCTAATCAAGCCTGCTACTCCGTCAAAGGCTCATTTACCTGCTCATCTACTAATGTGGTCTATGCCATCATGTGCAAGAAATGCCCCAACACCTTATATATTGGACAAACAGGAAGATCGCTGCGTAAGAGGCTGAATGAACACAGAGCTGATATCAGAAATCAAAGAACAAAGAAACCAGTTGCTGAGCACTTCCATCTTCCTAATCACTCGATGACTGATTTGTTAACGACTGTCAGAGATGTACCTGGGACATCAAGACTTCAAAGAGAAACAGCTGAGCTCGAATTAATATGCAAGCTAAATTCTGTGAAAGTAGGACTCAATCGAGATTATGGGTTCTTTTCCCATTACAAAAGGTGATTTGACTTCAGGCTTCCCATGGTTTGAACCTGAAAACTGCTCTGATTTGCTGTTACTGTATGACCTGATCTTATGTTTTACACCCCGTTGTATTTAGTTTCATTCCTTTCTGTAAGTTCACCCATCTTCGAAGCATCTGAGGAAGTGGGATCTTCTCCCACGAAAGCTCATGCAAAAAATAAATCTGTTAGTCTTAAAGTGCCACACAACTCCTTGTTTTTTTAACAAAGCAAAAGCCCATCAGCAGTTTTCAACTGCAGTCAGTGTATATAAGTGGTTGAAGCAGTGTAATGTAAAAGTTTTATTAGCCAGATCGAAGTGGGATTTTCGCTCACAAAAGCTCATGTGATAAATAAATCTGTTAGTCTTTAAGTGCCACAAGACTTCTTGCTTTTTTGGCACCCCTCTACCCCCACACAAAATTAGAGTATTTTATGTAAAATACTTCTCACTGTTTAGGTAATAAAATTCCTTAAGAAATCAACAAAAAATACCCAAGAACTCTGGAAGCTTGTAGCTTCAACTCCTTGTACCATTACAACTATAAGAGTTAAAAACAGAAATATTCTGACTAGAAACAGGTTGTTTATCACATGATAATAGAAGATATAAAATACAGCTCATTACTGAAACTTTAATACAGATCTCAGCAAAGTGACACACACATAGAAGAGTACATTTTAAAGCACTTCTAACACAAAATTATTTGATGAATTAACACAGCCACTAAAGTGTTCAAATGTCCAAAGCAAAGTATGTAAAGACTTTTGCCTTGACTATTTAAAAATAAAAACATAAGCAATTAGATTTGGGCATGTAATGTTTTCCCTCTGCCCCATTTGTCAGTCACCTTTTAAATCAAACCAATAGGAGGGAGAGGCAGAAGGAGAGGCTTGAGGCTGAAGAAAAATTAAAAGGAATGATAATCGTGTTTTTGTCACAGCCTATAAGGCTAAAGGCCTTAGATGGTGGTTTTATTCCCTTGAGCCATAAAAGGGAGTTGCAGGATACAAAGCTTCACTATATTGATTTTCAAAAAGCTACTTTTCTGTTTCATTAAACACCCAAAACAAAAACAAAAACACACCAGCCAAACAAAACAAAACAAAACAAAAAAAAAAAGACATCCACTTTACTAAAAGTCATGTAAAACAAAATTTGAGATTTTTTCCACAGCACTACAGCTCTGGTTTTCTGAGCAGGCCTATCTGCATTCCAAGAGTATGCGCAGAAACTTAACTTTGATCCCTTTTGGGGGGAGGAGTGAATCGATGGGAATGGGAGGGCGCAGGTTGTGTGCCCCACCTCCCGCCCAGCAAGAAGTTGCTCTCCTTCCCATGGCCCTTGGACAGCAAGAGTCCTGTGCGGGGGCAACTGCTGCCAGGGCTCTCATATTCACTGTGTATGAAGAACAGTTTATCCAGACTCATCTTTTCTGCAAAGTGAACTTAAGTTGTAACTAGAGCATTGCCCCTAAACTGAGTCTTGTCCACACCCAAAACCCCAGAACTTGGGTGTGTGGTAGTTCTTTCTTATTGGTCCATTAGGAAGGCCTAAACTAAAGGCTCAAATTAGTCAGTTGCTAGCATAACCACACCATAGCACGAAGTCTGACTATTGCCACTTGAGTGCAACTAGCTCTTCAATCCACTCCCACTTCCCACCAGTATGCCAGGAAAGAAGAGACAAAGTTCTATAACTTACTGGGAAAGAATTCATAGAACAGCTCACCAAACCATGGCATATGTCCCTAGAAGCCCTACGAACAGACACAAATAGGGCAGCACCAATGAGGACACAGCTCGAGTGCTGCTCTGCAGTGGGGTGACTCACTCGAGCAACATTAACCAGAAAGGAGCCTCAGGTTTGCATCACTGCAAAGGTAACCCTGTAGAGAAGACATACCCTTGGCCAGATACCTCAGTGAACACTGCATTTCCTCCATTTATCTTCTTCTGCTTGCCCCTTAGCATTTAAGCAAGGCCTCAAAAGTTTAGCCTGTGAGACAAACACAAACATGCAAATACTTCGGTGACGTACAGGTTATCCATTCATACATCAGCCACCCTGATAAGACTAGAAAGCTTAACCTTAATTTCCTGAAGTTCTGTCCACAGAAGTCACTTCATTGTTATCAGTTGGGCCAACAGAAAACTCCAAATTTACACACAGACTAAGTTCCTGGCTACTATTGCAATTCAGTGCACTTCTGGGTGTCTGCCAAAACATAGAGGGTAACTTGATTGATCCTGTCCAAACATTGCAGCGCTGAATGACAGACTTTCTTGGCTTTTAATTTAGTTTCTGAAAGGAAGAAAAAATTCCACACAAGTAGTCATTTGAGTGCTGTATTACTACAGCTGTATAATACCAGGTTGCAGAAAGACTTCCGAAAAATTTAAGGCCTGAGTCACTGAAGAAGAAGAAGGGAAAGTTAAGAAATAAGAAAGTATGTTTGCCCAGGAATGACAACAGCCAAGGAAAGAGAAATAAAATAATTGTTTGGTACCAAGGAAAGAGGAACCAGCAACAGAATAGCCCATTTCACAAGTACAAAGCAATCTAACTTATTTCACAGTGCCAGACCCATAGAAACTTCATGTTCCTGAAAGTATTTCTGGGACACAGTGTCCACCACAAAGCTCAACAAAACTACATCAATATTAAAAATTAATGCACAGTAATATAAACAGGCATTCTGCAACACATGCTTGTAGTGATCCATGTGCATTCTTTAAAAAAAATCACTAAGGCTTATATATAAAAGGCATAATTAGACAAATTTATTAAGAGAAACTTCACATCAAAATATAATAGGTTGCAAGAACTGCATTGTGAATAACCTGTTTACAAAAAGTAATTACATTGTATTACTAGCTTTAAGTCCTTGAGATAAATAAATCTTTTAAAACCTAATAACTTCCTACACACAAATCTGTTACTCTCAACTTTTCTGCCTTGCAAAAAGAGAAACATTTTCAGGTTAGAGAAAATACAGGACACAACTGTCACAAGACCCTGATCCAATACCACTAATATTATGACACTCTCCTGTCATTTATTCATTCACAGGCAGGTGTGGAGTCACACCAACACAGCTGAGATTAGAAATGAGCCATTTAAGACTAACAACTTAACAAAACTACAGTGGCAAAAAACTAACACCAATAATATAAACTGTTACTTATCATTCTGTTTAATGGTCTTACTATTCCATTTGTATAGTTTCTCTGGATCTGGATCTGCCTACAGAGTTGCACTGTAATATGCACACAGTCTTCTTCAAATCCAATCAGTCACTTTTCTTCTCTATTACTTAAAGGAAAAGCACTAAAAAGCCCTTGTCTTATGCCATGGAACAAAGACTTCTGCAAATTCCAATTTTAATGGCAAGTTTTACTTATCATGCTCTAGTTTTCCCATCTAAAGAATCCATAGTATCTATCTCTGAAGATTTATTTCTAGCTGTCAACTAAAGATATATGGATTAAGAATGTTTGGACATCTAAGCGATGAAAAAAAAGACCATGGTAAAGGCTGAAGTGGGACAGCAAGATACTCTATCACCAGTTCTGTTATTCAAAACCATTCACACCCAGTGTTTTTCTTAAGTAGACCCCTCACGACAGACCAATAGGTACCCCTTTAACTTCCCCTCATGCATTCATGCTACAGTACAATTTTCACCAGCTTCTCCCTCCTGCCTATTTTCTCTCTTGTTTCATCAACCCTCTCATTTTTAATACACAGGACAAATTCTTTTCTTGTGCTCTTATTTTGTGGCTCTCCCTCAATTTCCCACTCATGGAGGACTGCAAGGTACCTGAGATGGATGTGGAAATTCATTGATAGCTCCTGAACTCAGTTGCATGCAGTTTTAGCTGAGTGCCATAGGAGCAGCAAACCAAAACACCAACCCCCCCCCCCAAACCACCCATGGATCTGTATACTCTTGCTTCACCATAATTTCTTGTGTCACACTCTTACAAGGTACCCTCCCCTCCACCCCCCACCCCGAAGCCTTTCCTGTTTTAAAAGAGCCCCAGCCAAGGCTGAGCAGCCTCTTTCATGTATATTTTTACATATAGCTGTAATCCATCAAAAATAACATGGCAAATTCAAAACAAACTATTTCATAAATTCTCTTTTAATTCTTTCCTGTCATTTTTGATGCTTTACAGCTAGTTTTATGATAAATATGTCCATACACACACGACATATTTTAAGTACACACTTGTGTTGCAACAAACCACAGTTAATTGGGCTACAGTAAAAACTACAAAGAATAGTATTTTAAACACTGTATCTTGTAAGTTCAATATTGTCTTTCCATCATGATTTTTTTTTTTAATAGTGAAGGAATGAAAATCTACATAAATATTTTTAGCTACTAAATTATAACTTGGTTTTTAAAGAAAACGTGTGGAAAACACACCTCCAGTCTGCACCCCCGCCATGGCTCTCCCCCACTGCAGCACTGTGCCCTGCTTCAAGGCAGCAAGCTGAAGGCGGCAGTGTGGGGTGGGAGTGCTTCGCCCAGCCTCTGGCAGAGCAGGCAGGCCTGGGATGGGGCAGGTGCGCAGGGCCCTGCAGCCTGCCCCACACAGGGCCACATGTGATCAGGTCCCCGGCCATAGAGGGGGCCAACCCTCACCACTGGCTGGGGCCGACCCCCACTGGTGGCCTTGGGTTGCTGGCTAGGATGCCGGCGGTGGCAGTGGCCTTGGCTAGGGCCAGCTCACAGCCACAGCTGTGGCTGGCCCCCCACCAGCAGGTGGCTTCAGATTACCGGTAGTGGTCAGCTTCCTGCTGGCAGGTGGCCTCTGCTCCCGGCCAGGAATCCAAGGCCGCCTGCCAGCATGGAGCTGGCTGTTAGTGGGGCTGGCTCCCAGTCCCCAAGGGTGACCGGGATTCCTGGGGGGGGCAGAGTGGGATGGCCCACCACCTCCTCTCCAGCGTGGGGAAGGTCGTGGGGGCCTCGCCTAGGCCAATCGGCCCTGGGCCCCACTCCCGCAAAGGGACAGCCCTGAGAGCTGCAGGTGGCCGCCGGCAAGGCAGCGGCTTGAAGCGCGGGAGCCGGCACTTTTCAAAGCACAGCAGGCTCGCCTCCAGTCTCCCTGCAGCGCTGCCTGCCTTGCGCATGTGCACAGATGCCAGGCTGTCACATGGTACAGTTCACATCACACACACACACAGAGTGAATTAGGAGAGTTTATACTTTTCAGTTGTGTACCAATAAATGCTGCCCAGTGGAACGGACGTGAGATTGAAGATCAGGTACTTTCCACTCTGTTCCCTGCCTTATCTGCTCTGTTATCATAGACTAACCTGATAGGAGCAGAGCAACTAAGTAACATTTAGATGGAGAAGACTTGGACTATAGCATGTTTTATATAGTAACTAGAGTGCCTCCCTCACCTCAAACCACTCTGGGATCTTGAGGCTCACCAAGTGGGAAAACAGATGACAGAGTTTTGGGGGGGGGGTAGGGATGGAAAAAGTACACACTGAGGATGGAAGAGGAAAAAAAATACAGGTAGAACTGAGCTGGAGAGACAGATGAAGAATCCCCACCAGCAGTGCTTTATTTGTATGTGTCTGGGGGGGGGGGTGCATCCTGCTGACACCACCCCCCCGGCTGAGCAGAAGGGCTGGTAAAAAAGGTGCAGGTACTCCATAGCCCTGTGTACCATCACTCTCACTCTCACTTCTGACCATACCATACAGGATTTATCTTTCTTCTCTAAGTTTGAATGGGAGGGTGGTGGAAATGAATATTACAAATATAGGTTTCACAGGCCTTCTTAAGCATCTAGAAATCTGGATGATTCCAAAGACTTTTGGGAAGTCCCCAACTTTAAAAAGTGAAAATAACCTAAATTTCACCAGTATGTACAAACAATATCAGTATGCCTCAGCTACTGCAGGGTTAAGTTAATTCAGAAAATTGTACCAGGGGAGTAGGGAAGATGACAAAACAGTGTTTCCAGTAATACCATTTACACATACCAGAAATTGTTCCCTTTCCAGTTCCTTTCTTAGTATTCAGAGATCTGCAAGTTACAAGATTGCTTGAATTCTAACAATAGCTAACATACGCGCCAGCAGGATCGTCTACTACGTTTGGTGGTCCCTCTAACCAGTTGTACAAATAGCAGAAAAAACAACAGTTTGTCTGTACATCTTGTCTAACTTAATGATTTAATTAATTTTATGGACATTGAGATTGTATATCCCTGTTCACACGACTGGTCATAGCTACACCATGCTCATATCATCACTGCTCTGGAAATCACATGAATTCTGTCTGCCACTCCTTAATGGAACAGTTTGATACAGTAGACGATCATGACCTTATCATCTTTGCAACTCCCTACCATCCATGTTTCAAAAATACACAGCATGATGAATCCAGTGTCCTTTGATTCATCAGTCATAAGCTTTCTACTCTGTCCCTGGATATTTCTGGTTTAGATTTTTAAATTTTATAAACTGCTGTTCTGTCCTAAAATTATTTGTACTTATAGTTTCAAATTAGTTTTTTAACCTCATCCATATAATATTTAGGGCGGGGGGGTTCATTTTTCAAGATTTACCTTTAACAATTTTTAGTTCTATGATAGGTGTAAAAGAAATGGGGGCTTTCAGGGCTGCTTGAATATACTAACATGATATATTGCCTTTTATATACACATTATTTATTATAGTAGTACATACTGTGATGAGTAATATTGTTGTAAGGTTGCCTAGTGTGCTTTAACATGCTATTTGTTTCAAACAGTACTCTGTTAAAGTGAAATAGTCAGACTAGTTAAACGTTAGTGCACACCTGCAGGGTTTACATGGACCAATACCTGCACAACATGTTAGTGCACTAAAACAAAAAAGTCATATCCAAGTAGTCTATATGACTACTTCGTGTAGAGCAAACCCTTAGATACAAGTAACCGTTTCCAGTGTTCTTCTGGTGTTTGTTGAATAAACACTGATTTCATTTTTTGCACATGGGATTTGTTTTGTGGGTGTTTTATCAGTTAAAACTACAAACCAGAAGCCCTAATTATAAAACAAATTACTTTATAGCAACTAATATACCCTAGGGCAGTGATGCCCAACCTTATTGCGCAGGGGAGCCACATAAACTTAAGTTAAAGCCTTGTGTGGGCCAAACAATAGATGCTGTATATATTATTAAGATTTAAAGTCCCCTGTATTGGTTTATATTTTAAGTCTAGTTTGTTTTACATGTATTTAGCTAGAAACACCCTACATGTAATAGTGTCTGTTAACACAAAGTTATGTAAAACATGACAAAATGCTAATGAATCATCTGTTAGTATGTTGTGTTGAGGCAGCAGGCTTCACAGGCCTTATACAATGCTCTAGTGGACTGTGTGTGCAGCGCATAGGCCATAGGTAGGGCACTCCTGACCTAAGGTAATCCAACAGTTCACATTTTAGCACTGGCAGAGAAATATTTGATTTCCTCCTCCATCAGCCCTTTTTTTTTTTTTAAATCCTGGTCTCATGATATGCATCTGTTGTAGCTTGTCATTGTGCTCCCATGTACCACAACCATGGTCATGTTCACGCTATTGCTCTGGAAAGGCATATGTGCAGAAGTAGCAGAGACATCCTAATTGTATAGGAAAGAGAACTCTTCAATTATCTAGATAGGTTCAGAACCCCCAGATGCTTGCAGGGGAGGCAGGGCAGAGCCATGGGGGAGTAGAAAGAAGGCACTCAGGCAAGAAGAAGTACATTTTAAGATTAGACAACAGTTATAAAAATATTTCATTTTGATCCCTTGCTCTCTCCTTCCCCCTCATTTCAGGAAGATCAGACTGCAAATAGAGAAGCTAATTAGTTTCTAAGTACACATGCACACAAGTGATGCATAATATTCAACGTATGCACACATTTCCTAGAGTCCAGAAGAAACATTTTTCTCATAGCTGGACAAGCAACTACAAACTGGTTGATTGCTGGGGGAATTTCATCCCTTGTGCTGTTGCTCAAGAGTTCAACCTTCTTGATAAACTCAGAAGATAACAGCCTGTGCTAAAATAGCATTAATGTATATCCTTGCTAATAAGAGGTAAGTAGAAAAGGTTCCGACCAAAGACTTAAAGAAATATTATTATGTATTATTTTCCACTTACTGGAGAGTGACTAATATATTATAGTCACTGCATATGGAATGGCTAGTCAAGTTAAACTACTAGTTAATACTTCATCTTGAGAGTACCAAAGGTAAACATTTGTCTTATGGTATTAGAACAGAAGACTTTTATACCATCCATATAGCCTAACCATGTGAAAATGAAAAGCTTGTTTTGCAAGGTAAAGTTGGTAACAATATGAACAGTCATTATAATAAGGATGTTGTATCAAAGTTAAAGTCTGTGAAATGGGACCATTAGTTAAGAATCTTCACAGAACATCTTCCATCAGACACACCTTATCCTTCTTGTAGCTCTGTAGATGACAGCAGCTGTTCTCTCAGGCAAGTGCCATGTTATTTCCAAAGGTAAGCGAATTCAGCCTCACAATTACACTGGGATCTTAACAACAGCCTACAATTCAACTGCAATGAAACATTAATGAAGCTGTTTGTTTGAAAATAAAAAGATGACTGAACCCACAGCTAGAGTTTAAACAGGAAGCTGCACTTTTCATGGTACAGCTTAACAAGCTAATCAACTCAGACTGAAAGCAGCTTTTGTAAACCCTGACTGACAAAATGGAGTATGTTTTTTTATGCATAAGAAAATATTAAATTATGTCCTAGTACTTGAAATTTGATCTTTTAAAGAAGGAAGGATCATCATCATTATCAATACAATTGTCAGTGCAGGAGTTACATACATATGTCATGGTAGCAGGCAACCAGCTTGTTGTACACTTTAGTGTTACTTAGTACAGGAGAACATACAAGGAATCCTGCAGCACTTACAGACTAGTCTTTTAAGTGCTGCAAGATTCCTTGTTTGTTTTGCTTAACTAGACTAACACAGCTACCTCTTTGGAATTTAGTGGAGAAGAAAATCATTAAACACATCTCCATTATTAACATACTGTATTTTGCAAAAGAAAAAAAAGTGACTGGAGCTAGATTTTTTTTTATTTTCAAGAAGCTTCACCAAGGTGGCAATCCTGGCATCCCTTAAGTTTTACCATTGGCTTCGGCAAAGCCAGGGTTTCCATTTAGCGCTTGAAGGTGTCAAAGTGCTACAATACATAGAAATGTTAGCTGTCAAGTGCAGCGAAAAACCAGGACCAGAGACCACCCATGTAGAGTTCTAAAGTCTTATCTATGGGTCTCAAATTAAAGACTTGCCAATACTGAAAATGGTGCATCGATTTCCATGAATTGATGCAGTGGGATCAATTGAGCAGCCAGTGTAGACCCGGTCAATCAACTCTGGACGTGCTCTCCCATCAACTCAGTAACTCTTCACCTCGCCACATGGAGTAACACTGTGTTGAAGGGAGAACCCTTCAAGTCAATGCAGTGAAGTAGAGACACTACGATAAGTGAGAGTAACTAAGTTGACAGTAGATACGAATTCTGCAGCGGGCAGATAGTGTATCTTGCACTGATGTAGCCCTACAGCAGGGGTCTCAAATTCAAATTAACATGAGGGCCGCATGAGGACTAGTACATTAGTCCGAGGGCCACACCACTGAAACCTTTTCATATAACAATATTGCAAATATTGGTAAGGCTAGTGTCGTTGCAGGCTGCAGGAAACAGCTTTAGGAGCCACATGCAGCCTGCATGTTTGAGACCCCTGCCCTACAGTGTAGACTAGGTCTAAGTTATGTTTACCCAGTTTCTTTTTGATTTAAAAAAACAAAAACAAAAACTGAAATCAGATAAAACACTCTGACTCCAATACTGCAAGCTTATACCTGGTACAATAAAATATTTTTGGCTGGAAAAATAATATAAAACTGAAAAGCCAACCTGTCATCAACCAGAGCGCAGGGCTGCTGTAGTTACTTCTGCAAAATTATTATTGCCTCTCCTGTGTCCATGCTTTCTCCTTCATTTCCACAGTTCCTTAACCTCATATTGCCAGTGGGAGTCTGATGTGAGTGTTTCTGCTCAGTGATTTATGAAGGTTAATTTGTAAAGGGAAGGGTTTTTCTGCCCCCCCCCCCAATACTTTGCAGACAAGGTCTTATTGTGAGGGGACAGAGCTGTGGTAGAGCTTTGAGGCTGCACAACCATGTCTAGGAAATACAAACATGCAGGCTTTGAATTTCAGCAGTTCTGGGGGTACCAAAGGAACTTCAGACTGTTTCTTCCAAGTATAGTCAGTGTTCCACCAATGAAAGGCACCGCTTTTGGAGTAGACAGCACCACCATTCAGGAAGCAAGTCACCGCTTAGTGCAACCAGGGCCAGATCAAGCCTCCTGGAGGCCAGAGACGCCTACTCTTGTGCCCCCTGCCCCGCAACCACAGAGCTGCCCAGCCTTGCAGCAGGGCAGCACTTGGCAAGGAGCCCACAGATTGGCCAGTCTTTGGGGTGGGGTGGGGTGGGGGTCTGGCTGATGAAGGCGGTCGTCCAGGGCCTGCAGACCAGTCAGGGCAGGCCAGTGCTTGGAGAAGCTTAGGACCCAGGCAACCCAATGGAGAGGAAGGCAGCTGGGGCCCTCATGGTGGGGGAAGGAGGAGGGTGGCATGTACTGTGTGAGGCCAGCAGTGGCAGCAGCACTCTAGGGCCAAGACTGGGAGTGCTGTCAACCCATGCACCAGGGGATCCCCAGTGGGGCCTGGCAAACTGTGCCCAACCAGGCCAGCCTGAGATGCGGAGGCCTTGGCTGGCACACCGGCAGTGCTGATGCCAGGCTGGATTTTTGTGGGGTGGTGGGGCCCTCCTTTAGCTCAGGGCTGCATCCCTTAAAGCATCTGCATTAATCCAGCTTTGAGTGCAATAGTTAGAGAACTGGTCAGCATCATTTCCAACCTCCTGTTTATAGGTAAGGTTGAGAATGTTGTGGCAGAGTAGCTCTAGTCTCCATATTTTAAGTTCCCACGTCTCTAAGCTCAGCCAAACCCACGTTTCAGCCTAGGTTTGGTACTAGAAATACACTGGTTTTGTTGGCTGGTGATCTCCATTTAGTGCTGACATAGGGTAAATTATCCATGCTAATTCTTGATTAATCTACCCATTGCCTTCAATTCCATTTACCAAACTGTATTCCTAACTTTCCAAAGGATCATGGTGAGGGTAGATTAAGGCTTGGTTTACAGTACACTGAGACCTCAGGTCAACATAATGGCACTTATGTCAATCCTCTAGCTAGAGCATGCATCCACATTCACGTGGCTGTGCAGTGAAAATAACTGCTGCCATAAGTCAGTGTCGTAACAGCACTCTGGAAGGAGCCATAGTGTTCTGGTCAATTTTAATAATGTGATTTAACATCAGTGCAGACAGACATCAGTTTAATGTGAAGTTATCAGCCTCTGGGGTCAATCCCAGAATTCCCTGTTCTGGCAATTTCAGCATTCCTGCTCTGCATCACCTTGGCTACATCATCAGCAAATAACTCCTCCTGCCTGCAGCCCCAAGAACTTTTGAATTCTATTTCCTTACTGAGCAGCATGGAGAGCTTTTCACCTGAGCAGGTAATGGTGTCCAAGTGCAACAAACATGCCCCAGCATGGAGTCATCCGGAGATCAGTCTGTGGGACAAGGAATCTGCTCGCTCAGCTCCCAAGTGGCAAAAGGAATTTTGGCACAGACAAAAAAAAAATTTTATGTGGTATGATCTGGAATATGGTCTCAAAGTCAAATCACCACGAGGGCTGCATGAGGACTAGTAGAGGGCCGCATGAGGACTAGTATGTTAGCCCGAGGGCTGCACCACTGAAACTTTTTCATACAACAATATTGCAAATATCAGTAATGATGGTGTCTCTGAGGGCCACAGGAAATAGCTTTAGGGGCCTCATGTAACCTACGGGCCACACGTTTGAGACCCCTGATCTAGAGGGGCCACACAGGAAAATACAGCAGTGCCACATTGAAACCAAAGAGCTTCAGCAGGTGTATCAGCAGACTAGGAAGGCAAACAGTCATTAAGGGTCCATGCCAAAGATGTGCAGGTATTATGAGAACCTGAATAAATGTTCCCTCTAATTTTTCATAGGCTGTGTGTGCAAAAAGTTTTTTTGTGCATGCAAAAAATTTCTTTGAACGCACAAACATTAGCACTGTTGAATTTTTTTGTGTGCGCTTTATTTTGTCACGTGCGTGCGCGCACCCCCCCCCTTAAAGGGAACAGTGTGCTGGAAGTAATTCTTGGTCATGACCCAACCCGTATACTGTCATTAACACTGATACTTGTGAGGTTTCCGGGATGAATGAGGAGGAGTTGGACAAGGAAGAAAATGTGGTTTGGGAGAGCAGGATATCAGTTCTCCTAGACAGTCACCGCAGAGCAGCCTGACCCACCTCAGAATGGCATTAGTGACTGAGATGCAGGGGAAGGCACATCAGGTGAGCGTTTGATCTGTGGTATGCTCATGTCACAGTCGCTTTCCATTGATAGCCACTGGGGGTAGGGGAAGCCATCTGGCCACAAGGTCTAGAGCAGTGGTTCCCAACATTTTCTGTGCTGTGGCACACCTTGCTACCTTTAATTAATTTGAGGCACACCACTATATAGTTTCTAAATGAACTCATGAATATTCATGAGCCAGTTTTTCAAAAAGTTTTGTGGCACGCCTGCTCAGACCTGATGGCACACTTGTGTGCCATGGCATGCTGGCTGGGAAACACTGGTCTAGAGGATGGAGAAGCTGTCCAAGGGCATCACAGGATGGGTGCAGAGCTGACCTGGGGGGGGGGTGTTCAGGCCAGCAGCACAGAGGTGGTGGGGGGAGGAACTGGGCCAGTGGCACAGAGCAAGCAAGGGCAGGCATAGTCATGGGGTGTTGGGAAAGCCATCTGGCCACAGGATCTGAAGGGTAGAAAGAAGGTCCTGGGGGCGGGGCAGAGCTGTGAGGGCTGGGAAAGGGTTGTGAGGGAAACAGCCAAAGATATAGCCTCTGGCCCAACGTAAAATTCAAATAGAGTTTTGATGTGCAAGCAAATCTTTTGCTTATTGTGCCAGAAGATATCTGAAAAAGTCTCATGCCAGTATTCGCAAATCCTTGCAAGAAGGTGTCTGGGGACGCCTGCCTTCTCTCCCACAGCACTGAATGAAACTTTGCCATGCCACTTGTTTATTAAAGCTGCAGGCATGATCGCAGCAAAGCAGAGTGGCATATGGGCCAAGCCTGCCCCTTCCCTCCCCTTCCCCCTGCAGCAGATGTTCCCTCTAGGACAGTGTGACCTTGAGGAGACTGATGTTGCACATGGTCACCTAGGGAACATGATCCAAAAATAAGCACCAAACAAGGCATCCACCTCCTTTCACCTCCAATGGGCCTTGCATGGCACATTGTGGTTCTCCATCATGCTCTGTCTCCTGTTTGAATTGTTTCAGAGGGGCCTCCCTGAGATGAGTGGGTCCCCCCAAGCTTACCATTGTGCAAAAAGCAGTCAGCTGTGTGACTGAGCACTGTCTTGTGTTCAGAGTGGAAGGTGTTTCCAAAGTACAGTGTGGAGTAATCGGGGGAGTTCAGGGGGAAACAAATGATTCTTTGCATTACACTGGCTCACCTAACAATGGGAACTGTATTTTTTGCTCATTACAGTGGATTCATCAACCTTGGGACAGTCAGCTACCACAGAGCACCTTAGCCTGATTAGAAGAGGAAGCATAAATCATGGGATGATGTGTTTTCAGAGCTCATGTGCTCCTCCATGGCAGCAGACACGGAACTCAGAGCACAGCAGCAATCCCCATCTGAGAAATTAAAGTTCAACATGAAGGACAGAAGAGCAGCACAGGACAAGGATCACAAAATGCAGCAAGAGATGCTGCGGATCAGGTAGGATCAGTCTGACGCTGCAGCGCCTGGTTGAGCTCCAGGAAGAACAGAGTTCAGACAGGGTCTCCCTACAGGCCCTGGAGACTGCAGCTCAAGTTGTGGTAGCCAGTCCCACCCATCACCGATCAAGGAGGAAGAGAGGCAGCATGCACTATGTGGTTGCCTCAACACTGTTGTGTTCAGGCTGAACTTGGCAATGACCCTTTTAAGAGACAATCTGCCTAGGTCCCACCCTCACATATCCCCCACACCACAAGCCCAAAAATGTGAACTCAATAAAGGAACACCTGTTTTCGATACTTGTGCTTATTTCTGGTGCTGCAGTACAATGGTTTGTGGGTGACAGAATGGGGAGGGGCAGTTCGGAGTGTGTGAATGGGTACAGTACACACCAGGACAGAAACCACAAACATTACTGATGCTGATTGCAAAACCATGCTTTCAATGCTTCCCTGATATGCAGGGCTCCACAGTGAATTGCATCTGGCTGTTCAAAATCTGTCATCAGCCTTTCAGCTTTGGCAGCCCAGCCTTGAGGGAACTCTTCCCTGTGGGCCCTACATAAATGATGGAGCGCACACAAGCACTTATAACTGTGGGATTATCCTTCCTCACACAGATCAAGTGAAGTCAGTATGCAGCACCACCAGGCCTTTGAAACCAAAATGCACATTCTACCACCATTCTGCACTTGCTGAGACTATGATTGAAATGCTCCTTATAGGAACCCAGCTGACAGGTGTATGGCTTCATAAGTCAGGGGAACAAGGGGTATGCAGCATCCCTCAGGATCACTACTGGCATTTCAACATCCCCAATGCTGATTTTTTTTGGTTGGGGAAGAAAGTGCCAGACATGAGTTCCTAAGGATGCGTGCATCATGATCCTTCCCAGATCACTCCACAGTAATGCCTGTGAAATGGTCCCTGTGATCCACAAGGGCCTGCAGGACCATAAAGAAGTATACCTTGCAGTTTATGTACTCATTGTTAAGGTGATCTGGAGCTAAAATGGGGATATGCATCCCATCTATGGCACCCACCTCCAGTTAGGGACCCCATAGCAGCAAACCCATCCACTATGTCCTGGACATTTCCCAAGGTCACTACCCTTCTCAGTAGAATTCTATTTATGGCCCTGCACACTTGCATCACTACAGCTCCCAAGGTGGATCTCCTGGCTCCAAATTGATTTGCCACCGACCGGTAACAGTACGGGCTTGCAAGCTTCTACAAGAGCAATGGCCACTCACTTCTCCATTGTACAAGCTGATCTCAAGCAATTACTCATATGCTCCAGTGCTGGGGTGAACTCTTTGCAAAGTTCAAGGCAAGTGCCCTTTCACATACAGCAGGTGTGTAGCCACTGCCCATCATCCATAACAGTCAGCAGAATGCAGTCCCACCAGTCTGCTTGCTTGCCACGTCCAGAACCGGTGCTCCACAGACTGCAGGTAAAACGTTACAGCCTGCACAAAGTGGGAATTATTTCACCCAACGGCTTCTCAGAGGGTGGTCTCAGTAACATTGCAGGTTTCTGTACTGCAGATCCTGCTGCGCTGCTTGCAATACTGTATGATAAGCCTAGATGTGTTTGAAACTAACACTGTCAATAATATTGCAAAGATGATCAGGCTACATAGCTGCGGCAGAGGAAAATGGCATGCAAAGCTTGTTCGTTTGTGAGAAGAAGTGAGGGGGAGGAGCACATTGCATCATGGGAGGACGGCTGACTTCCCACAAGCCATAGTGCTTCATTGCACTGTGGGACACCTCATATGTTCTATGTAAAGTAATTAGTACCTTTAGGTGTTCCCTGGACACTAAAAGGTAGAGAAACACTGTTCTAGTGTAGTGTCCTGAATGCAGGCACTCTTCACACCCTGCCATAGCCTTTACACTATGTGAAAAGCAGTCTATCTCCTTACTAGACTTGGCCTTATCAATCAAGAAATCAACAGTAAAGTAAATTTCAGCACAAGTTTTCATCTCAGACTTGGCCTCTTCTACTGTTCTCTAATCTAATGGATGCAGGCTGCCTACAACTTGATCTAGCCCTCCCCTAGAGTCTCACACCTACCCTCTGATGTCTAGTTGGAGTAATACACAAAACTGTGAACCAGTAAAACCCACTTCACAGTTTGCCTAAAACCAGATGCTGATCCTTCTGGAAAACATCCCTTTACCCTGCCACCTTCTACAGCCATACCTAGGGCATGCATTCTGGTTTCCTCTTTCCTGTGCAGTCCAGCTCCTATATTTATTTAGATTTAAATACTGATTACATAGAAGGATGCCTCATGCCTTGTAACATAATAAAATCTCAGTAGCACTAAAAATAAATCATTTTATGAAGGAAATCAGCCAGCCAGCTGCCTACAACAAAATCCTTTCAGGCCTTCATCATTCTGGGAAAAACAGTCCCCAGGCAGCCTCCAGATTAGAAGATGCGCTTCTGTTTCTATGGCCGCCAGCTTGTCAAGGTCCTCATGAGAGACTGAAAACCTATCCAGGGTTATTGTACAACAGTTGCCCAGTACTATGAGTGGGCCATCCTCTCTAGAGTCAGCCCTACTGATTCCCACCTGTATAGGGAATCACTGACCAGCAGATTCCAGAAATCCACTTGAGCACAGGACAAGTGATCTGCAGAGGCTCTACTGCTCAAAGAAGCTCAAGCAGTAGTAAGGAGAATTTTTCTTCATTTAAAATTTCATTGACCAAAGGAAAAGTATTCTTCTAAAAAACCATGCTAAGATATAGCAGGGGCCTGACTCTCATTTAAACAAAGGCCCTGGTAGCAGAAGTTATGTTTCCATTCAGGTGATCTGGAGCTAAAACGGGGATATGCATCCCATCTATGGCACTTTCCCTTTACCACTGCTAAAAAGAGTACAAAAGGGCCTTTGTGTAAATGAGAATCAGAAGACAAGTGTTGAAGATGCAGAAGATAAAATGCACAGCACATTTAAGAACGTTTCATTATTAAACAAGCTTTCTTGTTGCCAGATATGTTCTCCTTTTCTTTACTATTCTTGACCCTTTACAACATAATGGCTCATGTTATGTTTCATTCAGGAAGCTAATACGGGAGAGGAGAAAGAGGGAAAGAAATTCACAAGACTTCCCACTCCCCTACATGGGATGTGTGCATGTGCACAGATGACTGAGCCTCCTGCATACACATGGTTCCACCACTTATGGCCAATGTGAAGTTAAGAGTCTGTGTTTGCATAAGGGTGCACCTACTGTTTGAGCAGCAGCGCATACAAACGTACGTCAAGCAACAAGCAATAGTGTGGGTGTGCTTTGTGTGTGTCTTGTATGACGGAAGCCATATAATTAGCTGTAACATCCTAGAGCCTAACACATCTCTATGAGTAACTGAAAAATACAAGCAAAAAAAGTCATTTAAAATTTTTTTAAATGAGAACAGATTTAGGTCAGAACAATAACAAATGTATAGAAATTGGGATACAGTAAAGCCCCCAGAACGATGGGAAAATAGCATTATGATAAATCACCAAAAAAAAAAAGGTGATCTAAGTAATTGCAAACACTGGCAAAGCATTACTCAACCAGACAAAGTGGGATTGTACCCAAGAAAACTCACGTGATAAATAAATTCGTTAGTCTTTAAAAGTGCCATAGGACTCCTTGTTTGTTTTGCTGAACTAGACTAACACAACTATCCGTGGAATGTGTTCACCAGGGTTTTTTTTCACCACTAAGAACAATCATTGAAGAGATCACTGAATGGCAAAAACCACACAGATTTCAGAGAACATTTGACATCCTCTGTTAGGATTCATCCACTCCGGAAGAGAAAAATAGGTTCTGGAATATCTGAACCAGGGTTATGACATGCTGACAAAAACCAACGCTACCATTTAGGATTTATTACTGCATGTGGCATGTTGATAAGGTAAACAGACTTGAGCAAATGGTTCAAAATAAACACTCGTATCTGGCATGTGTTTTCCCCCCCATTAATAGCAATATCATACTTCATTATGAGAAAAGTGTAGGCAGATATGACAGAGTCTTTGCAGGGCTCTCAACAGCACACTAAACAATCTAGATTTGACTAATGACAATATAGGTCTTCTGAGTTCAATGAACATGCATGCAAGGACCCAAAGATTTTCTACCATTGCAAAAAAGGACAGTGATCAGATAGCAAGTGCAAAGAATCAGGATGGGACAGAGGAGTAATAATACAAGACAAAGCTCCTAGCATCAGGACATCTGGTCATGCTAAGAAGGGAACAGTATCACAAATCAGCAAGGCAACAACTGCACTCACCAGCTCAAATAAGATTTGGTCATCAAAAAAAATCTACAGCTTAAAGATCAAACTACAAATCTGTGACTCAGAATGTTATTTCCATTTTAACACATGGATGTGAACACTGGGAATCCCCTGAAAGTACAGACTGGTGTCTAAATGCCTTCAAAAGCAGGTATCTTGGGAAAATGCTCGGTATTATATGGAATTAAACTTACAACAAATGCTGAGATTTGTGAGAGTTCAACAAACATTTCTATAGGTATCCTGAGAAAGGAGAAAATCTGCTACATGTTAAGAATAAAGCCAGTGTCTTCCATGGCAGCTATGCCATTGGACAATTAGAGGAACACAGAAACAGATCCAACTGAAAAAATCCTTCTGTTAAGCTGTACTTGGCAAGGGAAAACTGTGCTTCAAGCAACACACAAACATGCAGTTTCTGTCCCAAGGAGGCTACACTCACTGACTCACTGTTTTTAAAACCAGACACTTAGGACAGTACAGGTTTAAATGCACACAGTCATAATTAAGTTTAATACTCCAACTAGTGGCTTTTCAAGCTAATTAAACTATATACTGTCCAATATCTAAGATGGGCTCTTAAATCACCACGAGGGCCACATGAGGATTAGTATGTTAGCCCAAGGGCCACACCACTGAAACCTTTTCATACAAGAATATTGCAAATATTGGTAATAACAGTGTCGCTGCAGGCCACAGGAAATAGCTTTAGGGGCTACACGTGGCCCACAGGCCATGTGTTTGAGACCCTAACCTAATATTACATATATTCTGTTATTTGTTGGAGAAGAGCAATCAGTAACTAAGATTAACATATTTATATAAATATGTTATAGAACATTAACTGAAGAACAAGTACTGAAGTAATAATGTTTAACATACATCAAACCTGACTCTGTGAACTTGTAGTATATCTTGTTGACTGGTACAAGATACAGACCTGTGGCACACTCAACTACGTCTGGGAAGGCAGTGGAAAGACACCGCATATGTTGTTTTTAGAAGTTTCTTAATCCGACCTTGCTCCAAGATGTTCGGAACATCAAAACGTGTTACATGCTGACTTTAATAGAACATTGAAATCTATTAAAAATGTCTTACATTGATTCATGTTTCAGTCTTAAGTATATCACAAGTAAAAGACTCCTAGCTTATATAGAGAGAGAACCATGACAGCTTCAAGAACTCTGCAAGAATAGCAGATTAAGAATTAAAGTTGAACAAGTAGGATTTATGGGGATGCAGCATCTCTCAGGATCAGGCCAACAGTAAGAGGCATGTTTTCTGTTCTGTCTTCCCTAAGTTCTTATTGCAAACTCATCACCATAATATCCCAGTTCTTTTACTTTGCTGATTTGTGTGTGCTTGAGGTTAATTTAACCAAGTTTCTGGTGGTTTGTTTACTCTGTCTCTCTCTCCCCCCTATCCCTCAAACCCCTCAAGGGGCCATTGTTTCATTTGTTTAGCTTCCTCTTTACTCCCAGGCACCTCTATGGTGTGTTGGGACTTAAATGCCTCCATCACAAATGATTAGTTGAACAAGTCCAAATCCACACTGTACAACATAACTGCATCCTAAAAGTTGTCAGGAGGAAGCTGAAGCTTTTGGCAGACACATAGGAGATAGCTTGGATTTGAGGTCTGTCAGAAGGCCTGGAAAGCAGTATGGAATTCCAGAAAAAGAATGTTAACAAGAAACTCAAATGATCAATACTGAAATAGCTGACTTTCAAATTGTCTTCTTTATGTTTCAGCGTTAACACCTCTTTGAAATGCATTGAGCATTTCACATTTTGGAGCTACTATTTCATTACACTATCTGCAAATTACAGGTGACGACTAATTAATCAATCATGTGTAGTTCATGTTTCGAAAGGTTTTCTTGACTGCAAAGAATGAAAGCTTACGTTACAGAGCACAATCTGTCATACAAAAATGCAGTCTGGGTCCCTGCACAACAGAACATTTGCTATGGTTTTGTCCAATCTAATTATGTATTAATTACATGATGGGACACATTCCCTAAATCCCTGAATAAAGGGTTATGAATGGAAAAGAGAGTAAAGGGCCTTATAATTAGATCCTAACACTGCACACCACAATGCTAATACTACCTGTGATTATGCTGAAGAGTTTCTAGGTTACCACCACTATTGTGCTTGCTAGGTGTCAGATCCAAATGCCACTGAAACCATAGCAAAGTTTCCGCTGGCTTCAGTGGCCCCAGGTATATAGTAAGTAAGTTGCTTCTAAGAGAAAAAGCTAGCCCATAATTTTATAACCAACTGCTGCCATATTCATCATAACATTCCTTTGAACTGAATACCACAGCAAGCCAAAATTTTAGTTAAAGGTTAATTACTATAAGCCAACAGAAACCTTGATACTTGAATGCTAATTAATATATAAACTGCTAATAACACAGTGGCAACTGAGAACTCTTCTTTTGTAATTAGAATCCATGAAATCTAACTGTGCCAGAATAATGCAGTGTTTCAATCTATTCTCTAGACAGCATGCAACAAAAGCTCTTCTCTATAATACAACAAATGTATGTAGGGGAAGCCCATTACTGCGTGATGTACTCTGTTTACACTCGCATGCTTTTAAGTCCAGCTCTAATGAGAAGACAAATATCAAATACTTAGCATTTATATATCTATAAAGTGCCTGCATTTGCAAAGCACTTCACCTAGCCATCTGTTAACTATTGCCATAAACTCCACCTGAAGTCTCACCTATGTTTTCTGTCTTTGATAAGCAAGTTCATAACTCTCAGCTCTGCCCTCAGTGTTTGGGCCTAATGTTCCATGAGAATGCACATTCACCGACTAACAGCTGACTCCATGAGCAGGCTTACCTTCCCTACAGAGTAATGTGTCCTGCTGGCAGACCTGGTGGCAGCTCATGCCAAAGCTCCAAGGCCTCACTGAACACCGACAAACACATAGCTGGAAGCCAGTCTGGCTTACTAGCATGTTAGTGTTGTTAGAACAGATGTTAAGTGGTAAGAATGTGTTTAGGGCTGTAGGATGAAGCACTTATTGATCTCACATATAAGCTCAGTAGCCCATGATAAGGTTATTTATTGTGTGATTAGAGTACAAATCTCTGTAACTATTGAATTCAAACAGGAGAGAAGCCTTCTCTAATGCAAACGTGGGCTTCCTCCAAAAGAGGTTGGGTCCTGCCCAGCAAGGCCTCTGAAACCAAATGACCTATTATGAGATGCAAGAGAGCAAAGACTTTGTTAACTGTGTTCTTCATCCCCTCCAGGAAGAGGAGACCTGTTTATGAACTCATCCTCTCAGCTGGGACTCCTGGAAGAAGGGGATAAAAATCTCTCACAAACAGGAACCTGGGGTCTTTTTCCTGCTTAGATTTAAGGTTATGTCTATGCTGCAGTTAGACGCCCACAGCTGCGTTGTGCCAGCTGTCTCGGGCTAAGAGGGTGTTTAATTGCAGCGTAGCTATTCTGGCTTTGGCTAAGCTCTGGGACCATCCCACTTGGCAGGTCCTAGAGCCCAGACCCTAGCCCAAGCCTGAATGTCTACGGTGCAATTAAACAGCCCCACAAGCTCGAGTCAGCTGGCATAGGCTAGCCACAGGCATCTAATTGCAGTGTATAGCTATCCAAAAGGGGCAAGAATTCCTAAGCATAAGCAAAAGACATGTCCTATAGTTTTGCCTGAGTTAGCCCTATGGGACATATGGAGTTTGCTTATTACAGAAGCCGATACATCTGTTATCTTTTGGAATCTAAGACTAACTCGTTTAAGAGTGTATGTTACCTGCTTTAAATAACTTCTTTTTCTACAAGTGGCGTCTGTGATGAGAGATCCAGGGCATAATTCACTTGCGGTAAGTGACAGGCCTTTGGGGACTCAGAGTAACATGAATATTGCTGTGGTTTTTGGTTGAGGGACTATCTGCCACAAATGCAAGCTTGCCTGGGTGGCAAGATAGAAAGGTCAAAGTGATCAAGGGTCTGTGACTCCTTGGTGAGGCTGTTACAGGGCTTGTGGAGTTTATTCTTCCTACTTTGTTGGTGCAATCCAATAACAGACCTTTCAACCAATTCATTCAAGAAGAACTACATGAGTTTATTTATCTTATTCTAGTAAGGACCGTTTTAAAAACAAATCTATTACAAAAAAGTGTATTTGTTAATATGATTATTACATTTTTCAACCAGGAGATGGTACTAATAATTACATTAAAGCTCATGGAAATTAGAATTGTGGTTTCCTGTTACAGTATCTCTCACGCTTTAAATACCGAACCAAGCCCACATGTTCTGCTGAAATTAAGCAGTGTCAAATTGCCTTCTAAAATCTGTGGTTACACAATGAAAATGAAAAAAGAGGAGGCAAATATAAACAGCTTCCCACATTGCTTCTCGAGAAAACTGAGGCTGAACAGCACTCTCGCAATCATTAGGGGGAAACCAGACATGTTAGCTCCCCAGGAAAAGATGGATGTAGTTAAACAGCCTTTTCTATACCCATTCCAAATGGTACACAATATTAAACTACTAAAAAATCAGCACGTGTGAGCTTAGAGTACCTGATGGCTTTCATGCAGTAGAATACTTAAATGCTCATTTACTGATTTGGATTCAAAGTCATGTTGGAAATTATACCTTGGAAATTAGACTGAAGTGATTGGATTTAATTAACTTATTTCCTTAGAGAGATGGACAGGGGAAAAGAAAAGATTACAGCAGTTTTAGTTTTATACTACTAAAGGGAACAGTAGAATCAGTTGTGAGGGTTTTTCAAATATCCTCAAGAGCTCTAAAGTTACATTTAGCAACCAGCTGGCTTCCAGTTAGATTTTCCTCAGCACATAGTAAGAGGAGAAAAATCGACAGCAGCTCCCTGCTGAACGACTCCCGGGAAATTCACCTCTTAACTCTTAAGATTTAGTAACTGATACAGGATTACCTTTTCCAGACAGATGCTTAACATATCAATTAATCTAGAATTAGGTCTATTTCAACGCTACAGAAAAAAATACCACAGACAACAAATAATGAAAATCTTGAAGGGTGCAAAACTCACACATTTTTTAAAAATGTGTAATCAAAACAAAATAAATCCACCGTAACAGCAAAACTGAGGATCTTAATGGAGTTGGAGAGATGACTGGTCTGGTGGAGCCGGGGGCCAGAGAATACACAGACTGAGCTGGTAATGTGTTTTGCCTTATACTCCCCAGGCATTAGAGGAAGGCAGGAACCCTCCTGGCCGACTGACAATATTTCAAAAGTCTCTAAGCCCCTTCTTCAGAGACTGGACCAGGAAAGAGGTTTCCAAGGCTGAGTGGCTCACCCCAGGCCACTTCTTTCCTCTGAAGCCTCCAACTAACCTCTACCCAGTATCCCCCCCCCCCACTGGACTGGGGGGGTGTAGGGGTGCTCACCAAATTGGTATAACAATGTAACTAGCTGACAACTGAGGGGGCTGTTGGGAAATTTTGGGGGGTGCAAAGGGGGTGTTAGGGAAATCCCTGCCTCCAGCCCCCACCGGGGCCGCTGCTCCCTAGAAACGCGTCTGGCTCTGCCCAAAAAGCCGCTTTTTCTCTTGCAAACTTTTCCTGGGGCCTCCGCAGTTTCCTTCCCGGGCTGAGGGGTGCCCCAAAGACAAGGCACAGCCCCCCATTCCCCCGCCAGCTCTGCAGCTGGCGGGGGCGGCGGACAGGGGCTGTAAGCACCCACTTACCCCTGGGCTGATCTGCGGCACTCTCCCGGTCCACATCCGCGGGAAGCCGCAGCCGGGGCAGCAACGCACCCCCGGGAGACGGTCCCTTCACCCGGGCCCCGAGCAGGCGGCAGCCCCCCGGCTCCACTCTCAAAAGAGGTCAGCGGAGACAGCAACCAGCAGAATAAACTCAGCGGCGTCCCGCAGCCGCCCGCCGGGGCTCCGGGTCTCCGGGTTCCAAAGGAGTTTCCAGAGCGGGCGGGGCTTCATCTGCTTGATTGACAGCTCGGCGGGCCAAAGAGAGCCTCAACTCTGGGTCGGGCTGAGGAGGCGGGAGCGCCCGCCCTGTCTGTGGAGGGCGGGTGTTTCCATGATGTCAGCGAGAGGCGCCTCTCGGACAAGCGGCGAGAGGGGATGTGGCGAGGGCGGGCGAAAGCCGGCGGAGCGCCGGCAGCGGCGAGAGGCGCGGGGTGCAGCAGGGGGTGCGGGGCAGGCTCCCTTGCACAGCTTTAGCCCGAGCCCGCTTCCTTGCAGCCAAGCAGACGGTGCAAGCCCGGGGAGCGGCTTTTCCCGCCCAAGGGCGCTCGCACGTGGCGGGCCGGTCCCTTCTCGGCACCCCAGCGGGAAGCTGGGGAAGGACGGGAGGCGAGAGCCCGGTTTGAGTCCTAGGAGGAGGCAGGCGTGGGCACGCTTGCAGACACAGCTCTCCTAGCCGGGTAGCTGCTCCGAGGCAGGAGTTGCTCCCCATTACTCTCTTCTCCAGTCAGCGCTTTAAACACTCGGCATCTTTAGGCTGGGACGGAAACAGTCCATCCTCCAGCTGCACGCTGTATGCTAAGGTCAAGATCCGCTCGCTCCACCAACTTCCAAGCTGCGGGCCACCGAGGAATCGACGACTCGTCCTCAAAGGCAGTGGGTTTAGTTAAAGAAACATTCAGACGCCCCCACACACAGGAAAAAAAGCTATTAACACTCTAAAATTAACACACTCGTCTGGCTTTATTGAAAAAGAAACAACCCGAATGACAAATGAAGGGTGGGGGGGTTTTCTTCTTCAAGGAGGGTGAGAAGTGCTAAGAGATCCTATGTGCTCTTTAAGGGGGCTCCCAAGCTTTCCAAAATTGTTAGCTCAAGGCCTGCCATGGCTAGGGTTACCAGATACCAAAGCATGGAAAGGAGGACAGGGAAGTAGGAACAGGAGGACATTGGAGGACACACAGAGAAAAATGTTTATTAATGTAATAGTCTTCTGTTTGTAGGGGGCCCTGGAATGCTTCCCCCTAAAAATGGGGTGTTCCAGGGCATTCTAGCATACTTTAACCCTGTAAGTAAAAAACCAGACAAAATCATGTATTTTTAAAATGCCTGCCCGACGGAGGATGTGAAGGTAAAAAGGGGGACATATCCTCCTTTTGCCTGACATCTGGCAATCCTAGCCATGGGGGGCACACAGTTTCTGTTTTCAAACTACTAGCTACCCTCAGCTTGGAAGAAAGAACTAGGGTTCAGTATCCAGCCCTCTGACAAAAAAGTCTGATGCTTTCAATTTATGTTCTAAGCTTTGCATTTTTCTTAACTGGGATGATTGTGGTAAGTGGACAAGTTACTGTACCTATATATCAGGCGTGGCCAGACTGCGGCTCAGGAGCCACATGTGGCTCTTGAATGAAAACATGTGGCTCATGGAAGAACATCAGCAAATCAGTTTAGTAGGTAAAGTACATGGCTATATGCCTCAGTGTGGCTCTTGAAGGTTTAGTAATCAACCTGTGTGGCTCTTGAGTTCCATAAGTTTGGCCGCCCCTCCTATATCACTATGTAGGTTTCAGGGCTGGGTTGTCAGGGAGGGCAAAAAGTCAGTTTCCCCCAGGCACCCGATTTGAGAGGGCCCAGTGACATCGTGACATGGCACATGGGGGTCACAATGATCCTCACTCAAATTTTGGCCCAGCTGCCTCCTATCATGATGACAGAGGGGCAGCTGGGCCAAACCCAAGTGATCCTGTGACTGCATAAGCCAGGTCTCACTCCCCAGAGCACGAAGCCAGGCTAAGCCCCACAGGACAGGAACTGCTGCTGCAGGATGGATGAATGAGTGGTGGACATTCCCCCCATGCTCCTCACCCTCCAGAGATAATTTGCTTTGAAAAGATGGGAGTGCTTCAGTTTCAGTTTTTGCTAAGGGCCCCCAAACACCTCTGTGCAGCCCCCTACAGGGTTCCATACCAAGATGTTAGGGAAGGGTATTAATGTGTGTACCCCAAAGTGGTGGGATTTAAGTTAAAGAGAGATGGTGGGGAGGTTTTCAGGGACAGGAATCTAAGTAGGCAGAAAATGAAAGTGTGGTGTGGCCTCCTGTTTTAGGAACCTTTCTGGCTACATGAATGCCAAGGACACAATTCAGTGTTATATTTATGGCAAATAATCCGGTTTAACTATTTGTGTACTGTTTAACAGAAAAGTCTTGCAATGCTATACCATATACTTTGAGTTTTTTGAAGTACATACATCAGAGAACAATGCATTTTAAAGACATGGGCAACTGAAAAACTGTATGATCTCTCTCTCACACACATACACAACACCATTCATAATGCATGCCATGAAATAAAAAAAAATGTTTAGAATCCTATTTATTTGTCACTATTCATGGCAATTTTTGCATTTCTTGACCAATGAAAAACAGTGATGCAATTTCATTACTGTTTATATTCCACTTTTAGGTTGCAAGTCCTGCAATGTATGGTTTTCAAACACTGCAAGGAAACTGTTTTGAAAACAACTGGAATTTTAAAACAGTGGGTAAACATTTCTATTGGTTTACCGCTTTAAAGGAGTGGCATTACTTCCTTGAAGTTATGATGGTGTCCATCAGCACAATGGTTAAAGAAACATAAACTAACAAATCCAGTATGTTGATGGGAAACCCTCTCGGTGGCTATATAATACAATAATAAAATGGTATATAGCTGTGCACACAATAGGGCCTGATACCACAGCCATTGAAATTAATGGTGTAACAGTTATGGACTTAAATAAGGGCACAATTTTGCCCATTATATCTGCAGTCCCAGAGCTCTACAATAAAAAATTAAAGCCAAAAGCTAAACACAGACATTTGCTTTATAAATGAAAATAAAACAGAGAGGAGGAGGAACATTAATGTTTGAACCATGTAATCTTTTAACAGGTACCCACTGAAATGATTTCCTGACTGCCTGGGACATATTCACCCCAGATGTGTACTCAATGAAATCCATTGTGTTACACCAGAGGTGCATTTGATCCATAGTGGTCTACTCTGAAGGATAGTAACTATGGGCAAAATGCTTTAAAAATGACATGTAAACACAGTGTAAGTTAAGATGCAGAATCTTTTTCTCCTTTTGCTGACACCAGTGTAACCTTAGTGTTAATCCATGCAAGTCAATAACACTGATGCGTGAGAAGAGATAATGAAGCTCCCACTATTAAAAAAAAAAACTAAAAAATTGACATTCTAGGGCAACGTGAACTAGAAATGGGCTGCGGCTGTGGCGTATTCAGAATCAAGCTACCAAGACTCCCAGTGAAGACTAACAGCAGGTTGATAAAATCCAGAAGATAACATTTTCATACATAGCCAAGGGGCACCTGTAAAGGCAGCAGTTGGGAAATATTATGGCATGCCTGGGCTTCCTTGGTGCTGTGGACAAGTCACTGTTACCAGCTCTTGTGATTTTATCATGCACATCACCACAGCTGATGTTCTTCAGCCCCCTCGCTCCTGAAGTTGAATGATGTGGGAGTCTCAACTTTCATTTTAAAAGGCATTTTTAGGCCTCATGGTAGAAGGAAAGAGCCTGAAAATATTAACCAAGTGAACTCTGAAACCTCAAAATTGAGACGAAAAATACCTCACCTCTCCCAAGTTTATTATTTTTGAAATCTAGTTACTTATGCCATCTCATGATTTGTGGATTTTTATATGCATAGGGTTGATAATATTGCATACTTTTGGATAACACTGTCATTGCCTCTAATGCATGTTCCATTTGTGTTGTTGTGGACTGCTCATGCATCTTGCATCTACTCCTGGTTTGCCATTTTGCTGATGTCTTTTGTGTAGTGCAGTGATTAGTACTTGGTTCAGCTGTGAGATCTGACCTCCTACATTTACCCTCAGTCCTGGAGAACTGCTGGGACACTGAATGCTTGCTTACTCTGCATTATGCTGTGTCTAGCAAGTCCCTATAAGGAGCAGCTGAAGACTAGGTACTTGGCATTTATTTCAGGGTCATGGACAAAGTGCGTCTTGGATGCTTACTAGTAAATTATGAACTTCAGTGGTGGATGCAGCTGAGTATGTAGTAACTGGTATGGTATTTGCACTTGATCAGTCCTCACTGGTTCCCTGATTTTTATTAGCTATTTTTGTTGTTTACTGGCTGGTTGGGTGTGTTAAATTCATGCATGAATTCAACACATGCTTTTGCTTATGACTGCTGTGATGGGAATGTAGCTACACCCTACTCAGACACTCCTTCCTCCACCCACATCAGCTCACCTTTTTTTAAAAAAAATTAAAAAATAAAGCATACTTTTTAACTTAGTTCCTCACTGTCCCCAAGATAGATGATTTATACTCCCTTTACATTAGGGCAAAATTATTGGAAAGCTCAGCCTGCATGGCCACATCCAGGTGCTACACACCACGAAACCCCCACATTTGGATCCAACCACTCTGACAGCACAAACTAAGAACCTAACTAGACTAGAGTAGAAAGGTTGCCTCTCTTGGCCTGAACCTTGCTGCATTTCTGTAGAGCTTCAGTCAGTTTTTAACTGGTGGTGAGGTCAAGTTCTTCTTCGAGCACTGCTCACATACATTCAGCGTTAGGTGTCTATTGACTGCAGCGCACAACTGGTTGGAAGCATTTTGCCCTAGCCTGTCAGAGCAGGGTCGGTGGCCGATGCCCCCTCTGGCCACTCTCATGGTTATGTATAGGGCCCCAACCCTGACCCTCCTCAGTTACTTTTTCAACCCCCTCAGCGACGGTTTTGGAACATCCCTGTCCTTGCAATCACAGGTGCCTGTCGTTACTTCCTTGTATGAACTGCCCATTCAAGCTAGAGAACCTGTTCATGGATATCACGCCACCAAGGACCGGAGCTTCTACACAGCATGCGAGTCCAGGGCCAGAACACTGCTCCCCACGGCCACTCGAGCTGCCAGGCTTTAACCCCTGTGCCTCTTGCGGCATGGCCTTACTATGGGATGAGCCTCATGAAGAGTGCCTTTGGTGCCTGGGTGAGTCCCACCAGGCTACCAACTGCTCTTTTTGTCAGTCCTTCAAGCCGAGGACGCTCAAAGATAGAGAGCAAAGGTGCTGTGCGTTGGCCTTAGAGCAAGCAGGGCAGCCTATCCCTGAAGAACCGGAGTTGCCTTTGGCACCAGCACCGTGTGCCAGGTCAGCACTGGAGCCATCTCGGTGCTGCTCTCCTGAGGAGCAGAAGGCATGTTCGGTACTGACTTCGGTACCAAAGCATTCTTCCTGGTCAACCTCACCAGCGTTCCCTGTGCCAGGCAGCGCTGGGGCTGCACAGCTTAGAGGGAACATTGCTCCCCACCCTACTCAGGTGGGATACCTGCCTGAGGTCACAACACCTCCATCTTAGAGAACCTGCCCAGAATCATCGGACAGCCTCGCTTCATCCTTAGACACAAATTTCCTAGTGTTTATTGAAGCCTGCGACCCACCTAAATCTTCTTCACTCAGATCCAAGGTGTTTCATAGCTGTGCCAATAAGCTTAGTGAGGGCAAGGCAAAGATCCAACCAGGCATAGGTCAGCCCCATAGAGCTCGATTACAAAGGAAAATGAGTTTCTCATGGAGACCTACAAAAGCCCATGGTAGGATCTGCACAACTCCTTTGCAGTTATTCCAAACTGTGGGGTAAAACTGTTCATGGCAGAGCACGTTGGAATGCCCTCACCTTTCACCCACAGTTGTCCACCAAACCCTGGGTATGTGTAATTGCAAAGTTGTTCCTTGGGGTTGGTACAGGTTCTTTCCTCCTTTTCTCTCCAAGCTAGAAAGGACCAGGGCCCAAACTGCCCCTGGGTCATTGGGCAACAAGGGCCGTACCTAGCTGTATGCGGTCAGAGTATATACCTTTTGTTTCCAGTGGATCTTCATTTATCGTTGGGAGTTTGGGACCTCCTTCTTAACTTCAGTCCACGTCCCACTTTTCGCGAGGGGTTGAGAAGGATCCTCGCCTAGGCCCATCCATGTCTCTGAGACCACCCCTCCTTTTAACAATCCGCTATCATTCAGACGCCCTATAAACTTTCTCCCCTGGGGCTTCCACGCTTGAGGGAAACATCGGTGGCTCCTTAACATTCAACCCTATAGATCTCCCTCATTGGACATGACTGAGGGAAATTGTCCCTCATCCGGTAGCAGTTTCACATCCCTAACCCTTAACGTTTCCTCCAGTTTACGTCCTCCCCTTCCGAGCCTGCCAGTGTGTGTCTTTTTGGTCGAGGGATGTTAGTTTCCTCCCGTTCCCCCCGCCCCCCCCCCCATCCTGCTAGTGGGTCACTATGTCCTGATATTGAAGTTTAAGCTTCAATGCAAGTAAGGATGTATACCCCCTTTTCTTTCTGAGGAGCACAGACTTCCCCCCATTTCCCTATATAGGTGTTAGCAACAGACACTCAACGTATTATTTTATTTGCCAAACATGATCCTAATCTGAACCCCTGAAGGTGACAGTTAGGACTTGTTTGCATGGGAACCGGTAAGGATCCTAATGTACTGAGATGTTCCACGGCAATTCTCCTACCCAGTCTGCCCTGTGAGTAGCCCTCTCACCTACCTGGCTCTCCCTGGCTAGTGCTCTTGAGGTGTGAAAAGAAGTGAGTCTATTCGGCTGGAGAATGAGGAGTCCCTAGCTTCTTACTGCCTTTACAAGGTTCTGGATTCTCCCAGACATGCGTTCTGAGCCTTGGACCCAATCCACCTCAAGGTGACTTGCAGTTCTCGCTAGGGCCCTGTGACTCTAGCCCTAGCAGGGCCCCTTAGATTTGTCCTGTTTTTCCCCCTTTTCCAGGTAGGCAATACGCTTACCTCAGGTAACTGCTGGTGGGGCTTCGCCTAAGGGGGTCGCTGTGCTGAGGGCAGAAAACTCCACCCACTGTCCACAATATGGCTAGTAGTCACCTAATACTGAATGTATCCGAGCAGTGCTCAAAGAAGAACACTGGGTTACTTACCGTCCTTCTTCGAGATGGGCTCCTCACATACATTCAGGGCCCTCCACTGTCCCCTCTATCTGGAGTTGGTGACTCTTAGGGGACTTAGGAGGGTCAGGGCTGGGGCCGTACATATAGCCACAGTAGCGGCCAAAGGGGGCATTGGCTGCCGACCCGGCCCTGACAAGCTAGGGCAAAATGCTTCTGCCCAATTGTGCGCTGTGGCATGTAGGCACTTAATACTGAATGTATGTGAGCAGCCCATCTTGAAGAAGGACAGTTACTGGTAACCCACCGTTAGAGTTTGCAGGATCCTCACTTACTTTTGGAACTCTGCCATTAGCTTCAGAGGCTGAGTGTAAAACAGATTCAAATATGTGCTAATGGGGCATATTTCCCCTTTTAACTCCTGCTGGCAGCAGACTTCATTGGATGGAAAAAATTACAAATCTTCCTTGATGCTTCAATCCTGTCTGCAGAGAACAGGTCAGTTACCACAGACAAAGATTGTTGTCAAAGGCAAATTACAATGGGGGAAAGGGAGAATCTGTTTTATTCACATAAACATTACAAATCCAGGCCCTTAGTTAAGTCCAAATATTCAAGTGTATTTCATTAATATCAGTGGATGCTATGAGTCTTTATACCTTTTTAAGATCTGGACCTTAAAATCTGGTCCAGCCCTTCCCCCCCAAGCTAATGTGAAAGAACAAAATCACGCTTTGACATCAATGAACATTGGACCAACTATCTAAGGCTAACTGATCAGAGCATTTAGCAGCAGAAACTTCACCAGTTTTCGTGTCCCTAGCTCTCAAGGAAAACCCATACGTACAACCAGGTACTGGAAACTGGACCTCTCATAGGTGATACTTCAGGGAATATATTTTCTAATTCACTACCACACAAAACTGGATCATTGTGAAGGCACAACTCCATCCAGGCTTCACTCTGCAAAGGCTGTTCATATAGCAATGTGGATTGCTGAGAATGGGCTTCTGACCCCTTCTTTCAAGGAAAGCTACAATAGCAGAACTGTGAATGCCTCCACTTGAATATAAAGACATTTATTGGTGGAGACATGAGCAAAAGTATACATGGGGTGACACTCTCTGGATTATGGGGACCATTATTTAACATCACTACATCAAAATTACCAACATCCATATGAGATATGCCATGGTAGGTAATGACAGAAAGGTTATAATTTGCTAAGAATATTATATTGTTTATGTGTATGTCATATCTGATTTGGAAGTTAGTTATGTCTGATAACTTTAAGTTGTGCTGTGTTTCTGGACCAAATCCCAGACAGAATGGCTGCAGCAATACCCTGCTTAATGGTCCATTAAGAAAACTCTCAGGTACCATGGGCTCAGGGAGAGATTGGATGAGTCACCACAGGACTGGCACAACACAGTAAGCGAGGTAAGCATTGCAAGGGGGCACCGTTTCAGGGGTGCCAAAATGGGGGCTACACTGCTAGGCCATCGCGCTGCACTGGTGACGTCACCCATTCTGCCCAGGCGTAATTGATCTATCGTCTGCTGTGCTGCAGGGGGATGTCCGAAACACTAGCGCTGTTCCTAAGTCACCAGGGCTTGCTTATGAAACCCTAGACTCCATCTCATGCCTGTAAATTTCCATGTACAGAATGTAAGAGGCCAAGGGATACACAAGGTAGTTACACCACCTCCATCTTGCCTTTTAGTTTATATAGCCTACAGCCAACCCCCACCTCTGAATTTATTCATCTACAGTGGAAGCTGTGAAACAAAGGGGACCCATCCAAGTACTGTATGTATACCAGAGGAACTCTATAAGACTGCAAACTCCAAATCTACCAAGCACCTGATTGTATATGGACTTTCAAATCAGTTTGTATGTATATGATTTGCTTTCATCCTTTAACAGTTCTTGTATAGTTTCTTTCTTCCTTTGTATAATAAACTTTTAGCTACAAAAGATTGACTGACAGCATGGTATTTTGGGTAAGATCCAAACTTGTACTGATTTGGTAACAGGGCTGATCCTTTGGGATCAGAATAACCTTTTTGGTAAAGAGCATGTAGTTTTAAGTAACTTATCTCTTTACTAGTCCCAGTGGCTGATGGGGAACCCAGTGTCTGAAATGCAGTAAAGGAGGCTGATTATATTTTTTTGTGGCTTCTTGATAACCAGTGTGAGAAGAATCAGAAGCATTGTTTATGGTTGGTTGGAGACATCTGACTTCAGGTTACCCACCAGTACTGGGAGAGTCTGCTCTCCATTTGCAGCCTGTCCAGATTTTTGACTACCATAGACCAGGAGGGTCACGTATGTCACTGTGAGGGGAATACTCACTTTTTGCACTGCCCAGGGGTTAAGCAGGGCAAGGCAGGACTTTTCTCTGCCCCAGCACTCCTTTTTGTATAGCCTTGCAAAGGTCTGTCCCTCTAGCCAAGTCCTGTGTTCAAATCCACCCCTTTCAGGGTATACGTAAGGAGCCTAACAACAGGGTAGCCTTCTGGATTATGCAGGGACCCTGGGCATCCCCTTGGCTCAGAGTCTTGCAATCTGTGCTCTTCTAGCTTTAGCACCTTCCCTCAACTAGATTTTCCTCTCCAGGGATAGGCTTTATAGTCAGCCCTTTTTAGGGGCTGGCAGGGAACCCAAGACCACCTTTTCCAATGGGTTTTAATTCAAGGCCCAATGGTAAGCAGATAAGTTGCACACTCTAGAGTGTAATGCAGCTACCTCTCTGGATCACCTCTTATCAGCTTGGTCTCTTTCCAGTGGGTAAAGTTTTTACAATGAACACAAAAAGAGAAAGCATCTGACTTCTGGGAGCCACAGGGACCTTCTTTGTTGGCATGACAAAGTCACCTCTACCAGGCATCAGACAACAAGAGTTCCTATAGAGCTGCTTCTCAGCAGCTCAGAGTGCAGGTAAGGCCTCATCCACTCTGTACCACTACTGAACTACACCGTCTGTTCCACTTTTCAGCTCCTCCTCTACCCTGCGCAAGCTTTGTTAGAGTGACAGGGTCCAGTCGTCTGCTCTTTAATCTCTTCCTTTCTATAATAGGCACATTGTGCCAGTATTTGACACAACTGACTGACAAGGTTAATACAGGAGCAACGTAAGCAAAATAAGCCTGCCACATCCTGCCACTGGTTCAATATGTGACAGGAACATAGCTATGGGTGGGCGGGCCCAGGCCCATCTTCTTGGCCAGAAGACCTGCCCACCCCCACCTACCAGAATGCACAAGCAGCAGCATGAGCTATTCCACCACAACTGCAAACTGGTCAGGAGCAGGGGGCCGTGGTTGTGAGTGGTGGCCGTATGTGAAGACAAGCAGGGGTGAGCTGCCTTCTGCTTGCACTGCCTCACAGCTCTGGCCCAGGGCAGCTGCTGCACCCTTGATGTAGCAGAGGCCAGGTTGTCTCTCCCCCTACCTTTTTCTCTCAGTGCTTCAGTTTCCTAGCAAGTGGAGCATCATCAGAAAGTTTCCAGTCACATGACCAGAAGACTAGCCAGGTCCACTTTGGTCTATGTCTACACTACAGGACTCAGTTAAGTCAACTTAATAAGGTCTACTTAAAGTCAACTTTATTAAATCAACTGAGTGAGGCCCCATTTGCTTAGGTTGACTTTGTAAAGTCGACTTAAGCAAAGGGACCCATTTAAAATCAACTCTGTAAAGTCAACTTAAAAGGCTCTATTGCACTAAGTTGACTTTATTAAGTTGACTTTAATGGGCACATTGTGTTAAGTCAACTTAACCCTTAAAATTGACTTTAAGGGTAGGAGTTAAGTCAACTATGCAAGTGCTTAAGATGACTTAATGAACTCCAAATGTAGCCAGGGAGTTGTGTAAGTTGACTTAAGCCTGGCCTAAAAATAGGGGCTGGTTCCATCCCTCATATGTGAGCAAGCAGAGATAAAGGTCACTGATTAGGGGTTTCATTCACGTTTAGTCAGGTCAACAACTGTCTCTCCAATCCAAACTATTAGTGCTCTGGCCAATGGTTTGGTATATGTCTAGCCACCACCAGGCAGGGGTATGCATAGGAATAAAAATGAGATTCCTTTTAAAGGGTCATACTTTGGCCCAGCTACCACCTCACAGCCCAAGGATCTGGTTTTCCCTGCCATGGTCCTAGAGCCAGAGTTCCGTGTCTCCACCTATGATTGGGGCAGGGAGGAGTCTTCCCTTGCTTGCCTTCCTTGTACATGCCCCTGCCTGCAGGCATGATAGCGTGGCCTTGCCATTCTGCAGCCCCCCCTGGACAAGAAGTGGAAAGTTCCTGAAACTATTATCTTCTGAAGCCAGAACATTGCTTGTTTAAGCTCAAATGATACCATTTGAAACTACATCAGCATTAAAAAAAAACCTACCAGCAGGAAAGTCTAACTATGGGAAATGTAATTTTCCCCTAGAATTAAAACCCCTCAATCCCTTTGTGCAGCTATACTAAAACCCATGGCAAAACTTTGCCATGTGTTGTTTTGCACATATTTAAAGAATGCAAAAAGAACAGGTGCATTTTGAAATATTTAATCTTGTGAAGTTCTTCAACACTTCCATTTATATCAAAGAGAAAAAATAAGATGAATCAAAGCTGAATGATTTATTTGCACTGATCTTCACACTACTTAGTAGCTGGGGAGAGCGTGGCAGTAGGGATACAGAGGTTGCTTTGTACAGATAAGGAGGTGAGATGCTGTCAGAGATATGAATTTAAAAAGGTTAGGCAAACTAGTGATATTAAATAGTATTATGTCACTGGTAGCAGGTGATATGAGAGAGTTCTCAGGGAACCAAATAATGAAGTAGCTAAATTTCTCATTACAGTCCTGATTCAGAGCCCAGTGAAAACAATGGAAATAGGTTTTGAATCAGGCCCTGTGCTATGTCATTTAGAAGGACTCAGAGAAAGGTAAAAATATAGTGCTTGCTTTTCAATGAGGAGCCCTAGGTCCTAGTCTACACTGAGGGTGCTTTTTGGTGGCTGTCAACCAGCACAAATGCAAGCCACATAAAATGCCTTGCATAACTGCCAGTGACTTCCTAAGCCACCGGGCTACACTCAAGAAAGCCAGTTGCAAATGCCTTGTGGTCAGCTTTTCCCTACGTCTTCTGCGGGGCCAGAACTTCTGGCACCAACTTCTGGGAGCGAGGCAGCGAGTACATACTCACTGCTAATCGTGCCCAGAACATCAGGCTGACAGTGGCGATTTTGCCGTCATCAGTATAGACATACCCTCAGTTAATTCTTGGAATCATACAGATCTATGAGCCTTACCTCACTATTGGGAGAAATTATTCCTTTTTAAAGGCAGCTAGATGAGCATTAGGATAGTGCCAAATGCCCATAACTTTTATGATGGCAAATCAAATCTCCAAGCTGTTGAAATTATTTCAACGTTAAAATAATGGATGAAGGAGAAACAGTGGATATAATTTATTGAGACGATCAAAAGCTTTTGATAAAGTCTCTCTGAAGAGGCAATAAAGGAAACAACAAAGAGGGGTGGAAGGCACAGTCCTGTCATGAATTAAAAACTGGTTAGATAGGAGACAAAGTGTAGGATTAGATTAATACTTCTCAGTGTAGAAAGAAGTTACTAATGAAATGTTCATTATTCCTGGTCTGGAAGTGGTAATGGATGAGGTAGCAACATTCGCTCAGGATTCAGAATTATTTGTCAGAGCTAGGAGGATGAAGAAGAACATCAGAAGGCTCTAAGAAAAGTATTGTAAGTAGCTGTAAGACGCAATTGTAAATTAAATTTCAGAGAAAGTTCATTGCGATGCTCATTGGAAAGAACTTGAACTACAGAACACTGATAATGAATTAGCTGTAACCTCTCAAGCAAGATAAAGTGTTTGTCGTCAGGTCCTCCCCTCGTCAGGGTGAGGCAAGCAAACAGGCGGGCAGTTCCGGCCTTCAACCCCTGGCTGGGGTAAGGCAAACCAACCATGGCTCGGCTGGTAACAGGGGAGGGAAGGGGAACGCAGGCCCGCCCGCTCTACTGCATTCCAGCCCAGGGCCCTAGCAGTGGCCACACGGAAGGCCACTGTGTCAGTGGGGCTCCCGCTGAAACGCACTGACTTACAATTGTCCCTGGGCTACTTCCTTCCCTTGCACGCTGAGGCCTGGGGCATGCGGTCCTTGTGATCCTCCAGGTAGGATCCCCAGGGCATCCCCATCAGGCCATCACTATCTTTGGGAGGCAAGGCTGGGAACTCGGCCTCCTCGGCCAACGGCAGCTTCTCCAGGTCACACAAGTCTGGAAAGGCAGGCTCGCTGTCCTCCCCAGCAGAGGGGAGCTCCTCCAGGTCCTCCCTGGCATTGGGCTGGTCCACAGGGCTCAGGCTCTCTGCAGAAGGAAGCTCATCAAGGTCCTCCCCTGGAGGAGTTTTCTCCAGGGGTGCAGTTGCCCAAGGTTCCTCCCCCCAACTCTTCTCAGGTAGAGTCTGGGCACCAGTTAGCCTCCTTTACTCCCAGGGGAGGGAGGTCTGCCAGGGGTGATAGCTACTTCTCTCTAGGCTCCCACCATGGCTGCCTGGTCCGCTCCCTTTTATAGTCCTCCTGCTCCCGGCGCCCTTCCCTTTGGTTCCGGCCCCGGCTGCTCTGCCGGGTCTCCTCTGGCCAGTAGGGGGAGTGCAGGCGCCTAGCTGCCTCTCTGCGGCTGCCTAACAGCTCCCCTCTGCTACAGTGTTACATTTGACAGCTCATTGAAAACATCTACTTAATGCTCAGCAGATGTCTAAAGAAGTGAGAGAAGTGTTGTAACATATAAAGAAGGAAATATGAATAAAAAACCCCACAACATTTTCCTCTATTCTTTTCCTGTGAATGAAACAAAGAACAGTTACAGAGTTTAAAACTAAAAGCAAATTTAGGAAAACATCCCTATTCACGAAAACACAAGCACGTGCTTTCCTGAAGCAGGACCTAGGAGTGCAACTGCTCCCACTCACTTTCATTCCATCTTTCCTTCAATCACTCATTCCTTCTCCTTCCCTGCTCGTTCCATAACCATGTTCATTGCCTCCTCTCCATCTCTCCCTCTCATTGCCCTTCCCCTGTCACCCACTCAACCTCACAGACAGCCTCTCCCTTATTGTTACTGGTATGTCGGAGAGATGGTGAGAGACTTCACTTTGAAAGATACCTTGATTTAACAGATATGTGAAAAATCCTACATTTTTAAAAGCAATTAAAATTCTGCAAAACAGTGCTACAAACCAGACATTGCACATGTATTGTCAATTGACAAATCAGAAAGGTTATCTGAAGTGTCAGCAGACTACACACTTATAAAATGTACTCTTAGTATTCACTTTAGTTATGATTTTCACATGTAACATGGCCTGTATGGCTTAGATCCTGCTTATTTTTTCCTTTACAACTGCAAAACTGCCAGTTTAGCCTAACTGCAGGGGCGTTGCTAGCGCTGGGCACCCGGGGCACATGCCCCGAATCCCAGTGCTGGTGCCCCGCCTCTGGCGGGGCCACCCCTCCCCCCATCTCCGGCCCAATCAGGCTGGAGATCTGGGGCCCAGCTGCTGGTGGCCACGGCAGCCCTGTCCCCAGCTGGGGATGCGGGACCCAGCTGCCCGCAGCCACTTCCAGCCCTGTCCCTGGCCGGGAATGTGGAGCCTAGCCGCCCGCGAGGGCATGGCGGCTTCTGGTCCTGTCCCCAGCCAGGGGGTGGGGCCTGGGCCCGCACCCCAGGTCTCTCCCCGGGGCAGCAACATCCCTGCCTAACTGTAAAATTGGCTAAGTTCAAAACCTGTGTGTATACACACACTTCTGGAAGGAAGCGGCATGGACACTCAAGGAAAACACGAGAGAGCATGGTTGAGATTCTGTGCTATCAGTTCAGAGACAGGAAGTAGGACTGTAGGTGAAAGTGGCTTGAAAAAGCATTCTGCAGACAGGACACAGAACCATACAGGGACAAATACATCCTCCAACAGAAAGTAAGGACATTTTTAAGCAGTGGATAATGTAACCTCATACAGCCGCAAAGGATTTTCTTCTCTGTCTATCTGTTACTTGTACAGTCCCCATTACTGTAGTATATGAGCACACTACAGTCTTTAATATATTTAGCTTCACAACCCCCTTATGAGGTCAGGAAATGCTATTATACCATTGCAAAGATGAGGAACTGAGCCACAAAGAGACTGAAGATTAGATCCTCAAAGATATTTAAATGACTAACTCCTATTGAATTCAATGAGAGTGAGGTACCTAAACACTGGTGAAGATCTGGCCTAAGGGACTTGCCCAGGAGCACACAGGAAGTCTGTGGCAGAGTAAGAAATTGAATCCAGACTTCCCTAGTCCCTGGCTATTGCCCTAACTGCTACCACTCCATTGTACCATGACAATAAAAATTTTGATCACACACTAATCTTTTCCCCTGGGGAAGAAAAAAGCAATTAAAGAAAAACAGCTTCCTCTCTCTGCTAAAATAATCCCCTTGAAAATGTATTGGAAGAACTGAGTACCTGCACAGGATTTCATTCAGAAAACATGAAGATCTGACTGGCAATGATTTCTCAAGATTTCTAACCTAGAAGATCAAAGTCAATCACATGAGATAGCTTTGCTAAGGCAGACTGAATAAAAATAGCAACACAAACTCTAGAGGAAGAAACCACAGAATGAAAGAGAAGAGTAAAAAATTCAATGCTTCTCTGAATGCCATAGGCTATTAGATATCTCTTCAACCTATGCACATTTCAATGATATCCAGATAGTTGGCAGAGTCTATTTTAAAAGGCTGCAAATTCCTGCTATTCAAGACAAGGTTATCCAGGTGAAGTTAAGTGTTTAATCAGAACCCAGCTTTCCAGAAGACAGCAGAAAGCAGGGCCAGCTCAGGGGGTTGTGATGCCCCTAGCCAAGGACTGCTTTTGTGCTTGGGGAAAGTGTGTGGGGCACAGAACCCAACCTCCGCTCTGGACTGGCTCACCTCACCCCCAGGACGAGGAACAGCCAGCCTAGGGGCAGAGCAGGCCAGACCAGGGGTTGGTTTCTGCCCTCCCATGCCTCCCCTAGGCCAGCTGTTCCGCCCTAGGGAAGGGGAGAGCCAGCCCAGAGGCGGGGCAAGAGAACAGAGTCTGCCCCACGGGCTGGCCCACCTCACTTCTGGGGGTGGAGTGGCTGGACTTAGGGGAGGGGTCAGACTGCAGGGTCCAGCCTGGCCCAGCCCTGGCACCCCTAAGCTGTGGCACTGGGAGCTGGTGCCACATTCCTTCATCACTGGCGCTGCCCCTGGAGGAAAGAAAAGGCAGAGTCTTCAAGCAAAGGCTGAGTATAAATTCAACAGCTACTGAGCCAACTAGAGGTGAAATGCTGCCACTTTATCAGCCAGACCAATCAACTCCTTTCTTTCTTTAGGCAATATCAAAAGGTAGTGAAGTAGATTTTAACCAATAACAAACATTACACAAGGATTCATGTGATTCTGAGTCTGTTCCAGGAGCCCGTATGGACAGCCTATATGCACTAAACTTTCTGTTCCAACATGGAAGCTACCAAATTATTAGCAGTTAAAGCTTTTCCTCTGAAAGGGCCCATGTATGATGCAACAGCATTTCTACAATAACTTTTTCCACAGTTCCTCCCAGTTTTCAATATAAGCTGATCAAGCACCAAGAATACCCCACTCACCTGAATTCCAACTCTTTTCCCCAGCAATTGCCACAGAATAGAGAGAGTCACCACCCTGGCAAGAACCCCCTAAAAGGTATCAGTTTATGCAGGCAGAACAGGCTACCTTTGTGCCTGTCTGCAGAGAGCCTGCACATCACTTCACTGAAAGAAAAAGTGACATAATTACACTGACAAGTAGATAGGGTAATAGGCACACCTGGCACAGAAAATTCAGAAGGCTCTCAACAAATGCATTAGAGATCCAGTGCTTGTGCATAAATCACCAGATGATGCATCTCTTTACAGGGAGATACTAGGCAAGACCTTTATGAATCTTTAAAACAGTTACCCAGATTGTGATGAGGTAATGTAATATAAGAGGTAAAAATTGGTCCAATTCCAAAAACCTAGAGCTCTAAACAAATATTTCTGATTAACCTGATGAGTTTTTCCGACTGTACTGAAATGAGCTTAAGTCAGCAAATAGTTAAAACATGTCCAATTAAAAACAATTTCTTAAAACTATATTGGATTTACAATGTAAGAGCAATCAGACTGTGCTGCTGAATCTGTGCACTATTCTCCTTAACCATTTGTCAGAGTTTTCAACGATATCTTGTAATGAGAGCAGAGTGAAGAGTGAGATCTCCAGTTCTGTACATCATAAAGATCTTTCTCTGCCAGCAGCGAGAGGCAGTTCATTCTCCTGATATATTCCAGGAATACATAATAAAAGTCATTGCCAATTATGTGCAAAAGCTGTTTAAAGAGCATACTGGACAAACTTTTGCTGTCAAAGGCTCTGTTATTACCCAGATGAAGAAAAACAATTCATAATTCAGATGGGAATTACTTATCAGGCAGGATAATGCTGGGGTCAGCCCCAGCCACTTCCTGCACTTCAATGAAGTGAATGAGCATGGGGAGCTTTAGCAACTTTTACAAAACCAACTCTCCCCCTTTGCCACATGTTCTGTGTTCCAGAGACTTTCCAAACCAGTCAAGAGTGCCATTGGAGCACGTCTTTCACTTTGGTAAAATGGGCCCTATGCAGAGCCCTTAGTACCTCTCTAACAACCATCTTCCCTGAAGCTGTTTCTTCTCTTATAAGGTCTGTCAGAACCTCATATTATTCTCCATATTTAGGGCCCTGTCAAGTTCCATGATATCCCATTCCAGACCACATGCTGCATGAGTCAAATAGATTTGTGATTAGTTGTTTACCATGTGCAGTTGTATTCACAGTTTCTCCATATTTGCTGTTACTTTATGACCTGATCCTATGTTTTACACCCCCTTGCATTTAGTTTCATTCCTTTCTGTAAGTTCACCCATCTTCGAAGCATCTGAGGAAGTGGGATCTTGTCCCACGAAAGCTCATGCAAAAAATAAATCTGTTAGTCTTAAAGTGCCACACAACTCCTTGTTGTTTTTTTACTGGACTAGACTAACACGGCTATCCCTTTTGAAATCTGCATATTCTATCACTGTCTCAGAGACACAGACAAATGTTTCTGCTTTTGCCAGTTCTTCTTCAGGGCGTAAACACTCTCCTTAAATTTAAGTTCTTTAAAATAACAGCACTGATCTTCCAAGATGGAGAAAGACCTCAGATCTCTTATTTTTGGAAGTACAGAACTGGTCCAGTCTAACTCCTGATATCTGACTGGTGTTAACTTTTGAGTCAGGAGTACTGCCAGGTGAGAGAACTGCCACACATCAAATAGGAAACAATTCTGTGCTGGACTAGGGATAGCTCATCAGGATTTCTGTCTTATAACTGCACTATTGCTCATAGTTTAGTCTTCTGTAGAACAACAGAGTCCTCAAGCCTACAGCTAGCTAAGGCTTCTGCAAATCCATAAAAACCCCACATAGAACACAACACCCTAACCCAGCGTAGAGAACGTGCTAAATGTACAACTGGTATTAAAAAAAAGAAGCTGTGTTCCTATACTGTGGTAGACCAGAATCACCACATCACATTCACCTTAGAGTTGTAGCTCAATAATACTTCCTCTTCCCATTCTTTTAACTTATTACTCTGGTTTTTAGGATTTGAAGTTGTTTGCTTGCAAGAAGACACTGGCTTCTGTTAGACATTCAAACAACTATGTCCCTTTTTGTCTGTCCCTCCAGACACTAATGTTAAAGATGCCATTATGAAAAGACAGTGGAACTCAGGGGGAGGAAGCAGGAGTAAAGAAAGAGACCAAGTCAGTAACAGGTGTGTTAATATCTGGTTTAGTGTGTAATCCAGCTTCTTTTAAAGAGAAGTATTTGGGGCATTCAGGATGGTGAAAGGAAACACCTTTTAAAATAAAAGAAGCACCACTATAAATCTGGGAAATAAGCCTCATTCTCCACACTTTCTTCATACCAAAGGTTGCAGGCACCCTGTCTCAAGAACCTTAAATACCATCGCTTTATTAGCATTAACAGTCCTGATCAAATTCTACTCATCAGGGTCCATCTTTACTGCATCTACCTAGCACAAGTCATTGTTTTATAGCAGGAAGTTCTTCAGAAGGATTGATCCCTGAGGTTTGTCTCACAAGATAATCTTTCTAAAGATAGTTCTCTCTATACTAAGTGAAAGATTAGACATTTACATGAACAAGTGAATCAAGTCCCATCACCCTAGCTAAGACCAAATATACAAGAGTTCTCAGTCTTTAAGCTTCACAACCAATCCTTACAGCATTAATACCATTACATCAACACTTCACTGGAATTCTCCTTACACAGCGAAGTCTGTCCATACAGGAGATCCAACAAGACTGAGTCCAAGCTGGAAATTCATATGCTAACATTGTAAGAAATGTACCTTTGTTCCAGCACTGGTAGTCAGGTATAATTCAAACACAGAGGGGAGGAACGAAAGATCGGACTTCATTGCTGGCAGAGATTACATTTGTTGGAGTACCAGGAGCAAGAAAAAAAAAGCAATGATGATCGTTAATGTTTATAATACACTACATATCAGCACATAGAAATGCAGCCAAGCTTTTTAGTAAAAACAGAAGTGGTAGAGCATTTTAATTGAGTCTGTAAAACTGGAGAATAGCTTGATTATTGACATAGCTCTTCCCTTATGTGGTGCGCCATCTTCTATAAATTCTTGATGTTTACATATTGTCTATAGAAAGCAACTTGCAGAGCTGTTATCAGCCAAAACAGTAAATAAACTAAAGATAAAAACAACAATATATGGAACTGTCACAAAGGAACAAGATCCATGTCTTTTGGGACTGCTGAGGAATAAATACCGCAGGGCAGTGACAAACATGTCTGTCCTACAGCAACTACAGCTGTTGTGCAATCTTGGACTTTTAGAAAGCTGGAAAAGACAGTCAAAACATACAAGCAAGAGTCAGTGTAAATAACAATATTTTATTTTTGCAAACGGCAGTAACCAAGTAGATATGGGTTTCTTTTCAAGAAATGCTTCTCAGTTTTAGGATTATGTACCACACTTTGAAGTAGGCCCCCGCAGATCTGCTTTGTTCCTGTTAATGCATACAAAATGAGAGCTGAAGTGGATTTGAAATGCTTCATTGTTTCTTGAACTCTCAACGTAGGCTCCCAGCAGATCCTATGGAGCCTTCACTGACATACATCAACTGAGCATCTGTCTGTTGGAAGTCATAAACAAGAGCAGACCCAGAAGTGCACCCCCCGCAGGGTCCCCTGGTGGCAGGGAGCCCACAGTTTGACGTGGGCTTCCCACAGGTTCCCTTCGCAGCAGGAGGGGGCCAGGAGCTGCAAGACGGCAGCCAAAAAGCTGTATGAAGCTCTGGAACCGCAGACCCCTGCTCTAGTGATTGTACTATGAGTTATGAAGTGATTAAGGGAAAAAACAAAGTCCCAGCTCCTGGAGTCCTGTGATTATATGAGACTCAGCTTCCATTACAAAAATACATTTCCACTCCTTATGACTGAGAACAAAAGAAGAAAGACAGAACTGAAGACTTCCTGAAAGGCTTAAAAGCTATTAAGCAAATGAACCAAAATGTGCTGTCTTTAAAAAAAAATCCATTTTTTAAAATTTATCTAAAAAGTTTTTTCTTTCTGATTCATGACTTGTGACTGATGAGGGTTGGTAATGCTGCATCTTCCAGTGGTTTGGAAACTGTCCTCCTACCTAAGTGTGTGTGTGTGTGGGAGAGAGGGTAACCACACATTAGATTCCAGGTATTGCAATTTTTATTACCTGAGTGAAGGAAACTACCACAATGGGGCTGATACCTCAGAATACACCACAGCTATGTTCAGCAAACGCAGTTCATGCAATAAATACTTTGTTAGTCTTTAAGTGCCACAGGACTCCTTGCTGATTTTGCTGAACTAGACTAACATGGCTACCTCTTTGGAACGTGGCCCATTACCTCCTTATCTGTTTCAAGAGAGATTTCACTGACCTAGTCTTAAGCCTTGTGTCCACTAGAAAAGGCTTGCCAAAATAGCCGTACCAACATAGCTTATACCAGTTCCCCCCATGAAATAAGCTGTATTGGCAAAACCACTTTCTTGCCAGTATAACTGTGTCTGTGATAGGGCTTTTGGCATTATAATAATGTTGCATAATATTTTTATATAAAAAACACATTTTAGTGTAAATTGGCCTAACTCTATCAAGCCTTTACTGTAGACTTTCAGTGTGGACCACATTATAATACAGAGCGGGTCTCATGGACACATGTTCTCTGCAGCATCTTCAGAGACATTACATAGGTGACCTCTCTTCCCATAATATCCCTGCAGCAACTACAGCAATAGTTTATGTGGAGTAACATCAGGAATGTATTTTTAGCTTCTTTTACTTCAGCTAAACTGCTGAAAATAAGAACAACTTAGAGTGACAAGATAGCAGGTATGAAAAACCTGGATGGGGGTGAGAGGTAATAGGCACCTATATAAGAAAATGTCCTGAATACTAGGACTCTCCCTATAAAATTGAGATGTCTGATCTCCTTAAACTACACCTTGTAACCAATGACTCTCCATAAGCCCTCAGCAAATGCTCCATGGGCCATGGTGTATAGATCTCTTCTTTAACAGATTAGAACCTAGTTACCACAGAGATCACATCATCTATGACTCTCCAAGAGAGTTACTCATGGACAGTGCAACCAGAAACCAAATTATCAGGCTAAAGAGGTAGTGTTCTCATCGGCAGCTGGAGTCCTGCCAAACGCCTTGCCAGAAGACGCTTCTATTGATATTCTCTATCATTATCATTTTTACACCCTTATCACAATGGCACCACAGATGCACAACTGCTGTAAGTCAGTATAACACCACTGAAGTAATGCAGATTTACATCACATGCAGCTCTGGCCCCATCGCCACAGTTCTGTCTAATTGTCCACCCACTTGTTTTGTATCATACCACTCATGGCCATTTATTTTCAGATGTGTTACTTTTCTCTGTCTAATTATAGAGAACCAGTTAATTGAGTCTTCAGCTCTATGTGAAATATGCTAACTATAGCATCCTCTGAATAATTCCAGAGAAGATGATCAAGACTGAATAAGGGAACGGATGAGTGCAAGAAAAAGACATTTGGCGCATAAGGCTGTCTCAAGCCATTATGTAATCCTTCTAAGTCACTGGCATGAGTCAGTCTTTTCAGAAAGTTTGATGAGTGTAGTAAATGGTTCCTAATGTTGAACTAAAAAAATAAAACAACAAACAAAAAGTCTGTTCGCTAATACACTTCTGTATGATTTGTTTCCTTATATAGCATTGAACACGTAAAACTGTTCACTGAAAGTCAATGGCTGAAGAGAGGAGTGAGTCACTGTCTTAGAAAATGGGAGAAAGTTGCAGATGGTGGGGTAGCAGAAGTGATGCAGGAATCCTTTACTGTGCATGTGACACCGGAAACCGCTGAATTCTCACCCTACACACTATAAAATATGCCTTGTGAGGTATCATATGAAAGCTAATAACATGTTGGTTATTAATATTATAAAATGCATGTGTTAATGTTATAGGTGAAGCCATCAATTCTCTGTCTGTTGTGACTAGAACCTGTGTAAGACCATGCATCTGATGAAGCAGGTTGCAAAGCTTATGGCTAAAGAAATTCGTTAAGTCTTTAAATTGCCACAGGACTTTCATTGTTTTTAAGACCAAATAACCTACACTAGATAAAGTTGATGAGCACATCTGTCCTAGACCAAGGAATGGAGGTTTATCTCAGTTTACACAATAGCAGGAAATAAAGCCATTGAGCTAAACTAGTGGGAATTGTCCTGATCTGGAACTTGAAAGAAAGAGAATTCACATGACTCCTGCATCCAAAAGAGACACAGGAGGCTAGAGCCCCAGGAGGCCTTCCTGATTGTAAGACAAACATCCTTTGGTGATATGAAGAACAGGGAGGGAGACTACATCTTTATCTTTCATCTAAAGACACAAAGGTTATGTCTACACCTAAAATCTTAGTTCAGACTTGGTTAGTCTGAATTAAGTAGCTCGAAGTAGTGCAAACTAAACAGCATTTTTTTAGTTCAAATTAAAAAAGTGCAGCTACTTTGAACTAAAAGTTAGTTCAAACTAAAAAACATGGTTTAGTTCAAACTAACTGCTAGTTCAAACTAGCATGTCTACATTGCGCTAGTTTGAACTAGCCCACGTGATTAGTTTGAACTAAGCAGTTAGTTCAGACTAACAAGCCAAACTAACTAGTTCAAACTAAGCTTTGACTAGTTCGAACTAAAAAAATTTTAGTTCAAACTAGCCAAAGGTTGGGGTAACAGGGTTCAAATTAGTTCAAACTAATTTGCTAGTATAGATATAGCCAAAGAAACCAAGCAATCTGATCTCTGTGATGGGTCCTGGCTAGGCCAGCCAGTGCATTCTGAATGCAGACTGTATCTTGCTAGCTTAAGTTTTAGTTGGGGGCCTGTTTTCACTGGTATTTGCTTGTACCCATCTCTTCACTTTTCTCTCTTTTTACTTGGTATCATTAATCCTCCCTGCTCTTTTGTTAATACACTTGTGTTGTTTTCATTGTAAATCATTAGTGCTGTGTGAGTTCAGTAAGTGACAGTTTGGAGCACATTACTCACAGGCAATGCTTGCCACTCAAACTGGGGGAGGCTGACTCCCCCCCCCCCAAGGCTCTGCTCCCACTCAGGCCCCACTCTGTTTGGCCTCCTCCCCGGAGGCTCCTGCATCCCCATTGCTCCCTCCTTTCAGCATCCCTACTCTTGCTCTACATGTTGACCCCACTCCACCTCATCCACCAAGCCAATTGCTTGCTCCTAGAGTGAATGGTGGGAAGAAGTGGAGTAAGGGCATGGCCCAGGCTGAGCAAGAGCACAGGCTGTGCAGGAGCATTGGATGCCACCTGTTTGTCTCTCACATTTTCTAATGAGGGGTGACCCGAAGTTGGAGTTTAATCAACCTTGATGTTGCCTTTTTAAACCAAATGTGACAAAGACCTAGATCTTGTGGCTAGGGAATTTCATAGAACATGTTTGGAGAGGGTTGAGATGCAGTGGCATTAAGTCATCTCTGCACTCCACAGACTTGGGCTTGCTGTGTACCAGGCCAATTAACAAAGGGTTGTTACAGCAACCAGGCATTCCTGAGCTGCAGGAAAGCCGTGCTATGTCTCTCTTTGCCCCCACCCCCATCACCTCTGCCATGCTTAGGGTTACCAGACATCCAGCAAAAGAAGGACATGTCCTGCTTTTTGCCCTTCTGTCCGCCGTCCTCCAGGCATTTAAAAAATAAAGCCAGTATTGTCCAGCTTTTTGCTAGACACTGGGGCAGCAGTCTAAAAATAGACACAGATAAGAGCCTGCTGAGCTGAACGCATTCCCCTACCAGCTCAGGGGGCTGCAGCGGGCAGGAGTGAGTCCGACAATCCCTCCCCTTCCTTCCCTTCCCAGCACCCGGCCTGGGGACGTCCCGCCGCTACCAGCCAGAGAGGTGCAAGCAGAGCATGTCCCCTCTTGCTGGGGCTGGTGCCATTTAGCTTCTGACCCAAGGCAGGCTCCCTGGCTGTGAGTTCCTGCCCTCGGTCCCTTCCTGCCCCTGCCCCTGCCCCTGCCCCTAACACTGAGCTGCCTGTGTGATGAGGTTGTTTGACTAGCTGCCCTGGTTTCCTTGCTGTCTGTGTGGTAAGTACTGTACACCTGTGACCTGTCTGACTCCAGAGCTAATGAGGTACCCAAGCTGCAGCCACATACATCCTGAGATTGCAGTACAAACATGTCCTGGGCTATGGCAAAAGAACCAAGGAGTCCAGTGGCACTTAAAGACTAACAAATTTATACATGAGCTTTTGTGGGAGAAAATCCAACTTCATCAGATGCTTTAAAGATGGGGGAAACTTACAGAATGGGAGGAAAATAAAAGCAGGGGAGTATAAGACATGGCCAGGGTCACTCATGGGTTTGAGCCCTGTATTGGGGGCTTTGATTTTTGTCCTGTTGCCCCCTAAAAAAGGGCTAAATTGGGGAAAAAATAGGGCAAACACTAATAAAACGAAGGAAAATAAATTATACCATGAATAAAATTACTAACAGGGACCAGTTAAACAAACAAAGGGGCATATTTGAACTGGCTAGAAACAATTTAAGACAATTTTTTTTAAAATTGTAAATTGGGCTGCTGTGGAAAATGAAAAACAGATGCAAGTTAACTGTTTTTGTTGTTGTTGTTGTTGTTACTTTTTAAGGTGCTTTTCAAGTTTATGTTTGCAAATTTAGTTTTTTAAACTTTTTTTAGTGTCATGAACAGTAATGAAAGGGTCATGAAAAACTTTCATTTACTGAAAATCCAGTTTTCAGTAAAAGAAAATATTTTGGGGTTTTTTTATTTTAAAATTATTTTAAAAAACACATGACTTTGTATAGTTTTAACGCTGCATTCATTAATCATTACCCATTTTCCATGACATAATATAGTAATGACAGTTATAATAATATTACATTTTCTCCATGTGTCCTCCCCTGTCCTCCTTTTTGTACTTTGGTATCTGGCAACCCTAGCCATGCTAGACCCTGATTAATGTGGGTGGTGGTGGTAGTGTATTTGGAATATTCTTGTGGCTAGCTGTGACCATTTTGTATACCTACGGTACAGGGAAAAGGGACCCTAAGGTAGGAAAGACTCTGGGTCAAAATCTCTGAACAAGTGATTTCAGCTGCAAATCACAGTCATTCTTATCTCATTACATTCTGGTCATCACTGAAGCAATGACTGTCTGGAACATTTGGTGCAAGTTTTACAGCAGAGGTTGTTGAAGGTCAGGCAGGACTATAGATGTGTTTGACAGTGGGTTTATGAGATACACAGATGAACATATTGCTCCCTTTTGAAACTGGCTATTACACGTATGTCTAAACATTAATTATTTTGTCCAGGAGCAATTGAATAATAAATTTGATTCAGGGCTCTGGAAAAATGAGTAGGGCCTGCAGGCTGCTGCCCAACATTAAATTAGGTTTTCAAATTGTTTAGTTCTGCATTGCAGATAGGATTTCTACATGCTTGGGTGTATGAAAGTAAATATTCCTCAGAAATGACTTTCTATATTGAGTCTGTGTGATGTATGCCAAACAAGGGCCTTATGGGACACAAAATTTATATGGTGCATAGCTATACATGGTAAACAGGGATGTCTTGCTAACTTCAACCTCATTTTTCTGCTATAGACCTTGATCCAGCCAACTGTTTATGCAACTTAGATGGAAAAAACAAACATTTATTTATCACATGAACTTTCATAGGAGAAAATCCCACTTCTCCCACAGAAGCTCATGTGATAAATAAATCTGTTAATCTTTAAGAGTGCTACCAAACTCCTTGTTTGTTTTACTGAACTAAACTAACATGGCTACCCCTTTGGGAGAAAGATGGAGGGGGAGGAGAAAGACTGGACATGATCTTCATGCATTAAATTTGGCAAAAGACATTTCCTATCAGTTTAAAATGGTTCTTAAAAAATTTCTAATATGAACAAAAAACTTCAGTGAAGAAGTTAACGGCTCCATAAGTAGCAACATATCAGTAGGACTACTCATGGAATAAGGCATTAATAACTCAGAATAAGAATGGCTGAATCTCACCCTATACATCCACAAGCCACTTAAAATACAGTCACAGGTTGCTTTTGGCCCAGTAAACAAGACCATACCTCGGCTCTTCTCAGTCAGAGGAGGTCACAAAAACTGCTCAGATCCAGGCTGCCAGTTTTCACACCCTAATTCCTGAATATCCAGGGGTGGAAAAAGATGTGGCACACAGGAGTTGCAAAGGTCTCCCTGTATGCTCCACTCCCTTGGAGAATAGCTAGGGAGGTGGCTTTTCCCACCATTACCCCACCAGCATGCATAGATTGCTCACATATACACTGCTCTGATGAATCAGATGGAAGACTATGAACCAGTCAGCAGTGCTTTCCTCAAAGAGCAATATTTGGAACAGTAAGTAAGTAAGTAAAGTTAAAAGCAGATAAGAAACAATATCTCCAAACTTGAGGTTCAAGCCAGAACCTGTAGCCCCATCTTCCCAGTGGAACGCTCCTGTTTCTCAAGCAACAATTTTCAGAGTTCAGAGGGAGTAAGAGAAGCTGAGTTGGTGGTAATCAGCTGTTCATGAGAAACGTAACAATGACTCTGCACTGTGTCACACATAAGAGTTTTTTTAAATAAATTTAGATGGGAATAAAAATCAATGTCCATGAAAAGCATCTCAGACACTACACATTATCAGGTGATAGAAGGAATCATGCAAACTACATATACATTTGTACATATTGAATATCTCATTATTTCACTGTAGGCCAGTACATTTAAATAAGGATAATGAGACAATACATTGTCTTCTCTCACCCTCAATGTTTTTTCCTCAAAATCTCTCGAATGAGACTTCAACTTCAGTAGCCAACAGCTAATTTGCACCAATGGTTGGAAGAGCCATTGATGGTTATGAGATTTCTGCAAATGCATGAGGAAGGTTTTAATCCTCTAGGGTGCTGAGTACCTCAAAATACCCAGCATGCTCAATTTCCAATGAGGAAAATGGAGTCAAGAATGATCAGTACCTCCCGCGAGCTAGGAAGCATGTTAAATTTGGACCATCTGTGAATAAACACAATGCAAAAAACAAATCACACCAGCAAACTATAAAATTGCACATTTATTTTGATGAGTGATTTATAATCGTAGGTCACAGTGTACCAGAGAGTATGCTCCTATAGTATATTTTGTAGCAATAAATGAAGCTTTAGAAATATTAGATGTCTCCATAATATTTGTCTAGTCCACATTTGCCAATACTCAGGATAAGGCCATGAGCATCTAAGTATCATCACTTTTTCAGATGAGCAAAGTGAGACTTGGGTTCCGATCCTACAGATCATTGCTGCAGGGTGGGGAGTGAGCTGTGTGGTGCTGAGGCACAGCCCCATTTCCTTCCATGGGGATTTGTGGAGGTATAGCAGACCACCAGGACACAGCAAACTGCAGCACTGAGGCCTCAGTGGAGAGCTGGTTCACAGCAAGAAGTCATGTATTGCAAAAAGCCTCTTGAGAGCCCTTTACAACAGGAAAAACAAACCAGAATTTAAAAGCTGCATTTTAATTTGATTTTTCTCTGTATGCAGTGGGAATCAGTCTGCTTTTCAGAATGAGAAGTGAGGCCAATATATGCAGGGTTCAAAGTAGGTTGAATCTAGGGAAGGAAACCACCAGGCATTAAGTCACAGTTGCAGAATGCTGAATAAAGCACTCATTGAATAAAACAGAAAAACCACTCACTAAGGCTTCATGGCATCTTCCTTCTTTGTGATTGTCACCCACAAATTCTTCATCCCTTTGAACATTTATTACTAACATCCCTTCTACTCCTTCAGAAAAACCTCACCCTTTCTTTAAATTGTTATTGTCTTTGACCCAACATTCCTTCAGTACTCTCCCCCATTAACAACATAGTCATTGGTTTGATTTATTCTCTAACCCCCTTTGGATTTCTTCTTTGTTCCACATTTTCTACAACCTCTGGTCCTTTCCTCCTCTTGAATCCCCATCTTTCCCATCCAGTTCCCTGCCTTTCCTCCTTAAGTCTGCCCTTGCAACTCCCTCCCATCCCCTTTTTTCCTTGGCCCTGTTTCCCCAGCCCTCATTATCACCCTCACCCCCCACTCCTAGCATCCCTCTCTTCCATGCTTGTCTGCTGCCTGGCATTTAGCAGTTTTCCCAGGCAGTAAGGAAAATATTTGCTGTTTCAACACTGTGCTGCTATGGATGCCACAGGCACCATAGTCCAAAAACAGTCACACACACAAGAAAGAAAGAAATGGATCCTGTCCTGGTAAGCTGCAAAGCCAATTCTTCAGCTGTGCCTGTCCTGGTAAGCTGCAAAGCCAATTCTTCAGCTGTGCTTTAACCCCAATATAGCCCATATCAACTTAAAGAACAGGAGATATTTCCACAGTAAATGAAGATTCACAATGTGTTTCATCTATTTTTATGAACAGCAAGAAACTGGATGTGTGAGAAGTAAGCATAAGAATGAAATGCCTGAGTTTTCTGGTGAAGTAGTTCTCCCATGGACTTCTGCCTTCCCTACCACTGTCCTTCCCTCCTCATTGCACTAGCCTGCAAGACAACTTATCTGTACCTTTTTGTTTTTCACATTACTATCTTTTTATATAAAACTTTTCACTCTTGCCTCCATGACAGTTGCAATATTCAATTCTGCAAAACACTACAAGTAGAACTGTCACCTTCACTGTGGTCCCTGAAAGCTCCTCTGGCAGCAAAGGCTATAGAAGTCTGTTAGCTGAATATGGGAGAAGACGGTTTTCTGCGGGGCCCCCCACAAGCCCCAGCCAAAAGGGTATGTCAGGGAAGGCAAAGTATGTGTGTAGCACTATGGGAATACTTGGGGATGCAGCAGGCCCCCAGAAAGCTATTTCACCCTTTACAGCAGTCCAGAATCAGAGAGAGCACTAAAATTTAAGTTCTGAGCTGCTACTCTTGGAAATGCACCACAAAATCTCAAGCTATTGCTCTATTCCATTTTTCTCTGGTAAGCGCTTTTATAAACATCTTGTCTGAAGAGTGACATTAGACAATATACTGTCAAGACGGAGGCTGACCTGCAACATCAAATCACCTACCCACTCCGGTCTAAGGCGGGAACCTTTGAATGCAAATTCCTGTATCAAAATCCATCTGATTGTTCTGGTTTCTAAGTCAGGTCCAGAATCAATTATGGTCCTTTTCCCACTCTGGTTCTGATATAAAAAGCTCACAGTCGTACAATATTTCATTAGCTTCAGGCCAAGAACTTGCCAAAGCAGCTTGCAAGATTTTCATGATTGCCAAGTCCAAGCCCTAGGCCTGGTTTGGCATCAATCATATTCAATTTTAAATCCCTTACAGATTCAGTATCGTGTCTGTGACCCCTCACAGGGCCTAATTCTTTTCACACTACTCTAATTAAAAATTACTTCAGTTTTACACCAGTGAGAGAAGATTCATACCCTACAATTTTAAACAAAAAATCCCCTGAACTACGATATAGTACTCATTAGCTTTTATTCATTCACAGACCAAAGTTAATTGGAAAAGATAAATCAACAGCCACTACCTCCTGGCTTGAAGCCGATTCCATGATACAGAGAGGGTTTACTCTTTTTTTTTCAGTGTCCCTTACTGTAAAAATCATTCCAGCACCCCTGACTAATTCCTAACTCTCCATTCAGAGGAGAGTAGGGGAACTGCAATGCAAAAATACGAGCAGTTTGCCCCCCAATTAGAACCACCACCAAGACAGCTAAACTTCAAAGCAGCAACAGTAGTGAGAGCACCCTTGGAGAAGACTCTCAGTGAGCTAGAAGTTATCATAATGAAGGTCAAATAGCTCTGCAGAAAAGGAGCTAGGAAGATTATGCAAGTATTCTGTGTAGAGGTGGGGACAGAAGAGAAATAGAAAGTAACCAAGACAGAGAGGTAACCTGTGGTCTAAAGCTTGAATCAATCCACAGCGAAACGGTAGAGAGCAACAAGGTATGCAATGTGTCTCTTTTATATTGTTCTTAGTGCATCATTTTTAATAATCTTTTAAAGAACTGTGACACTTGGCAACATGATTAATGAGGATGCATATGTTCTTGCCTGTGGTTTTAATTATATATCAACATTAGTAATATATAATTAAAACCACAGGCAAGAACATAAGTCTCCTTCTGTGGTTTTAATTATACATCAACATTAGTAGAGCACACACCAGATGCCAAGACATCATTGTCTGATACGACAGACATCATGCATATTGACATTAGTAATACTAAAATACTCCGCAATTTGCCTCCTTCAAGTAAAAAATGAATGAGATAATGGCTCCTCATGTCATTTAGAGCATAGTGTTGTAATTTTACATCCTGGCTTTCAGAAGAGAGGCCTTGAGCTCTATTCTGCTAGAATATTTCATTTGAGTTTCATAAATAAGTAAAAGGTGTTCGTTAGAGATTCTAGGTGGGTGAGGTAATATCTTTTATTAGACCAACTTCTGTTGGTGAGACAAGCTTTCGAGTTTACCCAGAATTCATAGCTAAATGCAAGGGGAAACAGATTAATTGTGTATTTAGCTTTTTCTCTCCCTAAGTATCTGTGCCAGACCTGAAGAACTCAGTGCAAGCTCAAAAGACTGTCTCTCTTACTAACAGAAGTTGGTCCAGTAAGACATTGGTTTTCAAACCTAGGGTCGGGACCCAGTACTGTGTCACAGGCCTTCAGGCAATGGGTCACAGCACCCCCTGCTGCCATCACCAAAGACTGGACTGCATTGCTCAAAGATGTAATTGTTGGGTCATGGGTATAAATGATCCTTTTGAACTGAGCCCCATGGAAAAAAAGTTTGAAAACCACTGCAGTAAGAGATATTACCTCACTCACCTTGTCTCTCCTGTAACCTGGGACCAATACAGTATGACACTGAAAACACAGAAGTTGTCCATGTTCACTGAAATATTTGCCAATTTAATGCTCATCTTCCTGTAAATACTAACTTTTTAATGCTTTTGATGAAGTCATAATTTGCTAATGGACTTTCAATCTGATCCTTGGAGCTAGTGCCACAGCTCTTTTGTATTTCAATCTATACTTTTGGTGCCAGAGAGCTTTCAATTCTAAACAGCTGTGCCTAAATTTTAGCTTAGCCATGAAGCTGGAACACCAATGACTATCCTAAGAGAATAGTAATACTGTACATTGTATATGATTAGCAAAATCTTTATTACTCAGATGCTTAGAAAGGGAAGTGGGGTATAATGCTTAAATGCCAAAAAAATGGATTTATTTTTCCCTTGAGCACCAGAGACCAATCAAGAAAATAGAAATGAGCAATTATAAACTGAAAGACACAAAACAAGAAAGTTGATTAAAAATCCCAGATTTAAAAAAAATTACTCAAATACCTACCCTATGCTATTTAATTTAGGCAATCTGAAGTAGGGGGGCAATTTGTAAAACTTCTGTCACATTGCTGTTGCTTTAAGTATAATAAAATTTCAATTTTAATTTATATCCATATATTTGTAGACATGTACTTTCATACCACTTGATGTATACTGTAAAGCACTGATGTAATGTAATGTAATTTGGGATAACCATCACTGAGCATATGAACAGCAGTAGCCAAAGACACTGACTAGAACAAAACCCAACTCTTGCAAGAAGAGACATGTGGTTGTAACATCCATTGAGAACAAACAGGATTTTACTTGGCTTTTATGATCTCACCTAACACAAAGTATTCTCTCCTAGCCCTCTGAGGCAGGGCAGTGCTTCTGTTCCCACTATACAGCAACAGATGGCTGGGGAACTGAGGCACGGAGTGACTAAATGAGTTGTCCAAAGGCACAGGAGAGGTAGCAGAGCTGAATGCAATGAGACTGTTCACTTATTTAAAGCTCTCTATTTACTCACCCCCAAGCTCCCAAACAGCTCCTGACCCTGTTATTTTTCCTTCCCAGCTTGACAGCCTCTCCACAGTGTGCATACACTTCAGTTGGCTCCCAATACAAACCTCTGCCCCTGGGCTATTCCCCCTTCTTGCTCACTGCTCACTTGGCTCCCTATGGCTGCAACTTATCCCCACCCCACCGGAATCTAAGTTGGATCCTCCACTTTTTTTAATCTTCAGGGTTTTGGGGTTTTTTTTAGGGGGGGATGTTAATCTTTAGAATTATTTGCAAATTTAAAGCACATGTGCAACTGCACTTACCCAGCCACTGAATATTACAGGGTAGCACTAGCAGACTGAATTTGAAGGCCATGGGCCTACTCAAACTAGGTGTGATTCAGGGCAGAATTTGGCCAGTGCTGTATGAGAAGGAGAGAGAGAAGAACAGAACCCAACTACTTTCAGATCTGAAGAGGAGTGGCAGTGGGGTTACAAAGGGGAAAAAAAAAGTTATTTGTTATCTGAACAAATTTGACATTGGAGAGGATGCTCAAGAGGCACCAGTTTAAACCCAGAATGCCCTTTTTGAGGTTAATTTCAGTTCTATTGTAACACAAACTGGCAAAGTATTTGGCTTCCAGTTGGGAAGTGGTCACAAGAGCCACTCTTCATATTTGAAACTTTTCTGAAATGCTACATAAATAAGAAGCATTATTCCACTGTGGCTTTTTCAACACAGGCCCAAAACTGAAGCACATAAATTATACACACGTCAACTCTTGCAAATTTATCATGAGTGACTATTCATAGGTAAAGCCTCACTCATGATCTCCCAATAGAACTCTGAAATTTCAGGAATTTTTTCCCCACCCCCAGTCTCCTAGTGATAGCTCAGTCTTCTGTAGCCACAATGTAGGGACACAGATAAAATGAATAGAAGTTACCTTTAAAACATCTGTTAGGCAACACTGTGTCTGTTCTTCAATCTCATAACTAAGATATTTAATTCCCCCCAGTTTAATAGCCATTATAACCAATATTTAACAAAGCTCTATATCATAAATTTAGAACTCATTTCATATTTTTGATGACATTTCTTTTAGATGTAACACTGTGTAATTTCATTTAAATGTGTGAAAAAGACGTGTGAATGAAAGGTCTTTGTATGTGATCAGTTGACACCAGTCTGTCCTGATCAAATGCAAGTACTACCTTAATGGTGGAACTATTCAAACTAATCCCTGAAAAGCAAGAAGAATACACCCCAGAAAGAGAAAAACAAAATACAAGATCAAAGTCATGTCTGCAAATAATTGGTGGTGAATGATCATCACAGAGGAGCTTCGAGGCAGCAAGGCACAGCAAGCCCCCTACACTCACATGAGACCTAGCACATATAAAAAATATGAAAATTTTGTGTCTCACTCTAGCAGTTATCTTAGAGCACCAAATTCATGTCCTAGAGAGACCTGGCTCCCTCCTTGTTCTCCTCCTAGCTGCCCACTGGGCTGGCTCAAGCAACACATAAAGGATTGGTAATTATATCATGCCAGCTTCCAAAATTTCATAGGTATCAATGTATAGGTCTGGTTTTTTGCTGTTTTTACATTTACAAATAAATGTGGCATACTGACTTGCCTGCAAAAAGATCCTGCTAGTCTTTTCTTTTTAAGTATAACAACTCCATTTCCTCCAGGCACTCTCTGCTTAATGTAAAGCAATCCAACACACAAGAGAACAATTTCAAGCACAAAAAAGATACTGGGTGCAGCATATGGTGTGTTCAGCAGAGTTCAACTTTAAAAATGATATCACTGCTGATGAGGTTACACCCCCAGTTCACCTGCTGCCCCAACATCACAACAGAGGCAACTAAGCAAGGGCAGGAAACCCCATGCTTGTGCTAGGCTGGCCCCACCACCATGGGAGGCCCTGTGGTCAGACCAGGCAGCTCCACCACCTGGGCATGTGGTGAGGCCAGGAAACCCTGAGGGGGAAAGGGTAGCACTGCAGTCTGAGCATGGGGTGAGGGTAGGAGACACTGGGTTGGCTCCCCAGCTTCACCCCCTAGGCTGTGGGGGCTTACCGGCCAGGGCTGCCTCAGAGCAGCCTGGCCACCAACTTGGTCCCCAGAGCTCCAAGGCTGAGAAAAGACCCCTGGCTCACCTGCCCTTTGTTGGCCCAACCCTGGCCAGGACAGAGGCTGAGAAACATCCCTCGGCCCACCCCAGAGCTAAGGTGAGGGGCTCCATTCCCAGGCCACCCACCCCTGGGGCCCAGAGGCCATGGAGCATCCCCCAGTCCCACTGGGGGCCCAGAGGCCTTGGGGCAGGGGCCTAGAGGCCCCCCCCCCACTCGACCAGGGGCACAGGGAGCAATTCCTGGGCCCGCTCGGGACCTGGAGATCATGAAGGGAAGCCTCCCACTCCACCCCACCCTACCTCTTCCCCCCTGCCTGTCCAGGACCCCTCCAGTCCCCCACCTGCTGCCCCCCATGGCACCTACCTGCTCTGCATGTGCTGGAGAGGAAGCTGCTGCTGCTGCGGTTGCAGAGGGGAGGTTTGAATCTCCCTCCTCAGACTCTGCCAGGCTCATGCAAGGGAACGTTTGCTGCTTGATGGGGGTGAGGTGGGACAGAGGGCTGGGGCAAGCCAGCCGAGAGGCTAGGCTGAGCTCTTCTGTCCCACCTCTGGCCCAGTCCTCTCCTGGACTGTTCCTCCCTCGGGGCGGGGCCGGCACACAGGGAGGCTGCTTTTCTTAAGTTAAAGCAGGGAGCCAAGCGGCACGGCTTCCCTGCATCCACCGAGGGGGTGGTGGGGCCCCCAGGCCACTGCCTGCCTCGCCTACCCCAAAAGCCGCCTCTGATTGGCTCAATGGACCCACTCCAGTGCACCTGGAGCAAAACCCCGCTCGCCGTGCTGTAGTTATGGTTCTGTGAGATTTCATCTCTCTAGCAATTTCAGCTCCAAACTTCAGCCTTTAGGACACCAGAGATTGCTCTCTGATCAGAATAACAAAAGACTAAAAGGAATCAAGTTTATCTTGTAACAATGGGAGGGAAACTAGACATTGTTTAAGGCACAGCTCAAGAAGAGCTGATACCACCCTGCTCTTACAAAACTAAAAAATAGGGCTGGTCACTCTTCTGAGTTCTCTGTTGCTGATGGTGACTTCTGTCAGAGAAGGCTAAACATAGTTTATGCAATCAAAAGGCAGCATACCATGAAAAGACAATATTTAATTTCCCCCTTCAGTTAAAACACAGGATTTGAAGGATTTGTAACCCAAATCAGCCATACAACCATTTCCTCATCATGCCTAGCACCTGGGCAGATTCATCCATATACAGTTTCATTATGCTACGTATTTAACTGTACTCATGCAAATTTAAAGCCCATGCAGATAGGGCACCCCCCCTTTAGTTGCTAAGCAAGAGAAGTGCCCAGCTCCTAGACCTTGCTAACAGATACATAATCATCATATCTTTAAAATCAGCTGATTTATTAATGTTGGACATATCTCACTAACATGAGATAAAGTAAAATTTGGAACACTGACACAAGATGGCTGATTGCAGAGGGAAATCTTAACAAATTGAAACAGGCAGCTGAGAAAAGGAAGATGTAGGAATGGAAGAATGGGGGTGGAGGAGAAAACAGAATTAAACAATTCAACCTAATCAGATCTTTATTTGACATATGCTGAGAAGACAGAATGTGTGTGTTTACTGCTATTAGTGCTTCTATGGGTTGCTGTATCAGGTTGCAATATTTGGCACCTTCCCAAAAAGCTAAAGTACAAGCATGGTGCTAATATTTACAGCAGCAGGCCACATAATGTGATGGAATATTTCATCCTACACACTTGACTCATTGGCCACTTTATATGTGCTTCTCATTTGATCATGGGTTTTACCTTGATTTCAATCTTTTGATGCCATTCATATACAAAGAACCAACCTTCTCTTCTTGAATGCCTTTCTGATTTAGCATTACATTTTACCACAAAACTTTCCTTTTTGATTTTTCTTTCTCAGGTTGGGTGGGAGATGGCTGTGTGCATCATAACAATATATTCATATATGACATCCTTTTCACAAGGGCTAAGGTTACCACAAGCACATTAGAGCTTGATCTTTCAAGGTATTGATCTAGCAAGGCACTGAATGGTGGGTGACTTACCAGTAACCGTCCTTCTTCAAGATGGGCTGCTCGGATTCATTCAGTATTAGGTGTCTATGTGCCACAGTGCAGGACCGGCCAGAACTTCTTTTAACCTTAGCCTGTCAGGACAGGGCTGGCAGCCACCGCCCCCTGGCCATATATATGGCCCCAGCCCTGCTCCTCCCAGTTCCCATTAATTGCTAACTCTGAGTAGCGGGGATGGTGGGAGCACTCTGAATGAATCTGAGCAGCCCATCTCGAAGGAGGACGGTTATTGGTAAGTAACCCACTGTCCTTCTTCGAGCGCTGCTTGGATACATTCAGTATTAGGTGACTGCTAGCTGCACTGTGTAAGGTGGGCGGAGTTAGAACCTCATTCGCCGTCAGCATGGCTACCCACAAATGGCACAGCACCCAAAACTGGGTGAAGAAGCAGCAGGCTGCCAGGTGAATGCCTATGGGCACGCCACCAAGTGCAAGATCTTTGAGAGAAGGCGTGCATGAGAGTGCCGAGGGGTCATTTGCCACTCTGTTAGGAGACTATAACTCCTGGTTCATTGTCGGGGAATTTGCTATATCATAATAGCAAAGAACATCCTTGTCACCAGCAAGATCGTCTAGTGTAGGAGGGTTGCCCCTTCCTAGAAAAATCGACTCCTGAGAAAGGCAGTCATGATCCAGGGCAACAGACTCCTACAGCTGCAGGGGAAGGGCAAGGGTGGAATAATTGCTGCCCTTGCTACCTGAACCCCAAAAGGGGAAGGTCAATTGGGTTAAGTTACAAACCAAGACTGAACACATCACCCCTTGACCAAACGGGGGATAGGCAAGATGCCTTTCCCCATTGGCGTACTGACAGGAGATGTCATGGGTAGGATTGATAAGGGGCACCCTAAACTGAGGTGTCCCAGCTCCACATGGAAGCTAACGCAGGAAGAAGGATAACGAGGAAGGAGTGAGTGTGGACCCCTGCCCCTCCATCCGTTGATGCATGGGAATGGAGGGCCTGGAAGGAGGGCCCCGAAATAAGGCCTAGATACTTGGCAGACCCATCTCTGGGGCCCAGAAGCGTCAGAGACACCCCTTCAGGAAGATTGTCATAAAGAGAGAGGTGGACATCTCAGATGGGCCCTTCTTTAGAAGTAACCCTTGAGTAGGTTATAGTACTAAAAAAGGGGAACCCTTAGGTACACCCATCCTAGTATCAGGAGAGAAAGTGGGAGAAAAGTGATTGAATTCCCCATGTTAGGTTGTCCCTGACCAAAAGAGGGGGAATGACCTGAGATAGGGGTAGTGTGAAACCATCATGGGGTGGGGGGGCTTACGCAACTTCAGAGCTGGCTGCGCATTTCTGCCCCAATACTCTACTCTCCCAGTACATGGACTCGTGTAGGGAGAGGTGTTCTGAATTGAAGGAAGGGGTATCCAGCTGTCTCTGTAGATGGGTCAGGTCCACCTTGAGAGTCGTGCCTCCAAGCTCCAGAATCAGGACATTTGGAGGGAGGCACATGGCTCAGAAGATATTCTCATCTCTCACTTCTAAGGGGAGGCAGTCAACCTTCATAACATAGCTGGATAACTCATCTCTAGCAGAGGGTGCAGGTGTTGGGTCCCAGCTACAATGGGGCAACTATGAGGGATCTTGCATAGATCCTGATGAGGAGAGAAGATGACGCCTTAGGCAAGACACAAGTTGGACGTAGTCTATAATGCTTGGGCAGGTCCCGGGTGGGAGGAGGGAAGACGGAGAGATCCTGGGAAGAGGAGGAGAGCATAAGGCAACCCCTACTTAGGGAAAACAAGGAGGAACCACTGTGTCCTTTAAGGAAAAGAGGGGCAAGAGCGGACGTTACGAAATCGTCACCCATAAGGCGTCAGGCTCTCCAGTCTAATAGGGTGTGTAAATTTCCCTGGACCAGAGTTCTGCAGGGGAACTACCCTGAGCTGAAGACCACAGGCCCTCAAATTGCTCACTCAGGTGTACGGATACTGATTGTGGTTAGGAGTTCTGTCCCCTACTATCTCCATTTGTTGCAATTCTAGGGAGGAGAGGGGTGCAATAGAAAGATCAAGGCAGCTCCTAGACAGCTGTCTAGGGTTTTCAGGGGAAAGCAACCCTTGCCTGGTTAGAAGGAGGCACCAGAGCAGAGGAGGTTCCAGTTGGGGACTAAACTGAGGTCTGCCTGTGGACAGAAGGACTAGTGTAATGTGGTGAAGGTCGTTGGGGAGGAGGGGTAGGAGCTGAAAAGGTGAAAACCCCTACAGTGAGACTCAAGGAACCTTCAGGCAAAAGCCTAATACAAGTCTGAAGAGCATGGCCCCCATATTAAAGGGGGCACTGCCTGGGGAGGCGAGGCAGGAGAAGATAGAAGACAAAGGGGTATGAGCTTGCCCTCTTATGCATCACCTAGGGGGTGGGCTGCATCATACCACAATAGTTTCCCCCCAATCCATTGCAGGCTGACACGGATAAGGAGTGCTCTCGGGATAGCGACACGGGAGCATAACCTTTTCTGTGTGCCCGACTAGGAAGGAGTTGGCAGAGGTGTAGGCATCCTGCCTGTGTCCCAGAGGGATATTGTGTTTGTTTTTTTTTTCTTTGGGGGGCATTATGTGCCTGCTTCACATACCTCTATGATCTCAGGGTTCCCACCAACGCTCCAAGTGCGTATGTGATTGGAACCACATGCATGTGATGAGAATTCTCTGGTGGCCAGGCCCTTACTTGACCCGAAGAGTATGGGAAGGGAAAAGGGAGGCACGTTGTTACCGGAGAGGAAGAAGAGGTGTCCTGAGGCTGATTGTGTGGGAGCACTTAGCAAAAGCATTTAGGATTCTGCTCTAACATTCAAGGGTTTGATGGAGGAAGAAGTGACCCTGTTGGAGTTGATCACCTATAATGAGGAAAGAGGACCATCATCCCATGGTCCAAAGGCTCCTAAAAGATAGCCATTTTGGTTTTGTGTGTGTGTGTGTGTGTGTGTGCGCACGCGCGTGTGCGTGCGCGGGGGGGGGATACAACACGGACCCCTCCCCCCATGCATTCAAGAGGTTGCAGTAGACTGGGAATGTTGAGGCACCTGGGGAGTAAGCATGCCCAGGGCTCTAAGGGCTGACCTATGAACACCGTCACCATGGATCAGGGAGTCAGTGGGTGGGTAAAGAGAGAGATTGTCCCTCTAAAGGGAAGTCTGATATGGCCTACTCAAAGTCCTGGGAGAGGTCAAAATCCTGAAGCCAGGCTGCTTGGCGTGTAACCATGGCTATAGCAATGCCACAGCTGGCCGTGTTTGAGGCATTGAATGCCACTGTAAAGCCATGGCAAGAGGCCAAAACACCCTCGTTGACGAAGGGATTCAAATCTTCCAAGTGTTCTTGTGGGAGGAAGCTGCTGAAACTCTTCAGAGCATCTCACAGGTCTAGGGAATCTTTTAACCAAGGCCTGATGGCTAGGCCCCCTCAGCTGAAAAGCTGAATAGACTTTTTTTTTTCCCCCCACCCAGGAGCTCAAACCTTCTGGGACTCCTAGAGGACCCAGGATGAATCAGGGTGGCTAGGGCCAGCATGTCCCAGCAATGTCAAGGACACGAGTATGAAAGGGGAGATTCATAATGGTGACCAGAGAGGTTTTGAACCTCAGGTTGAATAGGGGGTCCTGGTCTCCCTTGAGAGATGTGACCCTGACCCAGGTAAGCGGTGGCCTGGTGAAGGGGTTCAAGTGTGGTAGTGTCTTCTCTGTAAGACCCTGGCCCCTGTTCGTGGCTGTGGTCGGGAGAAGAGACAATCCTGGTACTGGGGTGCCCTCACTGGGGCCATGTCACTGAGTAGGAATTCCCTTTCTGGGCCCTCAGTAGGAGGTAGCTGGTTTCAAGTGCAGTGCCGGGAAGGACCCAGTGCCACGGACCCTTCAGTAAGGGGCTGGGCTTGAGGAATGCACTCTTGGATCTCTTGCAGTGCCAAGGCAAGGGTGTCGGCACCGTAGGGGTTGAAGCCAGCAGTTTTGCAGTGGCGTGGGCCCAAGTAGTAAGCGGCTCCCCCTGGTGTTGAGCAAAGTGGAGGAAGGAAATAAGATGGACTTACCAATTGCTTTGGCAGCCTGGCAGCATGTTCAGGAGCTGAAGGGCCTCTGCCACTTCAAAGGCCCCCGGTGTGGGTGGCACTGTGATAGGCTCCAGGTGCTCACCCCGGAGGGGAGGGCCAGACACTGTGCTGGAACTTCGGTGCTGGAGTTGGCCCCGAGTGTGCTTAACTGAGCTCTGCCGAGGAGCGGCGTCACGAGGGCCTTAGTGCCGACTGGCAAGTGGAGCTGCTGCCAAAGCGCGGAGCTCAGAAGCTCCAGCTCTTTCTTTGTCGAGTATGATGCCGATTGCGGCTCTTTATTTGCAGCTGGAGAGTGGCGCCGAGAGGGCTCCCGTGCCAATCCAGCATGGGGTGCTGCATTAGAGGCCGGTTGCGGCTTTTATTCATAGCTGGAGAGCGGCAATGAAGAGGCTCCCGTGCCGACTGAGCACACGGTGCCAAGCTAGAGACTGGTCACAGCTTTTATTCATAGCCGAAGAGCGGCGCTAAAAGGGCTCCGGTGCCCATCCAGCAAGTGGAGCTGGTGAATCCTTGGGTGTGGCAGACGTACCCGGCATCAGCTGCAGGGCCCATTCCTGGGCACATTATACAGCTTTCGCTCCCTATCTTCCCGAGTCCTTTGTTTAAAGACCTGCAAATAGAGCATAATCCACCTGGTGAAGCTCACAGAGGCATTAAGAAACCTCCCGTGGGGCTGTCCCTCTGCTTCAGGTTTCTGTTGGAAGGATGTGGTAGGAGCGCTGGTGAAGTCTGCAAACAGATCTTCCATGAAAATACACGTGAAACAGAGCAAAGAGACAGGCACTTGCATAAAGCAAGAACAAGCTGTTCCGTAACCTTCGCTGAGGGTGGAAAGAAAGGAACTGGGGAGGAGCAGGGCTGAGGCCATACATATGGCTGGGGGCTGCCAGCCCTGTCCTGACAGGCTAAGGCTAAAAGAAGTTCCAGCCAATCCTGCGCTGTGGCACGTAGACACCTAATACTGAATGTGTCCAAGCAGCGAAGAAGCAGCACATTTACTTGAAACACCAGAGAAATCCCAAATGTGGTGAATACACCTTCCCAGATCCAGCAAAACACAGGGAGCTCAGAATCTGACTGGCCTGAGTCCTTAAACATTGTAGAAAGGGTCCAGATAGCAAAATACAGTTTAACAGAGAATAGGCCTCCTGCAATGCATATTTACATTCAGAACCTTCTTTCTAGTTTCAATTGTATATTAACTCAGAGAAGGAATGGTGCATCTGCTAAATGCAGCAGAATGTGTTACACTTTGGTTTATACTAGAATATCCATACACACAGTTAGATAATATAACGGGAGGCAAATTAGAAATACTTAAAATAGAAATCTGATCCACTGTTGCATTTATTGTGTATTCTTACCTCTTGCAGTACCCTGTCAGAGTTTAAGGCTAGAAGAGATCACCAGATAATCTAATCTGACATCCTGAATCACAGGTCACCAGCACCCACGCACTAAAACCAGCAACCAAAATTAAAGTATTACAAAGTATTTCAGCTCACAGGAGACCAAACAGTCATGTGCCACAGGAAAAATACAGGAAGGACTAAGGTGCTTGACTGCGGCTTTTGCAATGGCCAGGAAATGAATGAGTGAGACAACATTTTGGCAACTATACCCAGAGTAAAATGCTGCGGAGGAAAGAAACCCTTCCCCCACCCCCACTGGCAGTCTGACCGGGGGAAAATTCTTTCCTGATCACATATATAGCTACTTAAGCCTTGAGCATGTGAGCAAAAGAACCAGCCAATGAAGCAACAGAGAGAGAGAGAGAGAGAGAGAGAGACTGACTGTGTCTACACTGGCAAATTAGTTCAGACTAAGGAGGCTTAGTCCAGACTACTCTAGCCTTTGGTTACACTAGGCTTTGCCTAGTCCGAACGTAGAAATTTCTTAGTTCGGACTAGGGAAACCAGTCCAAACTAGTTAGTATCAAGGGTTAGTTTGGACTTCCATGCTTAGTTCAAACTTTAGTTTGAACTAGGCGCGGGCAAGACTCGAACTAAGGCTTGGTTTGAACCTAAGAAGTTCAAACTAAGCCATTAGTTCGAACTAAGTGTTTGAACTAAACTCAAACTTTTTAGTTTGGACTAGCAAGAACAAGCTAATTTCGGCAGATGTAGACATAGCCAGAGAGTACTTGCTGCCACCTCAGAGCCCTAGTCTACTGTGTCCCTTGTCCCATCTTCAGTGTGGCCACCCCTGAGGCTTCTGTGGAAGGAGATGTTGTTACATTAGCTTTTTGTTATATTACTATAAATCTGATCACATTTTTTATAGAATTTGAGCCTATCATCAGATACTACTCACTAGATATTCTTAAATAGCAAAGTGCATTTTTATCTACAAGACAAAATTTCCCTATCTAACTTGCAATTTAGCTAAACTACATTGCAATCTCTGCATTATTTCAGACATATAACTTCAGATGAATACATAAATGCAAGTTTTAGCAAGGGAATAAAAGCAGAATGTGGGTTAGAGATCTGCTGTTTAGATAACAATGAGTGTAGCTCAGATAGGTTAGAGTCACTTTATGATTAAGTAAGATTATTTACTAATGTTCAGATACCTTAAGGTTTATAAAAACTGATTTGAAACAATCTTAAACATGATGAAATGTGAAATATTAATCAGTTCAAGGGTCCAGGACATTCCATACTATCCCCAACATATTAATGTACTTTTCTATCAGTCTAGTCATGTTATAACACTTTTTCTTCTTGTGTGCATTTTGTAAAATTATCACTTGGTAAAATCAACTTTTCTTTACTTGAAACATTCAAAGATGGATTAAAATCACAGTTATACTTTCATATGTAGCTTTTCAGGACTTTGGCTCTCCCTTGTGGTCACTATCTCAAACTGAACAAATGTGACTGTATGGCAAATTAGATAAGTTCTTGACATCTTAAACAACTGTATTTTAGAACAGCTAGTTCTTAAGCATATGCAGAGAGAGGGATAGCCCCCATGTAGTCCTATGCAACATACAATAATTGGTTCAAGATGTAATTATAATAGGGCCACAAAATAGTAAAGACCACAATATAAATAAATTCAGCATCTGAGGAGGGAGAAAGGGAACTGATATTGGTACCAAATACTAGACTGTTTTGCTAAGCTTCTAAAAGGAAGATTGTTGACTGAGGCAATGAGAAAGATAACAATGAGACAGTCAAGAAGACCAAAAGCAATAAAATCAAAATCTTCTGACTCCCCATAGAGGCTATTAAAGCATATGAGAACAGATTTGCAGAAGACATTTGTAACCCCAATGAAAATAGGAAATGAGAGGGGAGAAAAAAAAAGTATAAATAGCAAGGTATTACTCAGATCAAAGAGAAAATGGAAATCCTTCACTTATTAAACCAAAAGAAAGAAGTATAAACTAGGGCAGATAAAATGGAAAATGAAGACGGATCCACTGGGCTACCACAGAGTAAAGGATAAAAATGAGGAGGTTAAGAATATTGCAGAGAAGATAAATTGTTTCTTTGCATCTGTTTTCATTCCAGAGAATTTGGGGGCTATATTGACTCTAGACCTACTCTTCTGAGGTAATTAAGATGTAGTACTAGCAGAGCAGAGACTGATCTATCTAGAGAGGAATTTTTTTTTAAATCAGTAGAAAAATTAAAGAGCAGTAATTCCCCAAAACTGGAGGACATAATATACAACAAGAGAGCTGAAGGAATTAAAAAATGAAGTGGATAAGGTGCTAATAAGAATAGGTACTGTCTTTAAAACCCGTGATTATACTGTAGGAGCCAGACTGAAAAGTAATAAATGGTATAACCTTTCTTTAAAAAATTCTTGAGAAGGGATCCTAGATCTACAGCAGGGCCGTAACTAGGACAGAGCAACTGGGGCTTTGCCCCAGGTGCCGTATCAAGCAGCTCATTTCACTACTTGATTTGAGGGTGCATTTCATGTTGCTTTCTCTGGGTGTGCCCCAGGTGCCAAAATACCTAGTTCCTGCACTGATCTACAGACCAGTACATCTAACTTCAGTCGTTGGTAAAATAAAATGATGCAATAATTAGAAACAAAATGATTAAAAACCCCCTAATAAGCATAGGACATCAGGAATAATCCTGCATGATTTCTGTAAAAGAAAATCCTCTTTTTTTGTTTAAACGTGTCTTCAATTAATAGGTAAAGGAGAACTAACATGTTTGGACTATTGACAAAGTCCCTTACAAGGTAACTAGACAATCATGGGGACAGTAGAACAGTGAGACTGTGTCCACACACAGGCAGTTAAACAGATTTAACTTAAAGTGATCTAATTGAATCACTATAAAAAGCATTAAATTGATTTCAGTTAAATCAATTTAACAGGTCCACACCGAAAAACTCAAATCAAACTAGCATGTCTAGGGACACGACCTGCTAGTTTGATTTAGGAGAGGGGCACCATGGGAGGTGTGTCAAGATGGCCCCCTAGAAGGGCCATGCCCCCACCCAATACATGAAAGAGAAAGGCACCCTGGGAAGGAGAATGGCAAAAGTGTTAGATCGGAACAACCTTTAAATTGAAATAACATGTCCTGATTGGGTTAGTTTGATTTAGCGGTTTTGATATAAAATGATGTTTTATCTAATCACTATAACTTCCCTTATTTTGAAATGATGGAGCTCGTCATTTCAAAATAAGAAAATGTCATGTGGACCTGACTTTTTTAAAATCAAAATAACCAGCGTTATTTTGATTTAAAACCTGTGTGTGGACATACCCTTAAGTTTGGTAATGGATTAGAAGGTGCTTATGAGACAAAGTAGGAATAAATTAGCAACTTTTAACTAGCAAAAATTTAATTATAAGGCAGCCCAAAGTTGTGTTAAGAGCAGCATTGTTTAATGTATTAATGAGGGGGGAAAAGGTGTATAATGAGATGGCAAATTTACAGGTGGCACAAAATTATTTAGGTTAGTCGATAGCAGGGAAGACTGTGAAGAACTGGTAAGGGAGTGTACATAAGCTCAATGCAGCACAACAGCCGATAAAATTCAATGTTGACAAATGTGAAGTAATACAGATTGCAAGGAGTCATTTGAACTCACACCCCTTTCCTGTTTTTATATTAAGAAATCACTCAGGAAAAAGACCTGGGTGTTTTTATGGAGAACCCTGTGAAAACCTCTGTAAAAGCAAACAACACTGCAAGAGGAAGAAGAATGGAATAGAAATACTAAATTTATTATAACTCATTATATTTTACCTGGGATATTATACTGATTTCTGGGCATCTTATCTCAAAGAGATCTAGCAGAAATACATGGGGGTTAGAGAAGGTTGGAAAAATAAATGATTGGCTGTTGAGAGTGTAAGAATCTGAAAGGACTGAGACTGTTAAGCTTAGTGAAGAGATGAACAATAGGGGACATGATATTTTTATACAAACAATGAATGGTATTGAGAAGGTTAATAGGGCACTTTGATTTATCTGTTCTCATAATCCAAGAACAAGCGAACATTCAATGAAATTAAAGAACAAACTTCATACTGATAAAAGGAAACACTGTAGTCCTTCAGTCTATGTTTTGCAACTTCCTCTCCAGCATCTGGTACTGGCCACTGTCAGAAAAAGGATACTATACTGGATGGACCAATGGTCTGAGCTAGTATGACAGTTTCTATGTCCCTAGCAGATCACTGTATCATGCACTATTTATTTTACCATTGGAAATTATATTAAGCTCATTATATCTAACACTGGTTTTCTAGTACCTGAAACTTGAATGTTTTAATTAATTGATTTGAGTCAATTCCCTCAACTAGAATTCTGACAGCTGGAGGAATGAATTCAAACAGTGCAGAACTGCTTGACTTCATATGTGTTGGGCCTACGGGTGAAATTTTTCTTAAGTTGTCAGCAACATTGGTGGCATACATACAAATACAGATATCAGTAATTTACTTTTGTAAATAACAAATTATTGTAAATAATGTAAATTTTGTAAATAATGCTGCAAATCAACCCTAAAACCTAAAGATATAGGGATTATTAATAGAACAAACTGAAAATAGTTTGAGCTGCTCTTTTATCCCTCTCTTACCTATCTCCTTATCTTAATTCAATTTTACTTTCCTTGTTTAATTATATTTTTTCCTCAGTTCTTTCTCTCCCCATCTCTTTTTTGCACTGGCTCTCACATTCTCTCTGAGCTGTCCTTTACACGATTCTCCCTGTTTAACACAGCTCAATAATTGGCCTGCCACTATTCAACATATTCATCAATGAAAGTAAATCTAAAATTTTCATCATCTAAAATCACTGCAGATGACAGAGTAGCAGAATGGCAAATAATGATGACAGAGTAGTCATATACAGTAAGCTAAAGCAATTAGTAAACTGGACCTGCTAAAACAAAATGATTTTTAATTCAGCCAAATGCAAAATTATATGTAGAAACACGGACTGTCAAAATAAGGGACTATATCCTGGAAAGCAGTGACTTAGTAAAGGAGTTAGAGATCATAGTGGACAAGCAACTGAACATGAGCTCCCAATGGCTGTCTACACTACAGGGCTTTATTAAGCCAGCTTAAAGTAGACCTTATTAAGTCAGCTTAGAACATCCACAATCAAAATGCCAGGAGACTGCCCATGTCCACACTGGCACCTGCTAGGTTGTCGTAGGAGTGGTGCATTGTGGGTACTTGGCCACAGTGCCCCACAACAAAAGTGCCCCTCTCTCCCAGCCACCCCTTTACTACAGGAAATGAGTGACCACACCGCCCTCCATACTGTGTGTGGCAACAAGGAGCCCAGGGAACCTGACATGCACCAGCAACGTGCCAGCACAGCACTCCACACCCTCCCTGCATTGCCCAGACTCCTCCTGCTCTGGACCCAGGGCCGCAAGGCAACTGCCAGCAGAGGGGCAAGGTGCAGCAGTTGTCAAAAGACACAAACACTGGAAAACAGCACATAGAAGAAGGTGATGTCAAATCACCTGTTGCAATGGGAAAGAAATACATAGTCATGATTTAATCCTGCTTTCACACAATCTAATTTGAAAGAACTAGGAGCTTGCTTTCCTTCTGCGTGCTGTTTCCCAGTGTTTGAATCTTAACAATTGCTTTGATTTGCTGTTACAGTGTGACCTGATCCTATGTCTTACACTCCCCTACATTTATTTCCCACCATTCTGTAAGTTCACCCATCTTCAAACCATCAACAAAGTGGGATTTTTCTCCCATGAAAGCTCATGGAATAAATTTGTTAATCTTAAACAGTGCCTCAGGACTCCTTGTTTGTTTTATAACAATATCAGGGGGGTTGGGCTGAGAAGGGGAGACACAGGGGGTCAGGCTAGGGAAGGGGAGAGAGACATGCAGGGTCGGGCTGAGAAGGGCAAGGGGAGAGACATGGGGGTCTTGCTGGAGGAGGGGAGAGGGACAATGCAGGGTCAGGCTAAGAAAGGGAGAGAGACAGAGTTGGGCTGCAGAAGGCAAGGGGAGAAACACACCCAGGGTCCAGGTGGAGAAAGGGAGACACACGTGGGGTCAGGCTAGAGAAGAGGAAAGACGCCAGATCAGGTTGGGCTGAAAAGTTGGGGGAGATGCAGGGTCTGACTGAGAAGTCAGGCAAAGATGCTGGATCAGGTCAGGAAACATGGGAAGGTTGGATGCAGTGCACACAGCTGGGAATGCTCCCAGCTATGTTGTGCCTTCTCTCCAGCCCCCATCCCCATGTTTTCTATAGTTAGGAGAAAAAAAAAAACAAACAAGGAGTCGTGTGGCACTTTGAGACTAACAGATTTATTCTTCGCATGAGCTTTCGTGGGAGAAAATCCCACTTTGTCAGATGCTTTGAAGATGGGTGAACTTACAGAAAGGAATGAAAATAAATGCAAGGGGGTGTAAAACATAGGATTAGGTCATACAGTAACAGCAAATCAGAGCAGTTGTTAGGTTCAAACCATGGGAAGCCTGAAGTAAAATTACCTCTTGTAAAGGGAAAAGAACCCATAGTCTCAATTAAGTCCTGCTTTCACAGAATTTAGCTTGCATATTAATTCAAATTCAGCTGTTTCTCTTTGAAGTCTTGATGTCCCAGCCACATCCCTATTAAATCGACTTAAGGCAACTCCCAGGCCACATTTCCTTGTCAACTTAATAAAGTCGACTTTATAAGTGGAAGACTTTGCTGGTTTGCAGTATGGTCTGGATTTTATTTAAGTAGACTTAAGGGCCCTGAAGTCGACTTAGAGCCACAGTGTAGAGATGGCCAATGTGATGCTGTGACAAACTGCAATCCTGGGATGCACAAACAGAGGAGCACAGAGTAGGCGCAAGGAGCTATGTTGCCTCTAAGCTGTGTGCATGTGCGTGCACACACAGGTTGTGAAACCCATGCACACAACAAAATAAAGCATACACAAAAAAATTCAAGTGCTAATATTTTTATGCTACTTTAAGAAGGCAATTTCAAGTAGCATGTTTGAAATAAGGTTTTATAATTTACAAAATCATTTCCATCACCATATCAAAATAAAATGTAGACATTATTTGCATCATACACACTTACTTCGTTGCACTCACAAGTTTGATCACACTCACTGGAGTGCACACAAATGTGGACACTTATTCCAAAGATCTGGACAAAAGAAATTTTTTGCACACACAGCCTATGAAAAATTCGAGGTAACACTGGCAAGGAGATGATTTTACCTCTGAATAGGGCAGTGGTTAGATTAATGGAAAACTCATGCAGTGCCAGAGGGGCGGTCATTTTAGTCTAGTTCATCAAGACAAATAAGGAGTCTTGCAGCACTTTTAAAGCCTAAACCTTTATTTTACATATGAACTTTTGTGGGCACTGCCCCACTTTGTCTGACGCAAATAAAATAAATAATAGACAACAATAGATAAATTCATTAGACTTTGAAAGTGCCACAGGACTCCTTGTTTGTTTTTCACAGTTCTGATATCCACATTTAAAGACAGATGTTGTCAGCTTGTAGAGGGTATTAAAAAAGAGCTACAAAAATTATTCAAGGGCCTGAAAAAAATGGCTTACTGAGAGATACTTAAAGATCTCAGTCTGTATCTTATTAAAAAGAAGTCTGAGCAGTGATTTGATGGGCAAAAAGGACCTTCATGTAGAGAAAATAGTAGGTATTAAAGGTTCTTTAATCTCATGAAGAACACAACAAGAACCATCAGCAGTTGGAATTCAAAGCTTGACAAATTCAAATTATAATTCAATTAGAAATAAGAATTTTTTAAACAGTATCTATGACTAATCTTGGAACAAACTGCATGAGGAACCTGTGGATTCTCCGATCTTTTGTAGTCTTCAAATCAAGATTGGATGAATTTTAGAAAATATGCTTTAGCAAAACACAAGTACCTCACCTCAGTGTAAATCAATGGTTCTCAACTAAAACAAACAAGCAGTTCAGTGGCACTTTTCAAGACTAACACATTTATCTATTGCATGAGCTTTTGTGGGAGAAAATCCCACTTTGTCAGATGATTTGAAGATGGGGGAAACTTAACAGAATGGGAAGAAAATAAATGCCATTCTTCAAAGCATCTGACAAAGTGGGATTTTTCTCCCACAGAAGCTCACATGATAAATAAATGTGTTAGAGTCCTGTGGCACTTTTAAAGACTTTGTTTTGCTGCACGAGGCTAACATGGTGGAATTTGTTTTTAACCAGTGTGCTGCAGCATACTGGTGTGCCATAAGAACTGTCCAAGTGGGCTGTGAAATTTTGTACAAAGGTAATGAAAATCAATGTAAAACAAACATTGTTTCATTGTAAAGAATATTGTATACAACCAAAATTACAACTCATAAAAGTCATCAAAATTAGTCAGACTAAAAGCAAGGTATCCGTCTTTCAATTTCTAAAACATGAACATTGTAAATGCAAAGTTCCAAAGGAGCAGCTGTGTGAGTCTAGTTCAGTAAAACAAACAAGGTGTCCTGTGGCACTTAAAGACTAACAAATTTATTTTTTGCATGGTCAAAGGGCAAAATTGAGATGTGTATTTTTTTTTTCCCCTGTGGATTTGAAACATTTAATCCTTCTTTAGCGCATACAACAAGCTATGTTGTGAACCACTTTAGTGAGACTGTAACCATAAGTAAATGTGATGTTTTGAGCAATCAGTTCAGCTGAAAAAAGTGGGTGTGCCAGGAAATTAGTTGTGTCATTGAAATGTGCTGTGTTTTTTAAAATGTTGGGAACCACTGCTGTAAATCACTTGAAAACTAGTCCCAAGCAGTCCAACCTATTTACCAAAGTGAAGGGTTTTTTGTTTTGTGGTTTTTTTTCCCCCCTCAGTTAACAGATTGGTCTATACAGGTATGGCTGAATGAATGTGCATGTGTATGAGAATGAGAAAGTGTATGTAGGTAGAAGTTGTGTGAAAGATGGGAAGTGTGTGTATGTGAGAGCCAGTGTGTATGTCATAGGAGACAGCACCAGTCCCTATGATATATAATACTTGGGGAGGACTGTGCATGAGAACCAGCTGGCTTCTGTACAATAGTCAGGATAGTGACAGGCTGTTGATTACTGCAAGGTAATGTGAATTCCTGAGCCCAGTGCCTAAAGTGGCCTGGAATAAACATGTGTGGTTGGGGCCCCAGGAGTCTATAAGCCCACTGAAGTTTTCATGCACCTGGTAGTGCAGCACTTAAAACTGCACCCCAAGTGACCTAACTCCATTTTTAATTCTTTTTGACCAGGGCACTGATCTTTACGACCACCCACTTAGTTCTTGCCCACTACTGGGGCCTTTATACCTCATTTGGAAACCTAGGTTCTACTGCATTGCAGATAATTATCCAGAATGACATCATTGCATGGGTAAAGTGATTATACATTAGCTAAGAGGGAAAAAGAATACAACCATCTCAATCTAAGTAAGTGGCATAGGATCCCAACTAAGGCTAAAGCTGCGATTACGCAAAGTATCACAAACTATAAAAAATGATCATGAAAGGAGATTTCACCCACATTGGCACAGAGGCATAGCTCTGCATACATACGGAAGTTGTGCCAGCTGTGCTACATAATCTCATGGTTCCCCCCCCCCAAGGAACCTACCCTCATGCTTGTGAGAGACCTTTAGAGGGTGAATCAAAAGTAACAAAAGCCTGAATTTGTAGCTAGCCTGAAACAAATTAGACTGGATTTACGTTAATGTCACAGGGGTATTGAAATTTAATAAAACCTTGATGTCAGCATTGTTAATTATTTCATTACTGATCTATTTAGTAAAAACATTCAGCAACTGTGTTTACCCAACACTGGATGCATCAGTGGATAGTAGTTAACAGTCTTGCAGAATAGAGGCAAAGGATTTGCTGGGGAGTATGAAAAAAAAGAGATGAGAAATTCAAGCCCACACATCCCATTAAAGCCCATCCACCTCTTCTTCCAAATAGGAAAATCATAGGGGACGCAGCCTCCTCTTTAGTACAAAAAGCTACTGTTGTTCCCCACTTAGCTCCCAGAACTGCTAGCTTTCTCTCCCATTCTTCCCAAAAATACAGGATTGCATGTTCAGTGCCAAAGCCTGTAATATACTGAAAGTGTACATGCAGCTCAAATGCAATGGAGTAGTTTTAAGACAAAAGCAGCTGTATAATTGTTTCCATAGTTTGCCAAGAAAAGCACCAGTTCTCAATACATCTGACCCTTTGGCCATGGTGCCCACTTGCTTTAGAATTTACTTCCATCTTGTGGCGAAGTAGAAGGGCTTATTACTGAAACACATGCGTACAGAACGGTGTGCAAAAATGGGAACTACAAACCCATTAAAAGTGGTATTTGGGACACCCAGTATTTTACTGCCTAAAAGAGAATAGGTCAGTGGACAAGCAAAGATTAGAAAGAATTCCTACTAGTGGTTAAGAGATGCCCCTGAGAAAGTTATTTAGGATCTGTAAAATGGCTATAAGTTTCCTACCTCAGAGATTATGTAAAAATAACTTCATGGGTAGAATCCCACTTCATCAGATGTATAAAATGGAAGTTACAGTAGGAAAGGGGACATATAAATTCAGAGAAGGGCAAGTCAGAGTCAGTTCAGAATTTTTTCAGCTAACCAAGGAAGTTGTTTGGTTTCAGAACAGTGTGGAGTAACAAATAAGACAGCAGGAAGCGCTATGGAAGTTGATGTGGATGTCAAAGTGACTCTCTCTAGAGCGGAGAAGATACATGGCAGCTGTCTTTTTTAGATACCATGTTATCATTCAGTGATTAAGAAATTTTATTTAATATGCCTGTAATTAGTAATGTGTGTTAAAGTTACATGTTAATGTTCTCATAGTTCCAGATGAGGTTCTCCAATGTTACACTAAGCATTCCCACCTCACTAAACAGAAAGTCCTATTTGCACTTTTTTTAATCATAAGACTTTTAGTTGGAACATGAATGCATAAAAGGCTTTTGCTTCATTAAATCTGGATAATATTTTAGCAGTTACAGAACTTAAGCCAACATTAAGAGGTAATCACACTTACCTTAGATCAGCGACGGAGGGATGTAGCTTCTTAGCTCTTGATGCTATTAGTATTTACTTCATCATTAAAGATAGCAGCTTTTTAAAAATTTTTAGAATATTTATTACTTTATTTTCTACAAAAACTCAAGAATGGATTGTGGTAAGATATGAGTAAAGTTAAGGGGTGCTAAAAGGGGAAGTCCAGAATTTGAAAATAAACTGCAAGGATCTAATGCAGAGGTCTCAAACATGGCCTGTGTGCCACATTTGGCCCTTAAAGCTATTTCCTGCGGCCCGCAGCGACACTATTGTTACCAATATTTGCAATATCATTGTATGAAAAGGTTACAGTGGTGCAGCTCTTGGGCTAACGTACTAATCCTCATGCAGCCCTCATGGTGATTTGAGTTTGAGGCCCCTGATCTAAAGCATCATAAGATAACATTAAAATACATTGCAAAGTAAATCCATCACTTGGTTGTTGTGAAGAAAAAAGCCTTACACGCAAGACATATGGCCCTGCTTTGCTGGCAGATGTTACTGATGCTGCTGCCTCAAAATGAGTTTTTCTTGCATACCAGATCCCTTATTGATCTTTATTCTCCCTCCCAACTGAACCTCTTATTACTCTTGCTTCCTGGAAGCCTAGTGCCATAGTAAAGCCCCACAGCTTTGAGCTGTTGCCATCACTTCTCAGTTAATAATTTCAGACATTCAGAAGTAGTATGCGGGGGAAGGTTTAATTTATAGGATCAAGCACATTTAAACTTATCATGTATCTCTTAATAGCAGTACACAAATACATCTATCCTAACAATTCAGTTATGTCTCTGGAGAGAACAGTCAAAATGTGTAAAAATTTCATTTTACACTATGCAAGACTGAGTTTTCAGACATGAGCAAGTAATAGTGTTTGCTAAAATGAGGCACAGATGAAGACTGCATTTGTCTCTAATGCGGCAAGTTTAATTCCTGTACCTATTGAACCAAAATTGCCTATATTAATGGAGCACTAGTTTTAATGAGAGGAATGCACTAGATTAGAGTCCTTGCTCATAGTTTCAAGCCATTTTTACACTGTATTTTGCTAACTCCCAGAGAAATTGTTAACTTTCCACAACAGGACGGCTCCTTCTTTCAGGAATCATAACAGATAACTAGACTCTGAGCACTTTTAAGTTAACCATCCCTTTAAGAAGTTCCTATGAAGCAGAACATAGTCGTTACAATGTGAAAACCTTTTTGAAGATGGCATGCATTATATCATGCAACATGATGTTAAGACTAATTTGCATAAACCAGATAAGACTTGGAATAGAGAATGCTATCAAACTAGGTGGGTACTTTGCCCATTTCACCTATGGAGCTATGAAGTCAAAACAGATGTATAATTAGCTCTCACTTCAAAAGAAAAAAAAAAACAAAACATCTCCCTACCCAGTGATATAGCTATATTAAGACTGATATTCTCTGTGGGGAGAGACATAATACATGGGGAATGCAAAGAAACTGCTCCCCTCTTATTTGAAGAGCTGGCCTATTTCACAGCTGTCACACTTCTGATTAATACCCAATTCTATTTTTTAGAATGAAGAAGCACAAAAACTTTTCTTTTTTTAATTGCACAATCAGGAATGACCACAATACATAGAACATGATTGTACTCATTCAAGCCCAATCCAATTTACATGTATACCCATAAGTTATGACTGCCAAACAAATGTACTCTCTAACAACATCCACAAGCAAGATTCTCTGGCTGATGAGACAGATTTTAAGAGGTTTCATATAGGATGTGTAAAAATAGAAAATTTAAAAACCAATCTCATCAGGGAGACCCTTCATTTCCTTCACCACCATGAAATAAATAAGGCAGCAAATAACTATTACTTAGAAGTGGCTTCTTTGAGATATGCTATCAAATCTGCCCGCTCATTCTTCTTCTTAATGCCAGCAAAAATCATCTTTGTTCCCGGGATGTACTTCTTAGGATTTTCCAGGTACTCCATCAGTGTATCCTCATCCCAAGTGATACCTAAAAAACAAAGTTGTTAATGTAAATGTATAAGCTCAGCCATCAGTCACACATTTGAAGTAATTAACTTTCCCCTCAAATCACTTATCTAAAGGCAAACATATTTTAAAACCAAGCCAAATACAATACTCTCACATACCTACCACCACTGGCAGCTAAACGCTGCACACCGCTCCCTGTTCTACCTTTCCCACGTAACCATAAAGTAACTTTAGCTTTACCTTTATTCTTGTTTGCTTCTGTGTAAGAGAAGCCATCGGCTTGGCCGGTCTTCCGCCCAAAAAGGCCATTCAGGTTGGGTCCAGTCTTGTGCTTGCCTCCCTTTTCAACTGTGTGGCACTGTGCACATTTCTGGACAAAAATCTTCTTACCCTTCTCAACGTCTCCCATTCTCAGGGCTAAAAAGCAAAGACCAAGGTCAGGCTGTATCCGGTGCGGTTACACGAAGCAGGAGCACTGGTTCAGAGTCTCCATCAAGGCCGCTCCGGAGAGGATCCGGATTTCTACAAGAACTCAAGGGGTGTCACACTACCAGCCAGCGAGCACGGCTGGAGCGCGCCTGCTTGGCCTTCAGGGCTTGGAGGTTAGCTCTGAGGAGAAAGCAGCTGCTGCACCCAGGAAGCTGCCCAGCGACGAGCCGCAAGGGCGCCGCGCCTCAGACTGACCTTGGCGGCGGCCGGGCCCCGCAGGCGGATGGAAAGGGCGCTTCCGCTGGGCCGGTCCCCGGGAAGCAGAAGGCTGCGAGCGGGCGCGGCATGGCGGGAAGCTGCCTGTGCGGCCCACGCGGCCGAGGAGAATTTCCCGCCTCGGCCACGGCAGCGACCTTGGGGGAGGGGGAACACTGGCGGGAGCCGCACGCGGCGCTCGAGGGCCCGCACGGCAGATCCCCCCTCCCTGCAAGCTGAGCCCGCCCGGCCGAGACAGGGGCAACGGGAACCCCTTCGCGGAACCCACCTGCCGGCCTTCGCCGCCCCAAGTGCTACCGTCCCGGTCCCACGCTCGCTACGTGAGCCCAAGGGCACGCCGTACCCGGCCTAAAGTAGCCGGTGTCGCTGCAACCAAACCGCCGCGGCACTCGCTCCGCCCGGTCGAAGCGTTGGCCAACCGGGGACCGCCTGGGCGAGCTTTGATTTGTCCCCTTCCTTGTCTATCAGGGCCGACGTCACACTGTGTGAGCAGCAGGGTAGGCAGCTTCCAAGGGGACCCGGCAGGCCGCCGCCTTAGTCTCGTTACGAAATGGCGCACCACGTAGCCAGGATACGTAAGGGAGCGCGTTTGAGCATGCGTAGAACGGTGACACGCAAAGGTCAGAGGGGCAAGGTGAGGCCGCGGTCTCAAGGCTGGGCGGAGCGAAGTCACGTGCTGCTTCTTCGTGCGGATTCCAGGGGCGGAGCCTAAGCAATGACGTAGATGGGAATTCCTCCCGGGGGGGGGGCATTCCTCGATAGGAGGATGCGGGAGGAGCAAAGCTCACAGTGCTGGATCTGCCGGAAACCTTTTTGTCACTGCCGCTCTCAGGACGGTGCGGAGCTCTGGTTATGCAAGATTGAGCTCCACGATTCTGTAAGGAAGAAAAAAAACCATGGAATCTTGTGGCACTTAAAAGACTAACAGATTTATTTATTGCATGAGCTTTGGTGGGAGAATATCCCACTTCGTCTCCCACGAAAGCTCATGCGATAAATGAATCTGTTAGTCTTTGAGTGTCACAAGACTCCTTGCTTTATTTGCTGTACTAGAGTAACATGGCAGACCCTCTGGAACTTGGCTATGATTTTGTAAGATCACACTGCTGTGCTAGGGAGAAATTGTGGAGCACAGATGGACACACACAGCTCTCTGCAGTGCTTGCAACAGAGAGCGTGGGCTTTAATATTTTGATTTGTGGGATGTATGGCCCATCTGAAGTTCATTTAAGTCAAATCTGGCTCACTGTAGCAAATGAAGTTAACAGCCCTGGTTTAGATGAGCTGTTTGAGCCAAACCTGTGCAGGCTGCTGTGTGGAAAAGCTTCTCTTAGAGGCTATGGTGGGTCAGTTTGTTACAGACAGGCTCAACTCAATGTGAGGAGCATGTACCCCGTTGGCTTGCTTTCACTACACTGGGTTGAAATCACACCTGTTGAGAGTGCAGTTCTCTGCCTAGAACCATCCCCTGTCATTTACATCTCTGCAAAAGTTTACTAAGGGCTGGTATATATTGAAAAATTACACAGGTATATCTGACAGGTTCCCAAAGGGGTAGCTATGTTAGTCTAGGTTCAGCAACACAAACAAGGAGCTTTTTGGCACTTTTAAAGACTAACAAATGTATTTATCGCATGAGCTTTGGTGGGAGAGATTCCAATTTCATCAGACACTTGAAAATGAAAAAAAAAATATTTGAAGGAGAGATAAATAGTTAAGCTGACTTAACCTTAGTTTTAGGCCTCCTGGTGACCTAGCTGCCACCTCTTGTGGAGGTGGATTACCTGCAGTGACTGGAGACCCCGTCCCATCAGTGTAGTGCCAACAATGAAGTGTTGTATGGGTGCAGCTGCAGTTTAGTGTTTTGGGTTTAGACATAACCTAAATTTAAAAGAACCACCCTTTTTTAACATTCATGCTGCAGGGGTTTGAATGATCCCACTTGGTGCAAGACAGAATTAGGGCAGTTCCAGGGTAAAAATAAAAATTTTGCCACACTTTTTCCAGACACAACTCAGAAACGGTTTAACTTTTAAACTCAATCTAAAGCAGGACATAGCTATGTTTGGAGCCAAAAAACAATAGAAATGGAATAAGAATATTTGAGAACCTCATTCTAGGTAAACAAAAAAGGGGAAACTTTTGAATGGAAGTCATTGGGCACCAACCTACCTCAGAGACTTAGAGAAGCTTAAGGCTGTATACCATTATATGTTCTTAAAGTAGCGTATAGGGTGTTTTTAGCCCTTTTCTAAGGCCATGAGAAACCAGGGAGTTAAAAGCAAAAACATTGTTAGTACAACATGAAGGATGAAAAATTAAAGCAAATGGTCATGAGATCAGTGTTGCCAATCTTTGGATTTTACTGTAAATTTCTTTACATTTGGTGTATTTCTTGAAGACAGCTCATGTAATCATGATTACGTGAGAATCTCAATTTTGATTATAAAAAATTTTGTAGCCTTAATTGTTGTGAAAAAAAGCTTGAAAACATGACCCAAGTGGATCTTAAACTTTCAAAACCAATAAGAATGCAAATAAAATTCATCTAGAAATATTTTTAAAAATCATTATTTTAAAGCCAACTTAATGGTTTATTGGGTTCTGGTTCATGATTTCTGAATGGTAGAAGTCAGCAGTGATGGAGATGCAGAAATGAAGATTCATATAATTACCATGGCCACATTACATGCATGATATATTTTCTGTTCTTGTTCATCATAAAACACATAAGATAGGTTGTGTAATATCAACAAGTTGGGTTTGCTGTAAGAATCTTAAAATAAAAAAAATCAAATTATGCAAAGTTAAGACTGTACTTAGCTTAATATTAACATATATTACTGTACATACTCATCATTTTCCAACATTTGGAGGCACAAAAATTTCTGGCCTCCTTAGCCTAGCTTCTCAAAGATATTTCAGCTACTAAAGTTCATTAATTATTGAATGGGTATTGATGTTAATATTTCAGTTATGATTCTCATTACAGCATTAAGCCATGTGTAAAAGGGAGAATGATCCCTTCATTGTGGGGAACATTTTTGGCTTCTGTTCTCCCCTGGTGGAATTAGACAGTGAAAGGATCAGAGTCCTTGTCCCAACTCCCTTTACCCAGATGCTTGTCTGTGCTCAAGGACTCCTCTTCCACTTTCTCATGTGGCAGAGTCCTTGTAACTCCTGTATGGCTTGGCCTAGGATTCCTGGAAGGCTTAATACCTATTCTTGTCATGGTCACTTGGGACAGGGGATAGGGTGTCCCCACTCCAGGTCTACTCCCTCTTTATTTGTCATTTCCATGATCCACTGATCACTACATTGAGTTTAAACCTAATGTTGGGCAGGCTTAAAAGCTGTGCCTAACACCTTCGGGGGCGCGGCCCCGCCCTAACTAATCTGTGTCGGTTTAGTATTTGCATGAACACAAATAGTACATACATAATAATCATATATTAGCATAAATACACTATTGGTGCAGGACAATATGGGTAATGGTATTTGGGGTTGATCTGATCGCAGATCTGTCAATATCTGTAATTCTACTGATGGAAAACATAAAATACTGTCTTTGGTGGTATGCTACTCTCTGATTGTTCCAAATCTGTTTGGGTTAGTTAAAGGGTAAAAGCTACTCTTACCTAAAAAGAGACTTGTAAGAGAGGTTGTTTCAGCCTGGAAAAGGGAGATAGGTTTGGGGTTTGCATAACTACTTCTGGAGCTATGCTTGAGGCATTTGCCTCACTCCTTAGCCCCACTGTCAAATGATAGATCTGGCTGGGCTTCTTTTGAGGCCTTTCTTTGTTATTTTAATGAAAGGAGATGTTTGCAGCTACTTAAGGTTTAAGAGCTAAAATCACTAGAGAGAGGCAAACTCTCTCTCTCTGAGCTAAAATCACTAGAGAGAGGAAACCCCCTCTCTCTCTGAGCTGAAATGACTGAAGAGGAGCAGCAGATGGAGTGACCAGGGGGTGGAACCAGTGGACAGTGAAAGTGGCCAGTGGCTAGCTGGGCACTGCAAGTGACTGGTGGGTGGAGCCAAGGCACGGTGCTAGTGGATGGAGTGAGTGACCAGTGGTTGGTGCTGGTGGACAGCTGGCATCAAAGACACTCCTTACATACCCTAGAGTTGGTTGGGAGCCTAGTTAGCACTGATTCTCCAGATCAGTGCCAATTTTACTAGTGAGTTTACGTTTGCTGTTATGATATGTGGGATCATGTTGGAAGCCTGATTAGCACTGATTCCCCAGATCAGTGCGGGTTTTGCCATTGTCTCATATGTTCTGTTATGTGGTGTGGGTTGTTGGGAACCTTGCTCTGTACTGATTTTCTAGATCACTGCTGATTTCTGTTATTTGGCCTTTTACATTCTGCTTTTACTACTTTTAAAAGTTCTGTGTACTACACTCAGACTCATACTTGCAAGTGTGGAAGAATTACCCTTTTGGGGTGCCTGGGGAATGGTGCATAATTTCCCAGAAGACTGGGTGGGGGCTTGAGCCGGTTGGTGCTGTAACATTATTTGGAAACCCCTCAATATAAAACCTGGCAGAATGGTTACACTAATACAGTTCATTAAACAACAACAGTAAGAAAAATAAGAGACAACTGGAGAACGTTAAAGGGACAAATTTCTGCAACTTAAGAAAAGTCCAAAATGTGTTCCTGCACAAGTTCCAGGCCTCTTTCTTAGCATCTAGCTGCACTGCAGTGATAATGCAGGTAACGCACCTATCCTTGTGGTTATTTACCCTCAAGCTTTCAGTGACAGGACCTGTCCCCCCAGCGCTGACCCTCTTGTGTTCACATCTCTCTCTCTGAGTCCAGCCTTCAAGGCCCGCTTGTCTGGTTACAGATCCCTCTGCTGGGCCCTCATTGCCCAGGGTCCTCTCCCCAGCCACTCACTGTGCTTGACTCCGGTATTTCCTTATGGCATGGCTGGCATTCACTGTCCCAGTTTTGACATCTCAGCGCCCCACTACAGCTCAGACTTGGATCACTGTTTGCGTAGTTAGTCGTCATTGTTCCAGCTGCCCATAGCTCTACTTTGCCACCTCCGCCTCAGTGCTGGTGCTGTTCTTGATCCAGCCTGGCTCTGCATTCTCTGTCTCTGAGCTGCTGCTCTCTCCTTAGCCTTGCCCTACTCTGGCTCAGGCAACTCCAGCCCACAACAAGGCCAGGCCCCAAATTCTTGACTCCCTCATTGGCCTGCCTGCCTTATCAATCTAGCTGACTTAGAATGTTGTCCTCTCTTCACTGGCCCCGGGCACTGTCAATTTCAGGCTCCTAATTTATAGCCCTTTCCCTTTCTCCTAGTGTTGGATGAGGACCAACCCCCAAAAGATCCCAAGTTTCAGTAAGGGGCCAACATCCCCTTTACATATGCATCCAGAGATCTGGTATGTGAGCTGCCTGCCCGGACAGGAGGGCAACATCCAACAGTTGAGCATACAGGTGCTGGAGTCATTGATCAAAGTGTAGGTTCATCAGCACTTCAAGTTTTGCCTTTCCAAGATTTTGGATTGATTTCAATGGATAACTTACAGGAATAAAGTTAAGCATAAACTTTAGGAATCATGCCTGAAAGACATGTCACCTGTCTGTAAGAGGAAAGTCAAAGACACTCCCTACAAAAGACACTTCCTACATACCCTAGAGTTGGTTGGGAGCCTAGTTAGCACTGATTCTGCAGATCAGTGCCGATTTTGCTAGTGAGTTTACATTTGCTGTTATGATATGTGGGATTATGTTGGAAGCCTGATTAGCACTGATTCCCCAGATCAGTGCAGGTTTTGCCATTGTCTTGTATGTTCTGTTATGTGGTGTGGGTTGTTGGGAGCCTTGCAGAAGAGTTAAAAAACCCCAAGGTAAATACAACAGAAATAGACATATTTTACTTGGAAACATCAGACCCTAAATATGATTACTGAAAACCATGTAGCCCCTTGTTTGATTCCCACAGGTGTTACAGTATTTTTGTTGCTGTAAATTTAGTAGAAATACCCACATAAGAAATTAAAACAGAGTATCATTACTTTCTGACCTTGTATTAGTATGCTTTTAGTAAGAACTTTGGATCAGGTTTCCATGGTAAGTTGTTGGATTAGAGGTGTGTGTGAACTGAATTGAGAAGAGAAGCATCAGACTGCATTAATTCCCAATACTGCACATAGGTTGTGGTGTGCTTACAAAAATTTAATATGTAATACATTAATATTTATTTAATAATAATCTGTGTTATTTTCAAATGTTGATGAGAACAAAGTGGTGGCTTTCTGTGCTAGCATCTGTGTGTCTGAGTTGTAGGAATGGGATAAATTAATCAGAGTACATTTACAATTTAGTATTCATTTGCTACCACTTTCTGAATTTTAGTACCAGTTTATGCAGTTATTTTCAGTAGACACAACTGAGATACTCTTGAAAAAAGACCCTGGCCGTTTTTCTAATACCTCACATCATTATTTACCAATGATGATTCTTTTATAGAAAAAATATTTTTTAAATGGAAAATAGCAAAATCAAATAAATATGTATAGAAGGGTAGATCCAATTACTAATTTTAAAAGGGAGAAAAATACTCATAGACAGAGTTATGTTAAACGGATAGCCTGTAGGAAAGAAGGTTAGCTTTGTGGAACTAGACAGAAACTCAGGCAAGCTGGATTTAGTTCTCAGCTCTGCCGCAGACTTTGGGTATGACCTTGTGGAAGGAACTCCATTTCTGAGCCTGGGTCACAACTTGTAAAACAGAATAGAATAGAATCATAGGGTTGGAAGGGACCTCATGAGATCATCTAGTCCAACCCCCTGGGGTTTGAACCCAGGACCTTCTGCATGTAAACTTACAAAGGAACTCATTAACATTAAAGAGATGGTCAGCTAATATGGTGATAACTGCCAAAGAAGCACATAGGTAGATAATGTATACCAAAGTTACATGTATGAAATATACTTCATATAGGAGTCTATGTCACTTTGCCACTGATACTTACTTAACAATGAATGTGACTAAAACTTCAGCTGTTTTGAAAGAGGAGGGCAGTGACAAAAGTTGCTAATAAAAAGCCTGACTCAAGAAAGTGTTAAATATCAATGTGTTGGATAGACTTTTTTTCTTGAGGAGGCCCCCTTCTTAACAGAATGGTAATTAAAAAAACAAAACAAAACTCTGTACCCCACTTGATTGCAATAAGTGGTTCCTAGTTCAGTATGTGAATAGTGTTAAAAACAAGTAACTGTTGCTTCTGCTGAAAAACAGCTCATAAAAGAATCACAGATACTTGACTTTTAAAAAGAAATTGCTTCTGTGAAGAGGCCAGCTTCTGATTAAGTAATACACAGAAAAGAGTATCCATCCTCCAAACTCTGCAAAATGCAATTTTCAGTAGTAACCATGTGTTATGCTCTCTTTTTAGGCCACTGTGCAATGTTGCCAACTCCCATAAATTTATGGTTGTCTCTTGCTATGTGGTGTCTTTCTTAAATCTTCAGTTCCTAGAATCTCTCTCTCTCTTTTCAGAACCTCTGTTTCCGTTTAAAAAAAGAAAAGTAAGTTTTTCACCCTCCTGGATGTGGAAGCAAGCATGGAAACATGAACGGTAAAGGTTCAAAAACTTAAGCTGGGAAATAAAAAGGAAACCACTATTACTATTTTTTAAAATTTTGTGATTTCAGTGCCAGTCGTGATATTTCAGGATCTAGCCCAAGATTTCCAAAAACTTCGGGTGGCATTTCAAGTTTTCTGTTTGTACAGTGCAGAGCACAATGGGGTCTTGGTACATGACTGGGGCCCCTCCAGTATTGCAAAGAATTAGTAGTAATCTCCTGTGCTCAGGCAGGTCTGATTCCATCCATTATAGGCATAATTCAACTGCACTAATTTCGGATGGCCTACCTTGTTTCTGTAAAGCTTGTCAAATCCTCCACCTTCTCAGTTTACTTTTAAATTATTCTTCCTAATGGATAAAATAATTGAAATCATCTGTTCAGACAGCATATCAGTCTCCTGTTCTGAGAACTGACTCTGCAGATCTGCTATGTTAAGAGATTATTATCTTGTCACTTTGTCATTTGGTGGCATTATCTACAGTATATCTAATTTTTAGCATTGTTAAGTAGTTGTAGCAGAAGGCGTTGGCTGCCAAGCTATTCTCTAAAGCATCAAGTTACCCCTGACAAAAGCCTCATATTAAGTCTCCTTTGTAAGGAGATTTGTATGCTTGGGTCTCCTTATGTAATGATATTTTAATCAAATGTAATCTATAAAGCCATTGCAGTTCTTACGTTAAACTGGGCAGGGCACAAGCCATTCCATAAAATAAGAGCACAAGGATACTGGTTTGATTCAGGTAAGACTCATGAACCCCTGCTCCCCCCTAATAATCAGAATTTTCTGTGAAGCAACCCTATGACAGATGTAGGACAAAATCCTGTACCCTGCAAGTGCCATGACCCAGAAAAGCCAGTGCTGCTCTGCTGCAGAAAAAGGAGTGGTGCAGTATCTGGGAACATTGTGCTGGTGTCTAATACACCCTGTGCCCTGTGGAACTTCTAGAACAGTGGTTTTCAACCAGTGTGCTGTGGTGTACTGGTGTGCCATGAGAATTGTCCAAGTGTTCCGTGAAATTTTGTCCAAAAGTAATGAAAATGTAAAACAAATGTGCTTTCATCTTAAATATTATATACAACCAAAATTACAACTCATAAAACTCAGGGAAATTAAATCATCAGATTAAAAGCGAGGTATCAGTCTTTTGATTCTAAAATGTGAACATGCTAAATGCTAGCCAGAGGACAAAATTGAGATGATGTGTATTTTTTTCTGATGGATTTGAAACATAAATGCATTTGGTCCTTCTTCAGCTTGTTGTATGCACTATGTTGCAAACTTCCCTAGTAAGACCATAACCATAGTAAATGTGAGTTTTGTGAGCAATCAATTCATCTGAAAAAAGTTGGTGTGCCATGGAATTGTTTGTCTCATTGAAGTGTGCTGGGTTACTGAAAAGGTTGGGAACCATTGTCCTGGGGGGTTTTTGTGTCCAGAAGACAGAGGACTTAGAGCTGGAAACTGAGTTGGGGGAGATTGTAGACGCATGGGGACGCATCAGTAGGCCATTCTTTTGTGCAGAGGAGTGGCACAAAAGGTGTAGGCCAGAGGTTCTCAAACATTTTTCCCCAGGAGCCACCTTTGAAAATATTTCAGACTATGATGATCTCCTGAAAAAGTGACTCTCCCCAAGTCCTGGTGCTCTCTCCCTTATGCCTTGTCACCCTTAATTCTGACTAATGTGGAGGTCAGCAGCTTCTGCTGTTCAGCCACTCAGCTCTGAAGAACAAACAAGGAGTCCTGTGGCACTTTTAAAGACTAACACATTTATGTATCACATGAGCTTTCACAGAATAAATCCCACTTCCTCAGATGCATAAAGATGGGGACTCTGGGTGTCCATGAGGCATGGAGCTGACAGCTGCTGCAACCACAATGTGTACAGGGGCTGACAACTTGTGACCCCCATAATCACCTCATGACCCCTTGAGGAATCCTGATCCTTAGTTTGAGAATCTCTGCTAGCCAATTGCAGCACTGAGGCTGCAGTAGCTGCTGTGCATTAGCTTAAGCAGTGGCTGGGGCTCCTTACTACCAAGACCTCCCCACAGCCCCATCACCTGTTGTAGGTTAATTTCAGGATTTGGGGCTAGATCTGTAAAGCGTCCCGACATCTAACTCCTGGTGGCTGCTGCCCAGTGGAATCCTCAGTCTCAAGCGAGGCAGCTAGACTCATAGGCTATGTCTACACTAGAAAAAGTAATTTCGAATTTGTTAATTTGAACTAATAAGTTTGAGTTTAGTTCAAACTAAACTCCAATCTATTAGTTTGAATTAACAAAGTGGACTAATTCAACTTAACATTAAGTTGAATTAGTCCACTTTTGTTAATTCAGACTAACTGCCCTTAATTTGAATTTACTAAGTTTGAACTAAGGGTTAATTCTTGTGTACACTGTCCTTAGTTCAAACTAACTGGAAGGCCTTATTAATTTGAACTAAGCTTTCATTAGTTCAAATTAAGGAATTCCTGAATTTGAACTCATGAAAGCCTAGTGTTGACAGCTACTAAGTTAGTTCAAATTAAGCCTATTTAATTCAAACTAACTTGCAAGTTTAGACATACCCATAGGGTATTCTGGGGGGAGAACTGGGTACTTAAGAAAGGGATTCATTGAATCCATTAAGTTGAACAAGGAGATGCCTCAAACAGTCAGTAGAAAATGCCTCAGCAGTTTGGAACCTCCTGCCACTCAAGATTCACAGCCGTGAACTCTCTCTTGGCATAAGGCGCTAAAGCAAGTTCAGCTGTGTATAGATAGTCCATCCCCTAGCACATGGATTCCCAGGTGATGGCCCTAACTATTGGGCAGACATGTACATTCTCTTTTACTACCGGACCTGGTCTCCTCTAGCTGACTTTAGGATGAGTGAGGTGTGCCTTGAGAATGCTCTTGAGGCTTAGGTGTGATACAGAGCACTGAACTGCAAATAGTGTGATGGCATCAGGATTTAGGAGGCTTTGTGCATGCCAATTAGGTGACTCCACAGTTAGGTGGCAGTTTAGGGTTGTCAGGGATTATTTTTGTGGCTTTCAATAGTACCTCAATATTGGATGTGGGCACCTAAAGTGGGAATGTGTGGATTGAACCTGTAATCAGATGATGCTACAGCACAGTTTCAGATTTGAGGATAATTTATACCTCCAAGTCAGTGGCACTGCTATGGGTACCTGCATGGCCCCACAATATGCCAACATTTTTATGGGCAACTTAGAACAACATTTCCTCAAGTCTCATCCCAAAGCACCTCTCCTCTACTTACGCTGGGATGCTCTTGAAGATTTCCACAGAGATTTCAACAATTTCCACTCCACAATCAAACTGAGCCTGGAACACTCCAAACAGGAGATCAACTTTCTAGACACTAGAGTACAAATTAGGGATGGACATATCAATGTCAGTCTATACTGAAAACCTGCTGATTGGTATACTTATCTACATCTTTTGAGCTTCCATTCAAAACACATCATACAATCCATTGTCTACAGTCAAGCCCTAAGATACAACTGCATTCGCTCTGATCCCTCAGACAGAGGCAGACATCTTCAGAATCTCTATCAAGCATTCTTAAAACTACAGTGCCTACCTGGGGAGGTAAAGAAACAGATAGACAGAGCCAGATGGATATCCCACAGTCAGCTGCTACATGAGAGGCCCAAAAAAGAAAACAATAAAACTCCACTGGTCACCACATACAACCCTCAAGTCAGGCCTCTACAAAAGATCATTAAGGACCTACAGCCTATTTTAAAAGATGATCCCTCACTCTCTCTAGCCTTGGGAGACAGACCTCTCCTCACCTACAGACAGTCCCCAACCTTAAACAGATACACACCAGCAAGTACAGACCTAACAACAGAAACATTAAAGCAGGCACATATTCCTGCAACAAACCATGTTGCCAACTTTGCCACCTATCTGTACTAAAGAGACCACCATAGGACCTAATCAAGCCAGCTACTCCATCAAAGGCTCATTCACTTGCTCATCCACCTGTGTGATTTATTTCATCATGTGCCAGAAATGCCCCCGCACCTTATACATTGGACAAACAGGACAGTCCCTGCGCAGAAGAATAAATTGGTGCAAAACTAACATCAGAAATCACAACACAAAATAAAACAGTTGCTGAGCACTTCTATCTTTCTAATCACTCCACTGATGATTTGTTAACAACTGTCCTCAAGAAAGTCAGTGGGGCATCAAAACTTCAAAGAGAAACAGCTGAAATTGAAATAATAAACAAATTAGATTGTGTGAAAGCAGGACTAAATCATGACTATGGCTTCTTTTCCCATTACAACAGGTAATTTGACTTCACCCTTGTCTATGTGCTCTTTCCCTGGGTTTGAATCTTAACAAATTACTGTGTGACCTGATCCCATGTCTTACTCTCCCTTGCATTTATTTTCATCCCATTCTGGAAGTTCCCCTCTTCAAAGCATCTGATGATGTAGGATTTTCTCTTATGAAAGCTCATGCGATAAATAAATCTGTTAGTCTTTAACTGCCACAGGACTCCTTGCCTTTTTTGTAATCCATAAAGAGACATTTGGGATCAAACTATTTCCTGGCAGATGTTTTAGAGTCATGGCTACAAAATACACTACTCATTTTGTCTTGTGAATTCAGTAATGCAGAAACTGCTGTATCACAACAGATCTGTGCTCCCTCTGCTTCTGGCAGTGGTTAGTGCTGGATGCTTTAGTGGACTCTTAAATATGCTCATGATCAGCTTATCTCCTGAAGTGTAAGGGCTGATAGCACTTAAAATGTTTAATCAATCTATTAGAACTGCAGGTGCTGTTCTTAAGTGCCTAGGATTTGTGTCTAATCCCTTTTTTAATGTTGCTAAGATCTTTGCCATAATAGTATTCTGAATAGCAAGTTGAGAGACAAATTAGTACACAATTTATAACATACTTCCTTTGATTTCATTAATTTCACCAAGCAAAAGCTCCTGTGGTTTCTCATTATGGTACTGAGAACATAGTACAGGACTGGCTAATAGACCTTTTCTGAATCAAGTATGTTAGGTGCTTTACCAAACTAGTTCTTCTCTTTCCAGATGAATGATCCCAGTTTTTTAAATCTCTCTTCATATGTAAACAACCCCATCAAGTCTTAAGGTGGTTTTTTTTTTTTTCCTCCACTCTGGACCTTTCTTCTTTCTAAGATATTTCTTATAAACTGTGGTGAACAAAATGGAATGCCATAGACTGAAGATTTAGGCAATAACCCAATATTCTGTATTCCCTGTGGTTTACCATCTCTTCTGAATACTGCTGCACATTGAGTAGAAGTTGTCACTGATTTAAAAATGCCTCTGAGAGGTTACAACTAATTTAGAATCCATTAGTGTCTAGGAGTTGTTTAAACTGCAACTTTCAGTGTGCATGATGTGTCTCAGTTAAACTTTAATCTGCCTTTGTGTTGTCCAGTTAATATTGTGTTGTATCATACAGGAGTTCCTCACACTCATCCTTTGTCTTAAGAGGTAATTTAATCATCCCTTGTCTTAATAACCAATGGCCTGATTTTTGTCCACATGCAGACAGGATACACTGTGTGCTGGTTTCCCCCTCCTATACACAAAGGGGACTGTGCTGTCCATATTGCATAGTTTCCCCTGTCGCCTTAGATAGGCAGAGTTCTCTGTGAGCGTGGGGATCTGAGGACTGGAAAACACAATCTCTCTCAGTTGACACTGTGGAGTTTCCATGCATGATATTATTACTTCCAGGCTGTATTATCTTTCAATCCCCTTCCAATGCTAGAGTCCTTGCCTAGGGGAGTCCCAGGACAGTGGTTAGCTGCAGGAACCGCCCCCCGAGTCATGCATTCAGGTATTTGAAAGGAACAGAGAGGGGCATGTATTCAGTGTGTGTATGATTCTGGTATCTTGCTATTCGCTGGGGTCTGTTTGTGGGGTGCAAAGAGGTAATTCCTGCTCCTTTAATGGAACAGTTCAGCAGACTACAGTGAAGAAAACCTTGTGGCATTTTTCTCCTCCTGCTGCCTAATTTAATAATTTCTAGTTTTAATAAATAATTAAAAATGTAGGTTTGTGTCATTAGCAGATGTTGGCACTTTACTAATTCCAATCTGCGTCTTAGCTTCTTAATAAATTCACTGGGACCAGACTATTACCTTCTCTTTGCATTCAGAATAGTTGTTTACTCTTATGTGTGTGTTGTTATTTCATAGCCAGTTCTTAAGCTGTGACAGGGCTTTACACTCAGTTTCCTTACTTAATAGCTACTGATTTTTAGGGTGGCCTCTATCAAAATGATTAAATACATTCTGTCTAGTGCTTTGCCATTAGCCTTTATTTTATTAACATTGTCAAGAATTCCTAAACAGGCAGAAAGAGAACTATCCAGCCTTCCAACAGCAGTGCTGCTCTGTTTCTGTCATATGCTCTAAGTCCTTTATGTTTTTCTCAACTGTTTTTCCAACCACTGAACTAATTCTAATGATCATCCTTAGGGTGTTATTTTAAAAACAGCTATTATAGTGGCTCTTGCAGTCCTTTGGTGGTTGTGCTTAATGACAAATTACATGTTCTGGATAGTGGTTTACCAATTAATTCTAGGGCTCCTTCAAAACCCTTGGGTGAAAGCAGTACATCCTTGATGATACACTACGGTTCAATTTTGTGGTCCATCACCTTTGTTTTTAAAACGTACCTGTGTCTCAGACTGTGGGTGTTCTTTTCATTACCTTGCCTGTAAAACTGAGAGAAAAGAGTCCAAAATATAGTCCAAAAAACATTGGATTGTAATTTTTTTTAAATTTGCTGCTGTATTTTAAAGTAATAAAGGCACACATCAGTTATAGAAATAAAAGGAATTTAAGCCATAAAACCTGTGCCTTCTCCCTTCAAGGATATTATCCCTGAGGTCTTTTGCTTCTCCCTTAATAGAATCATGAAAACGCTTGTGTGCACCTGTTTTAGAAAAAGAATTCTGAAGCGCAAGTAATGATGCCTGAGGTTGAGGTACTCCAGAATTAGGAATCCATTCAGGCAACACTGTGTTGGGTGGACTGTCCTTCAAACTCAAAGCATATTGGGTTTTTTCTTGGTCAGTGTGCTCAGGTTGATGCACTTCACCATCTCCACCAATTTGATCCTTTAATAATCCTGGTTTACTAAGGCTAACTGGGTTGTGCCATACAATGTATTTGTCTAAAGGACTGGGTTTCAAATCTTCATAGTAAAGGGAATTCCTAGATACAGGAGGAGGTTCAGATTCAGATCTGACTGCAAGCTGCCTTCTGTACAAAGCCTCCATTTGCTGTGTATCAGTGATTTTATGAAATTTGTTTGCTGTTGGTCTGTTTTCTCTCCAGGAACATGATTGAGGCAGATGAAGAGTCTGGAATAAGTCCTCATTCCATTTCTTAGTTTCGTTTTCTGTATTTTTACATTGTTGATCCAGATTTGTTGTTGTTTTCCTATTGCTAAGTTTCACATCTGAGTAACTGGGTAGGACAGCATGAACTGTGTACAAAACTGGAGACATACAGATGTCTGAGGAACCCCTTTCTTGTAAAATTGATTCGTGAGGACGCCGACCTTGGAGGAAACGTGCAACGCGCCCTTCTAGGGGCCTCACTTGTGAGAGATTAGGTAGAAATGTTTCTTTCTGTTGGATGAAAAAAATATAGAGTTAAGGTTGGCATCTTGACCTGTGAATTTTACAAAGGAACAGTGTCATGGTTGCTGGTTCTGATCTCTGGTTTACTCTGCCGAAAGGGCTGAAGTTTGGGTCTTTCATCCACAGTCCCCTACTGGGTATGGCATGGAGGCATGCCAGACATGGCCACAGAATCAGGGTGAATATGGCTACTGGTATGCCCCCTCAAACTGAGCAATATGTGTCCCCCCATAGAGGAGCCAACTCTAATGACTGAAGGTTGGAGCCTGGACCAAGATCTTTTTGCTCAGAAGTGGACAATGAAAGTATTGTGTCCAGTGTCTATGTACAGGACGCAACTGGGGGAAGGTTTCTTGTGCCCTTTCCTCCTACTTGCTATGACTACCATCCCTTCTATTTGTGATCTCATGACATCCATAACAAGCAAGGAGTCCTGTGGCACTTTTAAAAACTAACAAATTTATTGCATGAGCTTCTATGGGAGAAAATCATGCTTCGTTGCACGCTTGAAGATGGGGAACTTACAGAATGGGAGCAGAATAAATGCAGAGAAGTATAAGTCATAGGATCACGTCAGTCTGTTACATCAAATGAAAACAGTTGTTTAGATTCAAACACTGGGGAACAGCATACAGAGGAAGTTGAAGTAAAATCTTCTAATGTTTTTAGCTTCTTGCAGTTTAGCAGGTGGAAACAAGGAGGATCATTAACACCGTACAGGCTGCCAGCACTTTGCAAGTCACAGTTTGGAGAGCTACGGATCTATCTCTATTATTAATTATTTGTACTGCAGTAGTACCAAGGGGCCTCAACTAAGTCAAGGCCCCTTGTTCTTGACACGGTACAAACAGCGTAAGCGACCATCTCTGCCTGGCAGAGCTTATGGTCTAAAAATTACTCAAATAACCCAAATGTTTTATTTCTTATATTTATCTTAAAATGCCATGGAGTAATACTGTTGGGCTGAGGTGGCCTTAGGCAACTGGGGGGCCCTAGGCAAAGGCTTTTTATGGGGACCCCGATAGGCTACCTCTGCTGCCCTCACCAGGGCCCCAGTGCCCTCTGTAGCCCTAACTGCCCCTCCCCAGTCCCAACTCCCACGGGGGAGGTGCAGGGGGCCACAAACCACTAGGGCCAGAAGCTGCACCGCCCATCTTCCCGCCCGGCCTCTCTGCAGCAGGGGTGGAGCAGCGCTCCCCACCTACCCCAGCCAGCTGCGCCACCCCGGGAGGGGGAAAAGAGCAGCTAGTGCAGAGCTGTGGCATGCAGGGGCTGGGCCCTGGAGTGGCCCGCTCCAAAGAGCTCCCGGCCACCCCACAGCTGAACAGGCCCGATCCAGGGCCTGGGGGTGAGGCAGCCTCTATTCAGACCTGGGGTGGCTGGGAGCGAAGTGATCTGAACCCTTTGGGGCAGGCTGCTCCAGGGCTTGCCCCCGCAAGCTGCAACTCTGCACTGGCCCTCTCTGTCCCCTGGGGAGGCGCAGCCATCTGGGGACAGGCAGGGAGCTCAGCTCCGCCTCTGCTGCAGAGAGGCCGGGTGGGCAGATGGGCAGTGCAACTTTTGGCCCTGGTGGTCTGCGGCCCCCCACTGCCCCATCACCCCGTAAGAGCAAGGGTAGGTAAAGTAGGCGACCACTGCCAGGCCCCCTTACTGCTCAGGGCCCAAGGCAGCTGCCTGCTTCACTTACCCCAAAAACCACCTCTGTTGGTGGGACAAGCAAGTCTAAGAATATGTCTACACTCCTAAACACAATCGTGTCCGAGCCCCAAGCATGCCTGGGGATGCCTGTCTCATCCTGCTGTCTGCACAGCTGTAGTGACATTGTTATTTTTTGTATGCACGCTCAATCAAGACTAATGTGTAAATGCAGAGTCTGAGATTCTGAAGTATGGAGATTACACTTCCAGCTGCAAGGTAGATGTACATTAAATTAGTAAATTCCATTTTAAAAAGTGACTTAGCTACTTACATGTTGAAGTCCCATTGAATTTTACTTAATGACTAAGTCACTTTTAAAAATGGAATTTAGGAGTCCAAGTATTTTACATGCTTTTAAAAATGTTATATGTTTCTACTCTGAAAACTGACTTCGGAAAAAAATAGCACCTTCTCGCTCAACAGGTCTGTTTCTTGTGTGTATTCAAAATCATCCGAATCCTTTCCTAACAAAAGAAGTTTGAATTGCTTTTGTACTCTTGTTAGCACTATGGAGCTAACATAACTGTGGAAAATTGAACTAGAATCAGTTCCTTCTTGTGCATTTTCAACAGAACAGTTTACATAGTTTCAATCAATCACATTTGTGCAAACCTACACAGGTGTCGCTGAGGACATAAATTGGCCTGCAGGACATTTATTATAGGTGATAATGCATGAGAAGAAAGCAATCCAGCTTGATTGTCATATCCGATGTTGCATTTGCATGGCTGGCAGTTATGAAAACACTTTTTTAACTTGTATCCTGGGCACATTTACTGTTAAAATTATTGAGACAATAATTCCAGAATTTCTCAAGGCCATTTTACCCTTTCCAGTGTAGAACTGTAGTTTAAGATAAACTTAGAGAACTGTGACGTAATTGTACATTCTTGGTGCACCATAAAATAAAAAGGCAAGTTACTTGGATGAATGGAGCAGAATGGATCATGCAGCAGTAATGGAAAACTATTCTGAAAACCTTAGCTGGTGCTGCTTGGTAGACAGACAATAACCCATGGTACTATGTAGGCTTTTTCCAAATGGAAGCCATATCTATACGTCAGAAAAGACCAAGTCTGATAAAGACACCAGGATGGATTCTCTGCTGGTAGCTTCAATGGCACTATGCTGATTTATACTAGCTGAGGGTCTGACTCAATGAGTTTCAGCCTCTGTACTGGTGCACCACTCACAAGAGACCTCCCATGGGATTTTAAAAATGGCATTACATTGCTAGAGGCAAAAAGTACTGCACAGTGCTGTCATGTGCTGGTGACAGCTTTGAAATTAAGTACAGTCACAATTTAAAAAATTAGTAACTGAACACATCTTTAATACATTATACAATCTCTGTCAACAAAAGAGACCACTGTCACTGATTTTAACAGGAATAATTTATCTCCCAGTTTAGAGTGAACCTGATCTTGCAAACACATATCACTGGGGATAGCATTTACTGGACTCAAGAGGTTCTTAAGGTCAGAAAGGACCAATACGATCATCTAGTTTGACCTCCTGCACAATGCAAGTCACAGAACCTTACCCATCTACTCCTGTAACAAACCTGTAACTGAAGACTGTGTTATTCAAGACCTCAAATCATAGACTAGGACTTCTAGGTACAGAGAATCCACTATCAAGTGACTTAGGCCCCAGGCTACTGAAGAAGGCAAAAAAAACCCAGAACCTTTGCCAGTCTGCTCTTGGGGAAGATTCCTTGCAGACCCTAAATATGACAATCAGTTAAATCTTAAGCATTGGGCTAGATTCACTATCCAGAAAGCCAAAGAAGAATTTTCTGTGATAACTCAGACCCTGCCCCATCAAATGTCCCATCTCAGGTCACTAGCATATCCACCATCAGTAGTCAAAGATCAGTCAATTGCCAGACTAGGCTGGCTCATCATACTCTCCACTCCATAAATGTATCAAGCTTAGTTTTGAAGGGAGCTAGGTTTTTTTGCCCCCACAGCTCCCCTCAGATGGTTATTCCAGAACTTCACTCCTCTTATAGTTATAAACCTGTATCTACGCTTTTCAAGTCTAAATTTCCTGATGGCCAGTTTATATCCATTTGTTCTTGCACTACTGCAAGGCATATGTATGTCTACTCCTGTTAGTAAGTGCTATTTCTGATTGCAGGATGAGGTTCTTAGTAATTGCAATACTTACAAGTTCCACATCTTCCCCTAATTCTCCAGTTACTCTGCCAATTAGCTTCATATCATAATCATCCAGCACAAGGGGGTTCATAGGACCTCTACCTTAATGGAAGGAAACATATTTTATTTCCTATTCTTCTTTTGTTAAACAAACGAGGAAAAATGCTTAGTGATGTTTATGGAAAACCTTTAATAACTGACATCCTGTGTAACATTTATCATATAGCTACTTTTTAAAAATATTCCAAATCTTGAATAAATAGGACTCAAAAAAGAAAAAAAAAATCCACTGGATAAACCCTTCATGTTATCTTTTTATCTTTATCTCCAGTAGTTCATATTAAAAATAATGCATACCTGTGAAATCATGGGTGTATGTTGTTATCCACTGTGCCCTCTCTATGTTTCGTAGCATATTAACTGTCCTTGGAGAGAGATTAGGTTCTGAGGAGTTGCATGTCGAGTTAAGAGCCACAGTCTTTGGTGGCTTTGGATAGTATATCTGACTGCTTCCCTCGAATTTCGGAAACTGGAATAAAGATAAAATAGATAAAGTATAAAAATCTTGCTACATCTAAGCCTGGTGCCTCTATGACAGGGTGTGTGTGTGTGTGTGTGTGTGTGTGTGTGTGTGTGTGTGTGTGTGTGTGCGCAACAGTTTTATTTAAATGTTTTTATATTAAAAAATCAGAAAACATGGCATTGGTGAGCATATATTTCAGAAGTAAGGGCCTTGGAACCCATTACTCTTGTGAGTAATCCTTACTGATTCAACTCAATATTAACCATTTTCTACAGTGTTCATTCAGCAATCTTGCTGTTCAGTTTATCTGATGGTTACTTTTGTTGTGAGTAGTTTGTAAATTTTGTGCCACAAGAATTCAGTCCTGCTTTGTAACCAATATTGGCCACATCTAGAATACTGTGTTCAGTTTTGGGCTCCCCACTACAAAAAGGACAGGGACATGCTAGAGAGAGTTCAGAGGAGGGCAACCAAAATGATTAAAGGGCTGGAGCACAAGCCCTATGAGGAAAGACTGAAAGCATTAGGCTTATTTAGTCTGCAGAAGAGAAGATTGAGGGGGGAGTTGATAGCAACCTTCAACTACTTGAAGGGATGCTCTAAGGAAGATGGAGCTTGACTGTTCTCGGTAATAACAGAGGACAGAACGAGGAGCAATGGTCTCAAGTTGCGGTTAGGGAGGTCGAGGCTGGATATTAGAAATAACTTTTTTACTAGGAGAGTGGTGAAGCCTTGGAATGAGCTGCCAAGGGAGGTGGTGAAATCTCCATCTTTGGAGGTGTTTAAGGCCCGGCTGGACAAAACCATGACTGGGATGGTTTAGTGGGAGTGGTTCTGCCTCTGGCAGGGGGTTGGACTAGATGACCTATGAGGTCCCTTCCAAGCCTATGATTCTATGACCCTATGATTTATCTTCTGCTTAATCTGCAGCAAGACACTTTTTGATTAATATCTTCACATAAGGTTCTTCCTTGCTTTTGTATTTTCAAGAACAGAGGCAGGCTGGAGCCTGCATATCGTTCATATTAACGGGATGCTTCATAGGGATTGCCAGGTCAACTGGCTTCTCTCTCTCTCAATGTCCATGGGAAACTGCATTCCTGAAAGCTGTATCTATAGCCTCCTTTTGTTTACCATTGGCCTCCCCTACACTCTTCATCTTGTCCCTCATGTCTTTCATCTAACTGTAAGCTGAGCAGAGACCTCGTCTTTCTATTCATCTGAAGACAAACAATAGCAGAAGCCTTAACATTTAGGGGTAAATCCATCCACTCCTTTTGTGTTCATACAGGACCTTCTAGCATTGGAACCAGTGTGCTTCAGCTGTGTAAGGCAGAGCTGGATTCAGAGATCTGTGTGAGGGAGGATGTGCACTTCTTGCAAGGCATGGAGACCAGCTCTGTGAGGTGGGGAGGCTCCCTGTATGGCAGCATGAAGACAGGACCAGGGCAAAGCCAGAGAATATCTGCTGCTACACAGATCCTTCAGCCAAAAAGCTGGTAGTACCCTTTAGGGTGTGGCTCAGTGGCCACTCTGCTGACCTATCAAGGAGAATTCATCCTTCCCCCATGTCTCCTTGGGTATTTAGATTGGGCACTGGGAATTAGGTCTTGACCTCCCAAATCAAAAAGAGCCTTTAGTTTGAGAGCCTCTGTCAGCTTCTGGGCTTATGTACATGTCTTTGAAGTTAATGAAAGATCTCTCCTAAGATTACCCCTTTGTTTTGAATACAGGATGGTCGATTCAGAGCTTGAATGGGTCCGCAACAGCAATTAATTTCAATGCAGCCATCCATCTTTATTTCTTCTAAATCACTTTTACAAGGGTGCAGCTTTGTTTGATAAAAAGTGTGAATTTTCCTAATCACAGCAACAACTACCTACATGGAAGTATGCATGTTGGCCTGGCCAATGCAAGGCCTCCTTCTGCGAGTTGCATGGAATGTTGATGACTTCATGTCTATATGGGTTACCTAAATGGTTCAGAAAAAAGAACAAAAATTACTAGGCTATATTATAATAGCTATCAAGCAGAACCAGAGAGAAAAGTTTCATTAGTCTTTAAGTGCTGCTAGACTCCTTGTTTGTTTAGCCTGTTACACCTGTATAAGCACTCGTGTTCACAACGTTATTTTGGTAGGCGGGAGACTGTCTCCTGACGACACAGTTTCTGCCACTTGTGGAAGTGGTTTCTTCATATCAATGGGAGAGCTCTCTGTCGTCAGCATAGAGCATTTTCACAAGATATGCCACCATGGTGCAGCTGTATTAGATGTGGTCTAAGGGCAGATAAGCCCTTAGATCTAGACCTGCTTCTGTGTGTGGCCTCCTTGCCTCAGTTTCCATATCTGCAAAAATGGGACTATCTGTTTCACAGCAACTTTGTCAGGCTTAACTAATTAATAATGGCAGAGAACTCTGCAGATGTCAAGTGCTAGATAAAGGTATACAGCATGGGATTCACTGTTATTTTAGGTACTGAATTCTCCCAGAAATCAAGTTAAGTCTATGGGAGTTTGATGCCTAATTCCTTTGTGACTCTTACCCAAAGAATTCTTTATATCAGTGAAGTGATAAAAATTACCCAAGTTCAGTCCAGGTTACCTGACCCCTTAGATTTCCATCTCCCAAAATGATAGCAAACTGTGATAAATTTTTTGTCCTGGCCTGCCCATGTAAGTTAGATTATGCAGAGGTAACAATGAATAGAGCAAAGAATTTTCAAAGAGCAGTCATTTGCTGCTTCTAACGTAATTCTTAACCTGATAAGCTTTGCTAGGAATAGACCATGGCCTCCAATGATCCGCTATTGAGCAAAAATAGGTTTTGCAAACCCACACACATACCTTTGATTAGCATTGTTTAATGGGAATGGAGAACAGTAAAAAGTGGAAGAGAGACCAAAAAAAGTACTTCCAGTGTTACACACTTGTGAAAAGGTTTTGTTTATGGTTGGCGAAAGTGGCCTCGATCATACAACCCCCTTAAACATCACCGTTCAGCATAGTGACAGTGACTAGGGAAGGTTGCTAATTAATGCTAATTGACCTGCTGCTTAATGACATCTGCTAGTACTGTACTGAAAAGCTTCTTATCACTGCAGGCCAGGCTGGCCAGCATATGCTTCTGCTTGTTAAAACAGATATTGCCAAAATATGCCTGACTAGAATAGATGGGGGAAGTAGAGATGCTGGCAAGTACACCAAAGAGTCCTGATATTCTGGAAAAGAATTCTCCAGCCTCGCCCTCAGTGCCTAAATTCCATGTGGTGCTAACAACAGCGCTTGCTAGTACAGTTCACCCATACAGGAGAGCTGCCAAAAGCGTGTAGACTTCAACAAAGAGATTATAATCTGGAGAAAATGGAGGCAAAGCTAAAGCACTACATTATTCCAGAGCACAGGAGAAAGCAGAATAGGGGCCAGATTATGATACCCTTACTTGGACTGAATGCCACTGAGACCACTTGTGGAGTAAACACTCCTCAATGAGTGACAGTAATTTACTTCTCTGAGCAGCATGAATTCTCTGTTAGAAATAATTTTACTTTAGAGGGGTAAAATGTAAACATTGCAGTGACTGTTTAAGCATGCAGGAGTCATCTGCAAATTGTGAGTGTGTGGGTTTCATCCGAGCTCCAGTCTATACTACAGATTTATGTGGTATAACCAGGGGTTAAAGTGGGCCAGAACAGCCCGGAACGCCATTCCAGGGCCCACTATTTTTAGGGGCTCAGCATTCTGGGCCCCCTAAAAATAAAAAATGGTGCTGGAACGCTGCATTCTGGGACCCACCATTGAAAAATAGTGGGACCCAGAATGCAATGTTCTGGCGCCATTTTCTATTTTTAGGGGCCCAAATGCTGCACCCCTAAAAATAGCAGGCCCCAAATGCCGTTCCCCTGCGTTCTGGCCAAGAGGGTGGGGGCAGGCTCCCCTGCACATGCACAGGCTGCATAGTTTCCAGGCACAGCGCAATGCCAATGAGAACCAGAGCACCTGGCTCTTGCTGGGGGGGGGGGGGGGGGACAGGGGAATGGATATTGGGGGAAGTAGCTGGGGTGGGGGGCTGGCATTTGGGGGGCAGGAGCTGGGGTGCAGGACGGGGCCCACCTGTGCAGGAAGGGTGGCCCACCCAATTAGGAGCATTCTAGGGCCCACCAAATTATACAGTAACCTTTGGGTATAACTGTCACTCATCCACACTCTGAAGCAATATAGTTACGCTGATTGAACTCCTGGTGTAGAAAGTGCTATGTTGATGGGAGGGCTTCTCTCACTGAATAAGCTACTGCTTCTCAGAAGCAGCTGTCTGTCAGCATAGGAATCATCTTCACTAAGCACTACCACTGCAGCACTCTATAAGTGTGAAACGCTCCGACTGATGGGGCTTGGAAAAGTTTGCTGCATGTTTTCGTACCCCATGACCTCCCATTCCCTATTCTGCCATTTATGGACATCCACTGGCTCATCCCTGGTGCACCTACCAATGCCAATGGATTTACTTCAGAGATAAATTTGACCCAAGATTGGATTTGCAATATTATTAAATCTCTGTCATGGCTTGCTTTAGCCTCTCTCACTGCCCTTTACTACAAGTATTTATTCCCATGACTGGAGGGCATCCCACATTAAATTGCATGCTTTTCCTCTGTAGGAAATTGAGGGCCATTGTTGTAGCTTGTTTGTACTAGAATGCAGGGCTACAGCTTAAGCCAAATCACTTAGCTCTGTCACTGTTATTTTCACACTTTGGCTTCATTTCAACAAAATTACAAATATCTGAGAGCATTCCTATATAAACCCAAAAGAAATGCTAAATGCTCCTTTACCTTTGGTCTTTCTCAGAACGATCACATCATAAGCCTTTGTAGGGATCTTGGGATGAAAGGGCCGGTGGCCGCTTGCTTGGATACCAGCGTCTTGATCCTCTGGTGATTTAAAGTTTGGGAACATAGCATACTTGGAGATGTGTGTCTGGTAGGGGTGTGAGACTGGAAATGGCAGGCATACTTGTCTTAGATAGATTTTAGATGGAAAGAAGAACAGAAAGAAATGAAGTTACCTTATTTTAAATAAATATAGATTTGTCTTAATATTAACATTGTATACCCAACTTGGCCAAATTCATCCCTGGAATAATTCTTCTGAAGTCACAGTGTATAAAACAGACATTGGGTCATTGCTCATGAGATGGCTGTAAGAAGACTCAATAATTGCCCAGCTGGGGGAAGGTATGAGATGCAAAGAGGAGGGAGTCCTCTAGTTTCTTTAACCCACTCCTGCCCTTACCTCACCAGGAAGTTCCCACTGCTCACACCCAAACCTCTGAGGCTCTTCCCCCGTTCCCTCCCCCTCTTACTATGTAAAAACGATAGTTGCAACACTTGGGGCCAGCATTTGGACCCTTGAGATGCCACCAAATCAGACTAAACAGTTAGCATGTCTCTAGGATGAGTTCTGCAGTGGTGGAAGCACGAAAATAAAGACTAATGCTTGATCTCAACTTGCTAATTAGTGATGGGCCCAAATCAAGACTTTGGGAGGGGTGGTGGTGTTTGCAATCAGAGCCAGATCCGGGTGTGAATTTTGTACATGGTCTCTTCCAACATAATGTTCATGCCACCTACAACTCTAACTGTGCCCATTTTGCCTTCCTTGGGCAGGTCGGCAACAGGTTCAGTCGGCAGAATAACACTGTCCTTTCAGGCTCATGAGCATATAAACTTTATATTCCTCCTCTCTTTGAGAAAGTTCCTCCTGTCTCTATAATAGTACATGAGAGAGGTACTGATAGTTGGGTGGCTAAAAGCCGGGCCGTTGCTGCCCCCCAAAAACATTTGGAGCACACAGGCCCGGGGTGTGGGGGGGTGGGGGCTAAGGTGTTTCCCAGTGTGCACATCCTTGCATCTGATCCAGCCCCAGGCCAATCCGGCTGCTCCACCAGGGCCCTAGAGCCGGACCATGGCCAGAGCAGCTTGGGTCAGGCTGCACCGCTGGGACACACTGGACCTGAACCCTGAGCTGCATTGCCGGACTGAGCCCGAGGCCCTGGCCCAGCCAGAGCCCAAGACTGAGTCACACCACTGGGTCAGGCCAGAGCCTGAACCCTGAGCCATGTCACTGGGCTGGGCCAGAGCCCTGGGCTAGGACCAAGCCTGATCCTGAGTCATGCTGTCGGGCTGGGCCCCAAGCTGGACCACTCTGACTGTCCCCACCTCTGCCCACCTCCTGAGGCTCCCCCTAGCACTTACCTTCTGTGGATGGGGCCTGGAACCTACAGGGTGGGCGCAGGTGGAGCCCAGCCAGGGGCATCGCTGGCTGGGGGAGGGACCCGGGGCACGGGCCCAGGCCCTGCCCCCGTCCCACAGGCCCCACTCCCAGCCTACAGGCCCCGCCCCCTGGCCGGGGACAGGGCCAGGCGCCGCCACGCCACCGCGGGTGGCCAGGCCCCGGATCCCTGGCCGGGGATGGGGCCACCGCGGCTGCCGGCGGCTGGGCCCCGGATCTCTGGCCCGATTGGGCTGGAGATCTGGGGCTCTGGTGCTGGGGTTTGGGGCACGTGCCCCAGAGTGCCCAGCACCAGCGACGCCCCTGAGCCCAGCTGTTTACACTTCCTGCCATGCTCCACCCTAGGCTATGTGCCTGGGAGTGGAGCAGGGCAGGAAATTTAAAATGTCCCACTGGCTCCAGTTGCTCGGCGGAACTCGAGGCACCTCTGTGGACACTGGGGGCATGTGCCCCGTGTGCCCTAAAGCAGAGATGCCACCAGGTGAAAGACTGAAGAACTCATGTGAGAAACTGTCAGGGTTTGTATTTTTCTACAGATTGGAGAACTGGCATAAGAGAAAGTGGAATGAGTGGAAAATAGGTAGTGTGAGAAGACAAAAACCAGACACAAACCATCAAAGTGTAAACTTCTGGAATGGCTTTCCAAGGGGAGATGTGGGGGCAAAAAAGCTAGCTGCTTTCAAAACAGAACTTGATAAATTTATGGAGAGGATAGTATGATGGGACAACCTAGTTTGGCAATTGACTGATCTTTGACTACTGATGGTGGCTATATCAATGGCCTGAGATGTGACATTAGATGGGGTGGGTTCTGAGTTATTACAGAGAATTCTTTTTTGGGTGTCTGGCTGGTGAGTTTTGCCCACATGCAAGGTTTAACTGATCACCATATTTGGGGGCTGGAAGGAATTCTTCCCCAAGGCAGATTGGCAAGGGCTTTTGGGGTCTTTCATCTTCCTCTGTAGCATGGCACACCACTCACTTGCTAGTGGATTCTCTGTACTTTATAGTCTTTAAATCATTATTTGAGGACTTTAATAACTCAGTCATGCATTAAAGTTTTCTTACAGGAGTGGATGGTTGATGTTCTGTGTCCTGCATTGTACAGGAGGTCAGGCTAGATCAGTGGTTTTCAAACCTTTTTTCTCAGACCCAGCTGAAAAAAATCATTTATGCCCATGACCTGACAAATACATCTTTCAGCAATGCATTTCAGTCTTTTGGTGGTGGCAGCAAGGGACCTTGTGACCCCGTACCAAAGGGTCTGCTACCCAGTACTGGCTCCTGACCCTTAGTTTGAAAACCACTGGATTAGATAATCATATTGATCCCTTCTGACCTTAGAGTCTATGAATCACAAGGAGTACTGATAGGAAGAGAGGGAGGAAAACAAAGGGTGGAGGAGAAAACCAATTGCAATAGAAATAGCACCCATCTGTCTCACACACAAGAAGTGTAGGCTTCAGAAAAGCAAATGCAAGCAAAAAGTAGTGGCAGGATTGTGAGGGCACATGAAGGGAGACTCCATCTGAAGTAGGAACACTGAAATCACTTGAGGCATTGCAAGATGGCTGAAAGAAGGAAGGAAAAGAGGGGAGTAGAAGGGAAGACAGAGCCTGCTTAGTGGCCAGGTTCAGTAGTAATGCACTGCTCTGACGTGTGAGCTCCAGGTTCTATGTCTAGACTTAGGTCTAAGGGTGGGAAAAAGAGGACTGTAGTTGAGCTGACTCTCTCTTGCTGGGAGAACAGAACACCACCACTTCCACTCCTTCCACTGCCATTATTCTAGGCCCATGTAGGCCCCAGTCTAACATGGCTGTACATGGGCACCTATAGTGAAGTGTGAGTACTAACAGCTCCACTAAAGTCACTTAACCTTTGCTAGACATCATTCAATAGAGAGGCAACCCCAAAGTGTTTGAAAGCTTTGTGAAGTCAAACCTTAATGCTACAGTTCAACTACAGTAATTGGCAACTATTTTATCAATGTAAAGTAAAACATCAGATGCAAACTGAACCTGTTTTCTAATATTCATTTTAACTGAATAGTGTAGGATAGATTATATAGTTTAATAAGCAGAAGAAAACTAGTAAGTAATATGTTCTGAAGACTTGGAGAAACTTATGTCTTTTTTTAAAAAAAGCACATGGAACGAGGAGGAGCTGCTTCCTTATAGGCTGTAGTGTTCTCTGGCAATAAATGAACATATGACATCTAAACCCAAGGGTTAAACCTTTTAAGTGCATGGACTTTGTACATAATGAGTCACATGTACTAATGTTTACATTTAGAAAGCTATTAAAGGCAAATTCTAGCCACAGCTCCTAGCATAGATCTTATTGAAGCTAATGGGCACGAGGCCTGGGCATCCAAAGATTACATTTCTGGGGGTGGGGGTGGAGGTGGTGCTACGATAAAGTGTCACCCTGGACACTGAGAACTGGGATTTCACTGAGTGTTTCCCATATTGCTGGGGATACTTTTTTTTTCAGCTTTCAACTACTGCATGATGAGGAAATCAAAGAATGAAATAAGTCCTAGAAGACTATGATGACTGAAATAACAGATCTTGGAGTCCACCCTGAGGGAAATAAACACTGGCATTCTATTTAAATACAAAGGGTTAGTATAATCTGGTTTCTTTAGAAAACTGACATGAAAGCTTACAGCATATTCTGAGCAGACGACTTTTCCAAGCTGCTTTAAAAAACACACGCTATAGACCAAACTCACCTCTTTTATGAGGTTGGACTTCACTGACTAAAATATCAATAATAAGGTAGCAAAGAGTAGGTTAGACATTCTGATTAAGCTTGACTTTACCTGGGATTCTTATCTGGAAGCTTGCTGTGCCCATACCCTAGAGCAGTGGTTCCCAACCTGTGGTCCGTGGACCCTTGGGTGGGCGGGCTGCAGAGGTATTTCAGGGGGTCTGTGGACATACACCAAGTTGGGGCCAGATCCCAGCGGCACTGCCGCTCTCCACTGCTCCCCACCAGGGCTGGATCTCAGCAGCTGTGCTGCTGCTCCGCAGCAGGGGCCGGAACCCAGCAGGGGGATCTTGGTGCCGCTGCTCTGTGGAAGGGGGCCAGATCCCAGCAGCACTGCAGCTCCATGGCAGGGACAGATCCAGGTGGCGTGGGCATCTCTCTCTGTCCATGGCCAGATCCCAGCTGTGGGGGTGCCTCTCCCCACCTGGGGCAGGCTGCATAATTTTATTTTAAAAAAGGGTCTGCCCCCTTGAAAAGGTTGGGAACCCTAGCCCTAGAGCTTTCTTCACTAAACAGGAGCTCCCATCTCCCCTCCACTATACAGCTCAGTGCTCATTTGCAGAGGGCTCAATGTCACGTAACAGCAATGCCTATCAACCCTGGCAAACTCACTACACTTAATATGTTTCTGTAATGATATTTACCTATAAGAGTGTCAGGTAGGATATTAAATGAAAGCTGGTGACATGGTGGTCATTAATATTGTGAAATGTGTGTCATAATGCTACATAAGAAATTATGGCTACTTACTCATACTGTAAAGTCTGTAACCAAAGAAGGGGAGAAACAGCTTTTCATCCAGACAAGAGGGAGGCTAGTTCTCTCCCTGTTTCTAAAGTAAATTGAGCCTGGTGATGTAAGAGACAAGGCACCGTTTTGCAGCAGAGGCAGACAGGAGGTAATTGACATGAGGATGTGAAATCAGCATGGGAAGACACTGACATCTGAACCCCCAGGGTTCATCCCAACTCTGGTGATAGAAATACTAAATTTTGAGAAATTTACGGAGAAGCAAAAAGACATATTCAATTAATCTCTGAGAACAAAAAGGTGAGCACTCTGCATCCATGAACAATGGATCCCCAGCCATGTCGGTTGGTGGCACTGAGACGGGCATGTAGATAACTGCTTTAGACATAGATTGGAGCCTACTAACGTTAAATGTAGTCTCTTAGAAGTGAGTGATACCTTTATTTTTATTTGTAACCATTTGTTACTACTCTCTTTGCTTAGTATCATTTAAATCTCTGTTCTATATTAATAAACTTATTCTTGTTTTATTATACATTCATCTAAATGCTATTATAGTAAGGGTATGGTGTGAATGCTCAGTGGAACCAATGGGCTGGTGTGTATTCTGTCTCTTTGGAAGCAGCAGAGTGGTAATTTTAAGAGTGTCCTGTATTGGGCAGATACTGCAGAGGAGCGCTTTTCCAATTGACTTTCGGACTAGGGTGGGTGTCAAGTATTACCTTCAAGGCAAAGAGGGCTAGCAGAGGCTGAGGGAATTTGGCTGGCTGGCTAACAAATCGGGATGACAGGGAACTATTACTCAGTTTAACACGAATGAGTTTCTTTGGCTAAAATAGAGGTGTAACCAGGTCGTTCAGAGGCCAGAAAAAGTATCCCATGAAGCACTAGGAGTGTGAGTCAGCAAAATACATTTAGCCCGCAGGATCATCCAGCAAGATCAACACCTGCCAAGAGGGTGTGGTGGACAAGCGCCACTAAATTTACTACTATATGTGTTTGTTCTCTAGTGAGAACTCTTTCTTTTCGTAGTCCTAACTTTCCTCTTATCTATATCAGTGCCAATATGAAATAGGGGAACTGCCTTTCATTTATGGCATAAAGAAGAAGATACAATATAAGTGATATAAACTTACCTAACTGAATTATCTGGAGGTTTAGGAAGCCTGTGTTAGAGAAAGGAAAATATTAAGTGATTAATTTGGAGCGGTCCATATTCATTTGTGATTTCTTCTTTTCTTATCTAAATCAGTACAATTAACAAACATTACAGACAAATTAATATGTAATACACGCAGCTAATACTCTCACGGATATCAGTTTGTGTGTGTGAAAGTTTTTCACATGTTCATGTGCCAAAATATGAACACTTTTCTGGAGCTGTGGGTGTGTCGTTTAACAAGAAACACAAAAAAACCCAACCTCTGACACTTCCATGTAATGAGCCTCGCCTTAGTAAACATTATATAGTACTGTATAAAAAGTGAATTTTCAAAGATCAGTAATGCAAAACAGAAAAAGCAGAAGTTATATCACCCTATTCACAGTATTAGTGAAGAAATTATATATTAATTTTGCAATGATAAATTTTTTATCCTCCATGGTGCTTATTTATTTATTTATTCATTAGAAAAAAGCAATAAAATAGAGGAAAATACTAATTCTAAAGAGCAACGATGTAATCACTGAGATTAGCTGCGAGACTCTTAACCCTACCAGAAGGAGCCACATGCCTGGTCTACACTTGCTGCTGTTTTCAGTGGCACTTGAAGGGAGATACACAAGTTATTTTATATAGCTTGTATATCTCCCTTTGATTTTCTAATGCCCACTTTCCACTGTGGTGCCACTGCACTGAGTTGAAGAGAAATGCGGTCCTTTGGCTCAGCACTACTCTTCTTATGGAGGAGTGGAGTTACTGAGTTGAATTCTGGATTGATTGAGTGGGTATTCACTGACTGCTGAATCAAACCAAAAAATTGAACTGTTGGTGGCATATTTGCCACAGAGTTTCTCCACATGTCAGTTTCCCCATAAGCCAAATAGGGACAAGTTACTGACTCCCTTTATAGAGTGCTTTGAGATCTCCTGATAAAAAAACACTATAGAAGCTAGGTACTGTTAGTAATTGTTATGTTTTTTAAATGCAGGGCTGTCATCAGTATAGGATCTGAAGTATATGCATTTGTCTTTTGATCTCTGAAGAATATTTTGGACATGTCTTGTGGTGCATATATACATATTGGCATGTCTATTTAGAGGGGTTTCTGGAGCCATTCCTGTTCTCCGGACAAATGAAACCCTTTTCAGTGTTTTCTCTCTGCCCAGGAGGAGAGCCAATCATTAAAACCCTGTTCCCATGTTTTCTTTTCGAGATAATCTCGGATTCTTGTTAAACCTATGCCTTGCAGAAGCCTATACAATGTATTATCTTGTTAGTTCTGTTTCATACCTTAAATGCAAGGCATAGTCAATTATGCATCTGTTTTTAAGACCACTACACTTTTGATCACTATGCAGAAAATGTGGTGAGAGGATAGTGTCACTCACAGCATAATCACTGTGTGATGTGATAGTTCACAAAATTGCATAATTTACTAACTCATACCTCTATTGAAATAAACAAAGAGAATTGCTTTTATGTGTGATGGTTATGGAGATCATGGGATTTATACACGATTTAAACACATGTCCAATTCTGACAATCATTTACATGCTGCTATTTTTGTAATCAGCTGGATTTTCAGGGCAAGCTTGTTAGTTTATGCAGCACAGATCCTGACACTGCCTGCCTTGAGAACCTAAGCAGTTACAGAAATAACTGCACTTACACAAATGCAATCTTTAGATGTGTATTCATCCTACTAATAAGTATATTTGGTCTTCACCTCTTCAGTTAGCCATATTGTTTTCTGGTCGCAGGCAGATGGAGTGTGTAAATACCAACAAAGGGCTTGATTCTCCTTCCAGGTGCACTGGTTTTATGTGAGTATAACTCTCCTGATTTCAAGCTATTTCTCATGTATATACATGTAAGCAAGCAAGATTCAGTCCCATATATGATTTGGAGAAGGAGGATTATTTATATATAGACATTTCTATAACCCTTATCACTGGAGTATCTAAACTCTAGGTAGGAAGAAAGTAGTGGTAAAATTGCACTTTTTAGTACCAAAACACACTTTATAGAAACTTTTTGATCACGAGTACATAACAGTACAAAAGCCTGACCTTGCATTTTCCAAAGTGTCCACTAATTTGGGGTGCCTTAATTTTTCAAATCTCAAATTGGGGAACCAAACACTGAAAGCACTCAAAATTAGTGGAAATTTTTGAAAATGTGGGAGAAAGCCTTTAACAGAGTGGAAGAGTCAGAAATAGTTATTGTTAAAGTTACATCTATATCTCACTGAAGTTGCTTCAGATTCATGCTGGAGTTCACAAGTATTATAGCAGATTTACACACTTGTAACCAGGAACAGAATTTGTCCTTATATATTTCACATTATATTCTTTCAAACTAACCCATTCTATTGGAACATTAAATGCAATCTGTAAAGAAAAGTACAGTGTACCTTTTTACTCACACTCATAGTAGAGGAATGATAGTTATGGAACCATCAATATTTATTTATAATATATTTGTGTGTTCATGGAGTTTGTAATCAGCCTGAAATTTACTCTGAACTGGAAGTTTGTTTTAGCTAACAGTTTAAATAATAGCTCCTTTTTTATGTTATAAAAGTGCAGAACAGAATTTTTGTGGTTTCAGATTGCATCAGATGGTATATGCATTAGGATACCATATGTTTGTGTAATCCACTGGCCACCTTCCACTCTGTTCTATTGACTCCCTTTGCTAGTTGGTGCACAGTGGACAATGGGGCGTGGCTTAACAGCTCAGAAATGCTAAAGGAGGACACAAGTGAAAGGCAGCTTCATGGGAGACTTCCCCCCAACCTTCCCATGCACTCTGAGCATTTTTATAGAAATTGGGCTGCCTGGAAGCAGTCAGGAGAGTGTGGTGGGAAAATTACTTTTGCAAGGTAATTGTGAAGTTTGATATAAAATGTGCCATGCAAGGTTCCCTTTTGAATGCTCTGTCTTACAGTTATGGTATCATGTTTCCTGCAGCATCATGTATGTGTACAAATGTGAAGCATGTTCCCACGTATTTTATATGGCTCAGTGGAGAGGGGGACAATCAGAACTGTCTTTCAGCAGCATGTAAACAATCAGACCTGCAAGCACATACTCAGAAAATATAACAATGATGATGGCTAGCTAAATGCCTGTAGCACCTTGACCAGAGAAGGGGAGGACTCCCACCCTTCCTAGGCAAAGAAAATCACCTCAATCCATGAAAGGTGGGGGGTGGGGTGGGGGAGGGCAGAGAGGTTTGAAAACAAGTATAGGCACTTGGAACTGGAAGGGGATTTTTGTCAGAGATTCTCCATACTGAAATATTTACAAGAAAGACTGGGCCCTGCCTGGGCATAGGCAGAGACTGGCTGCTAAACCATCATTTAGCCAGATCTTGTGAGTAATTTTGGACACTAACGACAGTTAGCATGTGTCTTACAGCTTTTATTTGATTGTGGTAACTCCTGACTCCTTTATTAAATGATTGTGCATTGATTTGCTATATATTCACTTAAAATCATAGCCTAATCAATAAACTAATATTGGTTTTATCTAAAGCTGTATGGACTTTAGAGGGTGTGAATGAACAGAGCTGGGCATTTTCATTTCATTGATAAATGTGCAAACCTGAGTCCATGAGCCTAATAGAGATTGTGGGAAGATTCCTGATCCATGTAGGATGGTAGATCCCTATGTGGTGTCTGGCAGCTGAGGGTGCTGGCTGGGGGGACAGTCCCTTAAGTAGCTGTGCAGTCCATCACCTGGGACCAACTTCACACAGTAGGGTGCGTGGACTGACTTGAGAGAGTGGTCACCTGGCACAGTAGGGTGAATTGGGGTTCAGGAACGGAGAACAGGGGGTCACAGCAGCACACTGGATCAGATCTTGGGAGGGGAACATCATAACTGCGCATTAAGTCTGTGTGAAAAATCCAAATAGATTAGAAATGGCATTTACACATCCTACACACTCAAGGACTCTTTGGGATGAATCACCCAGGTACTGTCTGGCTACCAGTGGTAGGACAACTGTACACAACTGCTGTTGTGAGAGGACTTGAGTTAAAGAGACCTTCATCTAGTGGGCCTTGTAGCACTGGCATTAGTTGTCAGATTTCCGACAAGGTCTACATGGATTTTTGTGGCCCCACCCCTTGCACAGTATCTCTGGGGCCCCTCTGGGATTGGGAGGATGACTGTGAATCTCTGGTGGCACACCAAAGCTCTTGTGAGAGGTTGATTATCTTGTTCTCCTCTGCCTGTTTCTAACTAGGAGGGAAGATACGGTCTAGTGTTCTTTCATTTTGAAAGGCAGTTTCTGTATATGCAAAGCCATTCATTGTCATGCAAAATGACACAAGGATCAGGAGTTATAACAAATGCACAGTAATCCCATTATGGTAAATGTAGTTACTTCAAATGTGCAGTCACTTATTTTCCATGATAGACTGTAATGGCTCAAAGGAGCTATCACAGGCTATAATGTCAACAAACTCAGTATTAAGAGCTCCCAAGTATGTCTCCAGAGCAGCACTTAGTCAGTGGTTTTCAACACAGATTTTGTGAGGCTATCATCACCAACGTTCCCTCTAATTTTTCGTAAGCTGTGTGCACAAAATATTTCTTTTGTGCAAATTTTCAGAACCTGCGTCCAAATTTGTGCACACTCAAGTGACTGTGGTCAAATGTCTGGTAAATCCATCTCCCATGTATGAGTAGAAATTAAAAAAATATTGCACCGTTAAATTTTTTTGTGTGCACTTTATTTTGTTGTGTGCACAGGCTTCACAACCTGTGTGCGCATGCACACGCACACAGCTTAGAGGGAACAGAGATCATCACCCTCTTACAGCTTGATATTGGAAGGAGAGGATTGTGAATTAAATAAATGTCTTTGCTCCAAAAGACCTTTTGAGTATGAATGTGACAAATCTACACTTTTCACTTTTTTAAAAAGATCTGCTTTTTCTTTATATAAAAAGAAGTCTTTTAAAAATAAATGAGTAAATATGATCTGGAAAAAACAAATAGATTAAATAATAAAAAGAGCATAGAGACACTGGAATCCTTATCTTTTAGGTTACATTTTAATTTTAAAAATAGTTAAGAAAGTTTATCAATGTACTCTCAACTGTTCTATATGCATTAGGCAAGATTTTGATCTGTCCTTGTATCAGTCTGCCTCCCCATCAAGTAACCTGGCCAAAGACCGATCACAACAGCAGTCCCTGGAAAGGGGCCCTTGGCTCTTGACCCCTAGATAGGCCTATGGGGGAGAGGGGCTGATACACTAAGGGAGCAAACTGCATCACTTGCACTTGGCTGGGAGATGGATGGGCCAAGGGTTAAAGTAGGCCAGAATGGCCCGGAATGTCATTCTGGGGCCCACTATTTTTAGGGGCTCGGCATTCCAGGCCCCCTAAAAATAGAAAATGGTGCTGGACTGCTGCATTCCAGGGCCCACCATTGAAAAATAGCAGGCCCCGGAACGCAGCATTCCAGTTCCATTTTCTATTTTTAGGGGCCTGAATGCTGGGCCCCGGCATGGCATTCTGCCACATTCTGGCAGGTGGAGGGAGGGCGGGCTCCCCTGTGCATGCGCAGGCTGCAGTTTCCCAGTCCAACACGCTGCCAGTGAGTAGTGGGGCAGCCCAGCTCACACTGGGGGAGAGCATTGGGGACACCTGAGCTGAGGGTTGGTATTGGGGGTAAGGGGTGGATTTTGGGGACAGGTGAATGGATATTGGGGGCAGTAGCTGAGGTGTGGGAGGAGGGCCTGGATGTGCGGCAGGGAGGCTGACCCATGCGGGCAAGGGACTGATCCGATTAGGAGGGTTCCAGGGCCTGCCAAATTATTCTTTAACCCTTGGGATGGGCTCTGAACCAGCCTCAAACATGGAAGCACGTAGGGTCAGGTCTAGCGTAGAAATGACTGAATGTGTGATTACAAAGATACTGTGGAAGAGGCATGAGAAGCTGTTGCCTGAATAGCTTTTCTATGCCTCAGGTTGGGGATGGATTTCACTCCATAACAGGAGTGTTGCTGGCACTGGGCACAGGCCCTGAGTGTCCCAGCCCAGTGCCCTGAGTCCTGTGGAGCCCCGGCAGCACAGGCTCAGAGAACCTGCACAAGCCTGGGGCCAGCAGTGGTAGTTGGCCCCGGTCCAGCCAGGACCCGGGGCTGGCAGGTGGTGTCAGGCTGGCTCAGGTCCGGTCAGGACCCGGGACTGGAAGGCAACAGCAGGCTGGCTTGGGGACAGCTAAGACCCGGGGGCGTGCAGGAGACTCAGGCCCATGAAACGGCAGTCCAGCAGCAGCTTGGGCCCATAGGCTGGATCTGGCCTGGACCAGTGTGTCTGGAGTTGGTGGGGCCTGTGCCCTGAACATTTTTTGGTGCAGCAATACCCCTGTTCCACAACCCTCCTGTGCTTCATCTGTTGTCTCAGCCTTTCTTAAAAGAGTGACTTCCCTTCAGTATGAATTACTATTCAAATGGAATTCATCTAGCCAGAAAAATACATGGGGCTAAATCTTGCCTGGTGTTACTCTAGTGAAACTAGTGGAATTATATCAGGAATGTTTGAGGCCCGCAAAATGAAAAATAAAATAGTCAACTGGCTGAACTTTTCAGATGAACGAGAGGCGATCGGAAACCCACTCAAAGAAAAAGGCTGAGCTAAAGCTGAAACTCTTAGGCTATGTCCACACATACATCATTATTTCGAAATAACGCAATTCGAAATGAGTTATTTTGAAATAAAGTCCTTATTTTGAAATAAGTTAATTCGAATTAACAGTTTGTTAATTCGAATTAAGGGAAAGCCTGCTTTCAAAATAGCCGTTGTTTCGGAATGGTTATTTCAAAACAAGGCCATTCGGACATGTTGTTTTGAAACAGTTGTTTCAAAACAATGATGTTGTTTCGAAACAACGTGTCCAAATGCCATTGTTTCGAAACAATGGCTATTTCGATTAGATGCGAGGTTTAACGGTTTCGAAATAATGGTGCGTAATGTGGACATGTTGCTGCTTATTTCAAAACAACCTCTGTTGTTTTGAAATTAGAAGCCTGTGTGGACATACCTTTATTTATGGAGCCCTGTAAATCCATGACATCCGCAGATGAAATGCTGATATTCACAGACCATTTCTTGCAGATGCAGATTGGATGTGGATCCATATATTTGTATCCTCACAGGGCTCTACTTATTTATCTTTAATCCACTGGGCCTAATTCTGCAGTTTTACTGTACGTACAGGGGCAGAATGAAAGGAGTTACAGGGCTCAGCTCAGTGTGCGTATATACTCACACTAAACTGGTTTCCAAATGTTCCAGCATCTTACAAAACCCGATGCTAAGGACAAATCTTGTCATTTGTGCACAGATCAAGCAAACGTGCTTTAGGGGCCGGGGGGGATACTTGTAGGGAGAGATTCTTCCCTACAACCTGCAGTCAGAGTTCACAAAAGCTGCACAGCCAATGTCCTGAGGTTACATTGGTCAAGACCCAATAAATGTGGACTTTGGCCAAGGCACTCTTTAAGTTTACCAAACTCACCCTCCCTTGGCCTACTTTCAAATGCCTATTGCATGGTGCTATGGAGACAAACAGCACACTGGGTGGCAGATTCACCCTGTCTGGCTTCTTTGTGGTTTATGTGCACCCATGCACAGCAGAACTTCTGCTACCTTTCCGAGCCTTGTGAGCTTACATAAAATGCACAAGGGGTGGCATACTTTGAAGCATGGCAGGCAGGGACGGCCTGACCACATACCAGAACTAGGCAGTTGCCTGGGTGCCTGGTTTTAAGAGGCAAGGTTAAGTATTATCATTTTTCTCTACATTGAATGTGGGTGGGAGTGCACCAAAGTCATAGTTTGTCTAGGGTGCCAAAAACCCTTGAGCCAACCCTGATGGCAGGCTCTCTACATGTGCAGGGAGGGTTACTTGTCAGTTAGCCTGCCTGGCTGGTTTTTGTGCTGCAATGTGTTACAGCTTTCCCCACTCCCTACCACTTGGGATCAACATTCTCTGTAAGCTGCGGCATGTGTGGACACGCCATGATTTTGTAACTACTGCATGTCTTATGTCTAAGAGCACAGCTAGCATTCCCCTTTGTGTGCTGGGCCCCTAACCTGCAAGTCCGACTGACCGAGGCTCAGCAGCAGGAAGAAGACAAGGACTGAAGCTTCTGCGAGTGGGTGGGAGTAAAAGCTCATTACGGACAGAGGCAGGGGCTCCTGTGGGTCGCAGTGACTGAAGAATGGGGCTGTGAACTAATAATTGGCTACATCTGGCAGAAGGACCCATTTTGTTGGTAGTGGTTGGGTGGCCAGTGGCTAGCTTTTCTGACTCTCAGAGACCCTAGGGGAGAGTCTAGAAATGAGCTTGAGGAAGGGGTGAGGGTGAATCACATGCTGTTCCCCCATTGGCCAGATAATCAGGAGAAGGACAGCCTTAGCCCTAATGTGTGAGCATACAGGACATGCAACACAGCTACATTAATGCTGCCGTGAGGGCCTTAACTTGTTCATTTCCTGACTGGTTAATTTCCCATAACTATTGTTATATTAGCCTGCCCTAAACATTTTGGTTTCTGAGCTGCAAGTTTCAGTGTTTTGTTGCTGCCATCACGTGGCAAAATGGTGCATTGCAAGTTTAACCAACAATCCAATCTCAAGCAAGCTAGCTACTTTTTAATAGTACTAATGAATAAAAGAAACTATACTAAAGTCAAAGCTCCTCCTAAAATACACCTAAAGAGACCAGACAATGTTAATATGACATATATGTGATGTCATTGTTAGCTCAGTGCTATTCTCAGCTAATTCAGACTCTGTCCAGTAGAACAGAGACTATTTCTGAGTATCACGAGCTGACACATGTTGACCAATTAATAAAATGAATTCTGATCTCATGTCTTAACAGATGCTTAACCGTGTGGGGCATTAATACCGTATTCTGAACTTTCTTCGAAACCAGGAGTGTTTTCTGCTGTCACTGACCAATCACATTTTATACCAAGTAAAGCATCAGGTTATATTTCATAAAAAACATTTGTTCAAATGTCATTAAGGTGGAATGAATATTTATCCTATCATTACATTACATTTTCCATACTAAACAAATTATCTGTTCTATGTTGTAATGAAACTTACAGATCATCATTCATGCGGACATCACTTTTTTTTATTTGTGTTATATCATAATACTGTTCAATGGAAAGTCCTCTGCATAAAGAGAGAAAAAACAAACACAAAAACACATCTTACTTATTTGTTATAAAAATACCAGGAAATAGATACAGATTATTTTTCTTCTACAAATATCAACATGGTATGTGCTTTTTGTCTGTTGTCCAGAAACTGTCTTTAACCATCAAATTGAGAGCCACTGGATACTTATTATCAGACTCAGACCTTAACATTTAACTTACAGAGGGCCTGGCTTTCAGAAGTGCTAAGCCTCTTTGCCAGTGACTTTGATGGACATAGTATTGAGCACTTACAGCCTGATCCTATGAGGGGTTGTTTAGACAATGTTTCTTAGTCAATGCTGAGCATCTGCCACTCCTACTGAAGTCAAAGGGCTGGCAGAATCAGACCCTGTGTGGGCAGAAGCATAGGGAGCTTTTTCAATGGTCCTGTTGCTGGCTGAAAAGACACTTGACCTCTGAGTGAGCCTCTAACGGGGGAAGGGGGGGCAGGATAGACAGGGAGAGAGCAAAAGGGAGAGCCAAACTAAAGAAAATACAGTCAGAGTCACCAGTTTTAATGGATAATGTTATCCCTGGAATTAGGACAAGTGTGGGGGTTCTGACCACCATCTGCAATGGCTAAGCTTGTCACAGAGGTATCACCCATCATTTCAGAGTCCTCCCCTCTCAGGGAGCTGTGGATTTAATTGCACAGAAGAGGAGACATGGACTGGAGGAGGAGAGAGAGGAAAATGTTAGATCAGAATGACAAAGCATGTGTTGTGTTCTGCTTGACTTAATGTGGTGTTTGGAGTTGTTGGAAAGTTGAGATTCATCTCTCTATGTAGTATCATAGCTATGTCAATCCCAGGATATTGGAAGGACAAAGTGAGTGAGGTAATATCTCTCATTAGGAATTGGTCCAATAAAAGCTATTACCTCACCCACCTTGTTTTGATAGTAATCTTCCCATGACATTCAAAGTGCTTTGCACTCACTCTACTTTCTCCAAAGGTAGGCTGGATTGGGTCACAGCCTTCCTTCTTTTCATTTAGCTATCACTGCTGACATCCATGTGAGAGACCAGGATTCATGGTCTCCTCTGGCTATGGTTTCAAAACTGTTCAATGAACTATCCCACCTGGGGGACCCTTATGGAGTAGTAATTCTTGCATTAGCTGTCCCTTCCACCCACCTACCTATAAGTGTTCTCTGATAATTGGCCAAGTTGCATTGAGTGTCCTTGGATGTGTTAGAGCTGAACAGAGACCTGAACCAGACCTGAAGACAGATCTCAATGAGAACACCACAAACAAAATATCTCCACAATGTACTTTTCTTTTCAACTTTAAAATAAAAATGTAATGATAACCTGAAACTTTTATTTTGCCTTATTTAAGATTTAAAAGAATTATGTTACAAAAATGCATGTTTAGATACACATAGCTTTGTAACAGTTCCAGCTCAGTGGAATAACTAAATAAGGTATGGTATTTGGGATAGGAATAACCTTTGGTTCATGCATCTGCAGGGTGGTGTTATTTTTTTCTGTAGAAGGAGAAAAATATTTGCTTCCTACACTTTCAGTCATTTTGAGTCAATGACAACTGAGCATTTAGCATTTGGAACTAGATGCCCGTACATTAAGAGGATAAATAACTGTAAACAATGCAACGCTTCTGGGGGAAAAAGGGAAAAAAGGGGGGGGGGGGGGAGGAGGATTTTCCCTGTATTACTAATGCACACTGACATCTGCTGGTGAAAACTGCACATTACCTCAGTTCTTTTCCCACACAAAAGCAGCTCAAAAAATCTTCCATAAGATGAGCTCCAGTTTATATATCAACTTCTTCATAAGTAACCATTCAAAGGCTATGTCTAGACTACAGGGCTCAGTTAAGCCAGCTGAATAAAGTTTGCTTAAAGGAGACCTTATTAAGATGCCTTAGCACATCCACACTCAAAATGCCAGGAGACTGCCCACATCCACACTAGCAGCTTCTAGGTCGCTCTAGGAGTGGTGCATTGTGGGTACCTGGCCCAGAGTGCACCACAGCAGAGGTGCCCCACTCTTCCAGCCACTCCTTTACTACCGGAAGTGAGTGACCACACCATCCTTCATACCATGTGTGGCAACAGGGAGCCCAGGGAGGCCAGGGAGCGTAACATAGCTCAGCGATGTGCCAGTGCAGCACTCCACACCCTCCCTGTGTTGCCCAGACTCCTCTGGCTCTGGAACAGGTGCTGCAGGACAATTGCCAGTGCAAGGGCAGGGCGCAGCAGTTGTTTAGACTCAAACACCGGGAAACAGCACATAGAGGAAGGTGAAGTCAAATCACCTGTTATAATGAGGAAAAAAAATCCATAGTCAGGATTTAATCCTGCTTTCACACAATCTAATCTAAACAAAATAGCAACTTTCTTTCTTTCTTTCTTTCTTTCTTTCTTTCTTTCTTTCTTTCTT
>ML681964.1:16026807-16228198 GCA_007922195.1 Podocnemis expansa | reverse complement strand
CTGCCAGCCCCGACCGCCTGGCTCTTCCACTCCCTGCCAGCCCTGATTCTCCGCTCCCCACCAGCCCCAATCGCCCAGCTCTTCAGTTCCCCGCCAGCCCCGATCCTCTGCTCCCCACAAGCCCCGATCTCTCGGCTCTTCCGCTTCCCGCCAGCCCCGATCGCCCGGCTCTTCCGCTCCCTGCCAGCCCTGATCCTCTGCTTCCTGCCAGCCCTGATCGCCCGGCTCTTCCGCTCCCCTCCAGCCCCGATCCTCCACTCCCCACCAGCCCCAATCCCCCGGCTCCTCCGCTTCTGCTCCCTTCCAGCCCCTCCCGAGGCTTCCTGGCACCCAGGAGAAATGCTTCTGGGGCCAGGCATGGCTTGTGGCTGCTGGACCTGCGCTGGGGTCAGCGCTTGCTGCGCCAGTGAGCGGCAGAAGCTGCGCTACTGCTCACTGGCGCAGCTTAGAGGGAATATTGATGCTGAGTTGGGCTGCAATGTGGGGAGATGTCGGGTTGGGCTGAGATGCTGAGGTCCGGCTGCGATGGGGGGAGATGCTGGGGTCGGGCTGAGAATGCGGGAAATGCCAGGGTCGGGCTGTGATGCATGGTCGGGCTCAGAATGGGAGAGATGCCAGATCAGGTCGGGGAACATGGGGAGTTTGGCTGTGCTCCACACAGCTGGGAATGCTTCCAGCTGTGTTATGCCTTCTAGCCAGCTCCCATCCCCATGTTTTCTGTGTTTGGGAGGCCAATTAAGTCGACTTAAGGCAACTCCCCCTCCACATTATTAAGTGGACTTAAGGCAAAGTTGACTTAACTGTAAAGTCGACTTTATAAGTGGGAGTTATAAAGTCAACTTTACTTGATGTTAAAGTCGACTTTATTGCCCTGCAATGTAGACCAGGCTTTGTTTAAGTCAACTTAAGGGCCCTTAAGTCGACTTAAACACACAGTGTAAACATACCCAAAATGTTTAAAAGTCAGACAGTTGTTAAACAGGAGTGTGCTAGAAAAATATTTTTCCATTTTTTTTCCTTCATAAGATTTCTATTCACCTTTTATAAATTTGGGTTGGAAAAATGAGGCAATAAAGCATTTGGTTATAGTCACAGACTTAGTACGGTAATACTTACATTGTTCACTATACTTCCCCATAAATAGGTCAAACTGTATAAGACATATCAAAGCAGAATTATACTCATTGACAAAAATAAACCAACCCCTAAATGTTAGACTATTTTTTTAAGTTCAATAATTTCTGTGTAGGACTCAGGAACAGACAACACTTCATCTACCAAAATCAAGTATCTCAGACTCTAAATAACTTCAGCTGGTATTTTAAATACAAGTTATGTGTGTGCGCGCGTGTGGATGCGCAAATAAATTCAGTGCTGGCATTCATCAAACTTGGGCATAGTCAGAGATTTCTAAAGTACTTCCCTTGTATCTTTCCTACTTTTAGCTTTTTGTTGCAGATTAAATAGCATTTTAATAAGTGCCTAATATATTTCTAAGCTGTTCTTTTGGTAAATTTCATTGGAATCAACCTTCTAAGGCAGCTGGAAAGAGATGCTGCTTCAACTGCCACAAACCAATATTCAAGGTCCCTATAGTGGGGAGAAGGATATAAATAAAAGGACATGATTCTCCATTGCCTGGAAAATTTTATTTAACGTTTAGGTTTCATTGCTTTTCTGGCTGGATAGTAACATGAGTGTTTAGGAAGAATATTACAATTTGAGGGTTAGTCCTCAGAAATATTGTTGCTCTGCCTGGCATTTGGGGGCTACTTGGGGTCCTCCCGTAATCCACAGCAACCTCAAATCTGCTCTAATTAGCACCTGTGGTTACTGCCCTCAAGGGGCCATTGAACTAGCCAGCAAGCACCAGATCTGCTTCCACCTTGTTACATTCCTGAAACACCTCTTACATTGGTGGTTAAAAGCAAGGGGGTGTGCTGACCTGTTAACTTAAAGTTAGCCTTCTGTTTCCCTTTAATTATCAGAGTTGAACAGAATAGGATGAAGCAGAGGCCAGGATCTGTACCAGTGTGCCTGTACACTGACATATTTTTAAAAAAAACCCTCAAAAGCAATAACATTTTTGATTTGGAGTTATTCTAAGGACCTTCCTCCATAAAGTCAATTTCTATAAGGAAAATTGATTCCATGATGGGGGAGGACAGGACCATGGCATTGTCTCAAATTTTTCCTCCCAACTCCATTTAGCAGAGTAACACCACTGAACATAACTCCTTTGCAAAGGGATTGAGATATCTGAAGTTGTATCTGCTGCTTAAGCTCCTCAGCTGCTGCTGCAGACTCTGCATGTCAGAGAGATACTCAGAGTAGATAATGTATCTTATTTACCTTTGGCTTATTGGGATTTTCACATATTTTTATTTTTCCTCTGTAATAGGAAAAATTAAAGTAAATGTGGTGATCCAAAGCACCAAGAGCTTCAGTAAATATATCGAAGGTGATTGTGGATAGTACGAGTCAGCCATGTTACGCTTTAGAGCATTGTCCAAAGTGGGGGTTACAAAGTATATCTCCAGAGTGCAATTTATCTTGCTCAATTTGCATTGCTGGCTAGTCTATCCAAATATATTGCATTCCATTAGCTGTTCTGGGTTAAAACACCTAAAAAACCACTGAATGTATGAAGCATGCGACAAATCTACCTTGGGCAGGAATCTCCGCCATAACCATAATGTTGATGCCCTTTAGCAAGCAAACAAGGAGGCTCATTCTTTGGTCTATGATCTTCTGGCAATGAAACGGGTGCAATTCCTCCATATTCTCTTTCAGTTCCCCAAGGAAGCCTGCACCACTGAAATGAATCTCTTAAGTCTTCATATCTGAAACAAAACAAAAATAACATTCTTAAACAGTAGCAGTGATGGTACCTTGAATGACTTCATTGATGTCTTAACAATGGAAACATTGGATGTGTTACTCTCTTGGCTATTCACTCAACTTCTTGACCAAAGCCATCATAATGATCCTATTCCAGCTGAAGTCAATGGACAAGCAAAATCAAGTCCCATATGTTTTTGATTGGCTGGAGGAAGGAGGTAGGTGAATGCATAAGTTAATATGGAGCATGCGTGTCTGATCTCCTGTGATATGCATTGCAGAGTCTGAGACTGTCCCCCACATGCCACTGCCCTAATTCATCTGCTGATGGCAGAGGATTTTCAAAGACACAAATGGCAGCTAGGAATCTAATTCGCATTAACTGTGTGAGTGAGGTGCCTCAGTGCAATCTGTGCTTTTGAAAATCTTATCTGATGTATCTAGAGAGTAGGTGAGAGATGTCATTCTTCAGTATCTGCAGCCCATCAGGTCATACAAGTTTCTGTTAAAGACTGAGTAGTTTCAGCATGATTCAGTGGATCTATATCACTGACAGTTCTTCAGTACAATGTGCGTAGACATGCATCTGCCTTCAGCAGTTTCTTTTTATGTCACTTGTTTCATGAAAATAAGTTTCCTGAACATTTTTTCACTTCCTTTCCTCTTGTTTTTTTAATTTGGTGGGAATTTGCCAAGTGTTAATGCAGGCATGAAACCCATCCTATCATTCTTACCAATGGGAAAGGGGCAGAAAAAAAGAATAGACTGTTTCCCGCACGTATAGTGGTTTCCTCCAAAACCTCTCAATTGAACAGGCCAATTAAAAGTACTTCTAAAATTGTAGCAATGAAGAAATGTGTATACTGATCCTCCACAGAAGTAGCAAGAACACAGTATTATTATTTGTTGATGGAATACAATACACAAACACGGGGTGAGTAAAAAGCAATCAATGCTTAACAGAAAAGGAAAATCTATGCAAAGAGTTTTTAAAAAGCTCAGTATCCCCAAATAAAGAATGGTTTATACAGAAACGTCTTCAAATTTCATCTGAAACTTTAAGTGCTTTCCAAGGGAACTGATAGTCTTCCCAAAGTACACAAGACCACGGCAAAACCACTGAAAATTCAGCAAGACACGCTGAGTGCAAATTTGGAAGATTTCTAGGCATCTGCAGAAATCCTGGGGGAATCTCTGGGAGATCAGTACCATCAGTATGAAGAGCCTCTATTTTGGTCTTAACCCCATATACTTCCCTGGCAGTTCTCCTCTGTAGTAGCACTTATTTCCCAGCATTTCTCATCTGTGTCGTTCCATAAATTTGTTACAACTCTATGTCATGCCTTTATGACATCATGTCATGACATGATGCATCTTCACAAGGCAACTAGTTTATTTTGCAGGGCAAACTAAAATAACTCTCAGAATCTCCCAGATTAGCAGAACATTTTTATATATTTAAATAGCTAAATAAAGATTAGCATCCAATTTTTAACAGTTCTTTGTAAGATTTTCCTCACGGTTAGAAGCCAGATATCAGACCATTGCATATGTAGCCATGTCCGTAGGTGGTAAGATGAACCAAAAGGAAACATTAATAAAGATTAATGAGTTTATACCAATAGTGTATGAATATTGGTCATAGGACCCGAGCTCATCAAATCTCATAAACAAAACAAGTTCTGACTTGATCAGTACTTGAAACTGAAATGTCCAAAGAAACCGAAGTGCTGCAAGAAGCTGTGTTGGTGGTGAGTCTGTCTGGAGTAGGATTAGGCCTTTAGTGTCACTCATGTTAATTTCTAGCTAAGGGAGCATGACTGTCCACTGCTATGAGTCTTGTGTCATCCTTCACACCAGTATAAATCAGAATGGCCAGGTGAAAGGGAATGGAGAATAAGTCCCAGTGAATGTGTAAAGCTACTGTAATTTATACACCGAGTGGAATATAAGGGCCACATATATTCTTATACAGTTTGTACTATAATATGAAAATCAAGAGGTATAGGTAAGATCAGAGATCCCACATTTTTATGCCCGCACCAGGAGTGCAGCTTTTCCCTTCTAGATCCACAGGGCCTGATTTTGGGGTCTGTGAGCTGTACTCAGTGCAGGACTCAAGGAGGGTGGAATAAAATAGCAAGTGTCTTGTGAAAGAAATAATCTGTGATCATGTAAGTAAAGATTCCTTACTCCAGCTCCTCCCCCAGGCACCTTGCCCAGCCAGTCTCCGTCTCCTCCCCCAGTTCCTCATCCAATCTGTCTTCTATCTGCTCTCAGTCCCACTCTTTTTTCCTCACTCTCCTTGCTCACCCATTTCCAGTCTTTCCACAGTGCCCCAGCTCCTCATCAGATCTCAGTCTCCCCCCTCCTCAGTCTGTTTACCAGTTCCTGTTCCCCCCTCACCCACTGTCAGTCCCCGTCTTCCTTCCCTCAGCCCCATGTCTTCCGTCCATCGAACCAGCTCCTGGCCCATTCTTCTCTCTATGCTGGCTCTCTTCCTCAGGCTACCCTGGTGCCTGAGGGAGGGGAAAGAAGGAGAGACCCTTAGGCTATATCCACACATACATGCTTATTTCGAATTAACTTAAATCGAAATAAGCAAAAACCTCAAATTGAAATAGCAAGTCCAGACACAGGACCTACTATTTTGAATCGAGAGAGGGGCACCATGGGAGGTGTGGCAACATGGCCCCCTCCCTGGGCCATGGCCCCACCCAATATATACAAAAAGGAAGGCACCCTGGGAAGCAGAAGGGCAAAAGTGTTATTTCAAAGTAACGGTTATTTTGAAATAACAAGTCCAAATGGCATCATTTCAAAATAACCATTTTGAAATAACAGACAATTCAAATTAAAGTAGGTTTAAGCTATTTTGAAATAACATCTCTTGTTTCAGAATGATGGAGCTTGTCATTTCGAAACAAGAAAACAATTTAAATTGAAATAACCAGTGTTATTTTGATTTAAAAGATACATGTGGACATACCCTTAGTTCCAGTAGCCGGCATCTCAGCAGCCTGCATCAGCTCAAAGGAGGAAGGCAGGGCCATAACTACGGCAGGGCCAACAGGGCACATCCCCGGGCAGCCTGAAGTGGCTCGATAGAGCTGCTCTATTAAAGGGGCGGCTTTGTGGTGCCGATTCTAAGTGCCACTAATGGGATGGGGCGCGTTCCGATTGGAATGCGCCCCAGGCGGCAAAACACCACGTTATGGCTCTGGAGGAAGAACTATTGTAGATTAAGCCCTGCTCTGGTCCCACTGCTGGAGCATGCCCAGTACAGACAGAATGTTTGAAGAATTCTGCTGTCACACTCTAACTAGTCTTTACTAAGCATGTGCAAAGTGAAAGTTTTCAAAGGCTTATAACTTGGCCAAATATGAATTTTTTTTTTATCATAAGAAGTAAGGAGTCCTGTGGCACTTAAAGACTAACAATTTTTTTTTCTATCATAATAACAGCAAATGCACATTTCTAGGACAAGGTGGACCCTACTATCAAATTTCAAGTTCCTGTTCCTGTTCCAAAACATGGGTGTACTACAGCTTCTCAGTGAAATGGCTGAAATAATTCTTTTAACATGGGTGAAACATCATATTTCTCCTTAATTCACAAAAATAAATAAATAAAAATTCAACCTGAGGAAGACACCTTGGCATGGAAACTTTTAGACCAAATGGTTAAAGTTTGGCAACTTATAAGCAATGGTGAACAGGGTCTTATAATAGCAAATATCAGGATACCTTATTTATAGACAGCACTACCAACTCTGTCAATAAAACCTGTTTTGTATCCACTTATCCACTGAATTTGTACAACACTGAACTAACTCTATTGAATGCCCAGTAAACCATTACTAGCACTGATTATTTAATCACAGAAGGAAATCTTTAGGCTTTCTGGTTTTTAGGGATATACCAATTGGCCATTAGTTATGGGAAATATACAAGCACAGCCTTAGAGTATTTAGAGGCAGCTTACGAACACAAATATTGGTGACAAATATTGTAACCATAGATAACATTACGCAAGCTATTCAGTTGCAATATACATATAGTGTGCGTGGCCTGGCAACGACAGAGTAGTGGAGGTGGTGGTGGGGGCAAAGAGACAGCAGCCAAATGGGGGGGCAGGGGAAGGTGATAAGGGTTGGCAGCAAGACACAGGGGAGGCAGCAGGGGGCCAGTAAAATGGCCACACTGCAAGTGAATGGGGGAAGGGGCAGCAGCAACATAGGGGGGCCAATGGCGTGGTCCAGGGGGAGATGGTGGGGGAGCAGCAAGCCTGGGGAAAAAAGTTAAGGATGCCCCCCCAGCAGGTGGCTCCACCCTTGATTTTTGCCAAGGGCCCTCAAAACACTAAGAGCACCCCTGGATATTAGTCTCCAAAGGACAAAATCAATGAAAACTAACAAAGCAGACAGCTCTAAATGGTATGGGAACTATAGATTTAGTTTTCTATTTCTGTAGATAAAATATTATGGGGAGGAACAGTGGAGAACATGAGGACCACTGGAAGATTATTATATGTATAAAGGAGAGAAATTTGGATACAAAAAGGATCACTGTCTTAAATCATGAAGAATGTAGACGTTCAGCTTTCCAGAATTATAGAGTAAAATTCAGTCTTGTGTGGCACCCCACATAAAGGTATAATTTGCCACATAATTTGTTTCTGTAAAGACAGACTTACTGACAAGCCCCCTGACATTCTAAAGGATTAAAAACTTTTAACAAATCTAGATCAACTCGTATTTTAAAAAAGCCTCAAAACACTAGTTGACTACTGACGAAACTGAGAGAGTGGTTGGTGAGCTGTATGCATCACCATCTTTTCAGAGGCTGGTGATACAATTAATTTTACTGCCATTCTTCCCTAAAACTGTATTTCAAGATATAGCCTTAAAGTTTTCAAAACCATGACCATATTATACAATATTTCACCCATTGGCTTTCCATTTGAAGTCAACATACTTACTAGATAATTACCAGGCGATTGACTGAGGTAAGAGGTTTTTTTTCAAAATTTATGGCAAGCCACAAAAATTCAACCTATGCAATCTGTTTTATAGATACTGAGGGGTAAATTTTGGAAACCACTGAAACCAGTGGTGTTGTACTAGTATAAGTGCGAACACGATTAAGTGCTAGTATTTTAAAATTTTCAGCAAAACACATTTTCCTTTAGTACCTAATTCCTTACCTATCCTGTGACACAGTTGAGCGTGGAGGAATTTGCAGTGGAGTCAGTGCCTCATTAGACTCAAAAGTTTTCGATAATATGTCTGTTCCCTCCTTTTCTCTATAGTAGTACGGCAGGTCATGTAGCAGTTCCATGCTTCATATTTGTGCTTTGAGGTCCACTGGCAAGCTACAGGGATAAAGATTAAATCATCAAAGGAATCAGTCACTGCCTCTGGATACAGTCGGAGCAAGAAACATGGGTAGCTTTTGATGAACTTTGATACCATTCAGCTGAGGAAAGAGTGGCCACTTTTATTATTGCAACTGGTCCTTTGTGGCAGATTACAATGTAAAACAACAACAAAAGATCATTTATAGACAGAACAATAACACAATGGCTTTGTTCAATTTATGAAAAATATCTAGCAATGTATTTTAAGCAAATAGCAAGGAAAAGAAAATCTTCCCATGGAATATGAACTCTGAAAACATTCAATAGTTATTTTTCAGATTTAGTCTTAAAATTCAAAGTCTTGCTTGCTCTGTATGGACATGAATGATTCCACGACATATTTCACAGCAGAAGTTTGCTCCCTTACCAACCTTTTCCTCCTCCCACTTTTCTACAGTCTGCTGCACGGAAAGTGTTTTGGACTGTATATACTGTGTAGCTTGGACAGTATTTTGGGATGAAAGAAAGGTGATGTTCCAGGATTCTTCACTACCTGGAGCCTTGTGCAATTATTTATAGAGAGCAAAGCACTACGATTCTGATTTTATAGGAGGAGCTGAGACATGCAGGAGTAGATGGCAGGGAGTAGGGACCTATACTTCCCTTCTTCACTAAGTGAAGCTCCTATAGCTCACCGCAGCAAGAATCTCCTCTGAAAAGCCACAAGACCTTTCCCCCACTTTCTCTTTCTCCATTATAAACTGCATGACTGTCCTCTCCCTACCTGGTCTTTTCTGCTTTTCTCGCAGAACCCCAATGCCTCTTGAAAGATTCCCACTCCCCTAATTTTCCCATGCCTTTTACCTGAAGTCTAAGTGCCAGAGAGGGGGCACTCAGCAGAATTTCTGAAGGACAGGATGAAAGAAGCTCTAGCATTTCCTGCTTTCTACATCTGATGAACTCACTTTGGGTTATAGCCTCAGGCCTGCCCAGTGACTGACTGAAGGTTCATCAGGTGCAGGAGCCAGTAGGCAGAAGTGTTTCCCCTCTTCCACCTTCTGCACACCTGAGCTGCCCCAAACCCTTTCCCCATCTGCACCCCTCTGTTCTAGGAAGCCCTCCAACCATTCGGTGTGTGGTTCAAATGGGGACATGGGAAGGAGAGAAGATATTCTCATGCACTGCATATGTCTATAGATGGGGATCAGAGGAGACAGGCTATGGCAGACATGAATTGAAGTGTTCATCTGTTGGTATGAGGAATTTGGGAACTCTGGGGAACAGAAGGATCCAGCCTGGGAAGTAGTAGCTCCAGGCACAGATGGAGAGAAAATGGGAATGGCATTTCTTCACTTTCTCCACCCAACATATCTATTGTTGTTTATCTGAGGGAACATCTGCTGCTGAATACAGCAGGAACTTTGCATGCTAGAGAAGCCAAAAATGTTTTGCTCCCCCACCTTTTCCTGCAGCACGGTGCTGCTCCTCAGCTCTCCCACTTAGCTCTTTCTACCTCATCAATGTTCTCCCTTCCAAGTAACGCTATCTCCCTTGCCCTCCCAGGCTCCTAGGGCTCACAGGACAAATATAAGACCCCAAGGGGACCTTGTGGGGCGCCTGGAAGTGTTAGAAGGCTAAGCAGAGGGTTGATGCACCTCCTATGTGCCACAGAAGATGGACTGCTCTCCTAAGAAACCATACATTAGTAGGGCTCCCCAACTCAGATGCCAGGTGCACAAGCAAGCATGAGGGGAAGAGATTCCCAGAACTTTGCTCCCCTCTCTGATGGTCATCAATTCTTGATTAGGCAAACAGGGTACTGAAGGCAACTATTCTCCACTCTTCATTAAGGGTCCATTTTTCTAATTTTCACAGGGAACTCAGTATATTTCCCAAAGCTGGGTAACTGAGATTCTACAAAACATATTAATAAAGATGTATGTATTAAAATTCTTATGGTAGTATGTGTTCTCATCACCTATTATAAAATAATGAGCAACAAGGGTAGAATTTTAACAACGCACATACCTTGTCTATTCCAGGCTCACTTGTTAGCTCATCCTTAATATTATGCAGAGCCAAGCAAACCTCAATGTCTTCTATCTAGTCCATTTTCTGTCCCATTGCTTCAACACATGGACAGTTATGACAACATCAGAGATCTGCAATGCATATTATAGTGAGTTGAAATCCCCCATCCATAAGAAGTGGAAAGACAGATAATTTTTCTGAAAGCTCAGGCCTAAGTCCCTCCCTATATCCTGCACTTCTCCCCACCTCCCACCCAGCACCTGACTCCAGACCCACCCTCCTGCTGCCTGTCTCCCGAGGTCCCCTCTGCCCCGTGCCTGGTCCCCAAGCCCCTCCCCTGACTCCCTAGCTCCTTCCGCAGCATAGCATAACAGGTGAAAAAAATTAAAACAACAGTATTCTTTACTTTGAGGAATGAACAGGAATCTCAAGGCAACCCAGGTTGCTCCTTCAAAGTTCTACTATTCAGTTGTATGCTCATGGCCTCCTTTGTAAATGTGTAAGGCTGTAATCATCTGTGCACCATGATTTACAGAACAGCAAGCTCCCTATGCATAAACCATTCCACTCTACAGATAAAATCCTGTGTGGTGGTGCAGTTTTGTCTTAGGCTTTCATCTTAACCTACCTTCCTAGGTAAGTACATTTGGGAGCAAGCTTATTACATGAAGCAATATCTGTGCATCATTTATAGCCCTGCTCTTCTGATCAATCTAATCAGACAAAAATGACGAACATGCCTGTACCCTTTTATAAGCAGTTTACATGCAAACAGCTTGTGCTAGGTGCACTTTACAGCAACCTTTTAAAAGCTCCTAGTTTTCGTCCATGTATGATGCAGGCAATTTGCAACTTTAAAATACCTTATGGCCTCATGCCATAAAGAATTAGCTGATTTGTCAGATTATTAGTTGGATCAATCAGTATTTCACCTAAGGTACAAAATGCCCTGGGGGGAAGGGGGAGATGACTGTTGTGGAAAAAAATTCTAGCCTCATTTAATAGCCTGTCAAAAGACCCCACAACATTTTTATTCTACACCCCCAAGCTCCAATCCCCTTCCTTAACCTGCCCTGCTGCTGCCTCCTCCGCTCCCCTGAGCCCTTCCCTAACCCCCCCCCCACCCTGCCACTGGCTCCTCATGCTCCTCTGAGCATCCTAACCTCCTCCCTAACCCCCACCCCCACCCTGCCACTGGTTCCCTGAGCTCCCCTAAGTTGCCCCAACCCCTCTAACCCTCCCCGGCCTGCCGCCAGCTCCCTATGCTCCCCGGGCCGACCCCCCCACACCCTTTCTCCAGCAACTGCCCATCTCCAACCCGCCTACCCAGGGCCCCTTTACCCGGCCGCCGGAACAGCCATGCCATGGGCTGCTACTCCCGTCCTGGGCACGAGTTTTAGAAACTCCCTGCCTGGGGTAGCTCCCTGCCATCTGGAAGACTGTATCTTCTGGCCGGGTAGGGGCCACAGCTGCCAGGTGTGCATGACTGGCAGTGTTCCCTGCATGGATGCAATGGGGACGGCATGCCTGTGCACCCGCACAGCCTACACAGCCCAGCGGCCCCTGGCACCCCTCAAAGTCTGGCGCCCTAGGGACCACCTAGGTCACCTCAATAGTAGCACTGGCCCTGTTTACAGGATTAGACCTGACTCCCTGTGTCACTTGGCACAGAGCTAGTTGTCTATGCCCAACACTGTCAGAGAACATACATGAAAACAGTAACATTTTGAGTGCTCAAATCATCATATTTAGTATTTCAGATGCATGTGTGATGTGAATTATTAAACCTGTGCTCTATGGACCTCATATTTGATACTCTACATGTAAAGCAGGGATTTTGATGAACCAGAATTTTTAGAGGGTAGCTACAATGCCCGGCTTGAGATGTACAATTTCCACTGCATTTACTGAGTGTCTGGTGTTTGAGGGATTTTAACACTGATGTCCATGAAAAGCAACAGGCATTCACCCCATGGGTACATGTGTACAACCTTCATTTCATTTTAACAAAGGGTTATTGTGGATTTATTTTTACCATCAAGACCTACTACTTTTCAGCATTACTGAAAGTTAATACAGGCCAAATATTTCATGCTTCTTTAGCATGAAAAACATTAGTGATTCTCTTATATCTATATGACTTCTAAAATGTAGAATTTTTGTGTGACTTTTGGACTAGGAACATAGACAGGGAGTGCAGGGCTAATCCACATGTCACATGCTAACCTCCCCAGAGGACTCAGGCAGTACTCCAAGCAGACCCCAATAATAGGGCAATGGATTGGAGTCAGTGCCATACTTCTGCTAACTTAGAGGCGTCCTCCCACTCAGTCTGTTCCATTCCCAGAGCCCACTGTCCATGAGAAATTCAACTTCAGCAAGGCAGCCTGCACCCTTCCTCCAGCTATTGTCCCTGGGCAACCCTCTCAACACTCACAGGGTCCTCCAAGGCTCTGTTGTGCTTGGGGAATCCCCCAACGCATAGGATCCCCCAAGATCCTATTAACCTGGGGAACCCTCCCAACATTCACAGGTTCCTCCAAGGTCCTATTGCCTATGGGGAACCCCCCCCCCCAACATTCAGAGGGTCCTCTAAGACCATATTGTCCTTGGGGAACCCCCTAACATTCATAGGGTCCTCCCTTAGTTTTTAAGGATTCCAGCATCATGAAAGTTTGTCATTACATAGCACAGTGAATTTGAACCTGTTTCCACAGACATCTAAAGTTTCCAAAGGGGGCTGCACCTCCATTTCAAATGTTTTTACAGGTCGAATCGAATTGAATCAAATCATAGGGTTGGAAGGGACCTCATGAGATCATCAGGTCCACAAATGAAAAGAAAAAGTTGAAAACCACTGATCTCTGGGATCCCTTAAACACGGCCAGGGTAAGCAGAGAGTAAGTTTGAAAAAACTGAGATGGGGGTTGGGGGTAATAGGTGCCTATATAAGAACAAGCCCAGGACTGTCCTATAAAATCAGGGACTTCAGGGTGATCAGATGTCCCAAGGCTCTATTGTCCGTGGGGAATCCCCCTGCAACATAGGTTGGGTCCCACCAAGGTCCTCTTCTTCGAAAGGAACAGCAGGGTTCTCCCCAAATCCCAGTGGGAATTGAAAAGGGGTAGCAGCCCCCCACTCCAAAGCCTCTTTAGTTCATAAGGAAGCCTCAGCAAATGGAAGTGGGACCCAATCCCAGTATCTAGGAAGAAGGCCTAATAGGTGATAGCACAGTGATGACAAGGCTGGAGCACCTTCCATATTCCCTTTTTCTCCTCTGCTCCCCTTTCCTTCCCTCAGATTCTTAATCCCTTTGCTGAAGACGTCCCTCATTTACAATATTGCCAACCTCAACAGTTCAAAAATCATGTCAGGCACTGTAAATCATTAGACTGGTCTAAAGTTAAGGAGCATTTTCAAAAAAACTCAATACTGGGTGATTTATATTTGTCTTCTGGCTTCTGAGTCACAGTTTTGAGCTCTTCTCTGCAATTAAGTGGGCTAGAAAGTTACTTTTTATTAAAATGAAGACTGAAAGCCCAACCTAATAACTTTCCTTCAGGAGCCAGGGCTTTACAAAACCACTTACTATGGGGGGACTCTGATAAAATTATGAGAGTTAATAACAACTGCATTAGCTTACTGTAAAGAAACACCTCAAACACTCCTTTGCCTAATATTATCTCTTACCTTGTCTTCCCATTCTGATTCACTGAGCACCTGTTTCTCCCACCATCAGAGTGGGAGGGGTCCTTTGATAAAATTCTCCCCTGAGAAAACTTCTATATAGGAGTAATGTTTAAGGAAATTAATTTGTCTGGGGGTAAAAGATGGTTTGGCTTAACTTTTGACCTCCCATGCCTTTTTCATTTTTCACAAACATAATGGGCCCAATTCCCTTTCTTTTTCCATAAATATAATGGATCCAATATGCACCACTCTGATTCTGCACAGCCATACTGACTTCACTGGTATTTCTCCTATTCTCCATCTGGCCCACTAAACACACACCAGTCTGCTTTACTCTCTGTTTAAAAAAAAAAAAAAAGAAAAAAGAAAAAAAAAAAGAAATAGAAAGTAGCCCAAGAGCAACACCTTGGCATGTATCTACTAAACCTCTTATTATAAGCCAGTATCCTCTCCTGATAGAACTGTGGCAGAATGCAGTTGGCTTCAGGCTTCCTTCTAACTAGATGTGAAAACAGCACAGAGGGATAGGAATTATACTGCACATTTTGAAGAACGTTAGAACCCTTGTTTCCTTTGAATAAATGCAAAGATCTGCATGGATTTAAAATGTAGTAGGCCTTACAAACATTGTGATAATCCATTCTCCAGGGAAATCTTAGTTGATGGACCAGCTTGCAATGATCTGTCCTCCCTCTCTCCAGCTAAGTGTCTGGTAGTCTGCAGAATGAATGGCTAATGAGAAATTGAATGGGCCAAAACTGTAAACTTAAGCCTACCTTCTGGCTTAGTGTAGTATCCTGTGAGCATATTCTGGCCTGTCTTCTGGGTAGGATGTGACATCACAATGACAGATGGTTGCACCCTTTGGGTATATACTATAATACAGCTTGTCATATAGCATCATACCTAGTGCTAGCCCCTGCTGTTTAAAGAGGCATACGTCGCAGCAGTCTTTCAAAGTGTCAGAAGAAGTCGGATTTTCTCGCATGAAAGTTCATGCAATAAATAAATCTGTTAGACTGTAAGTGCCACAAGACTCCTTGCTTTTTTTGCTTTACTAGACTAACACGGCTATCCCTTTGGAACTTAGCAGTCTTTTTGTAGATCATTACTGGTAGCCTCAAAGCCTGAAAACAAAGGTCTAAAGGAAGTGGTTGATGACCTGCTCCACTTCTGAGACAGCAAAGGTTTGTCTACATTATAAAATGAAATTATATTTGAATACATTGGAAGCATCAAGTTAGCAGCCTTGGTGCTGATGGATTAGCAGTCAGCATAGATCAAAACAAAATCAGGTTCATTACAAAATTCTACCACGTCTGAACAAGACTGAGGAATCAAGTGAGGTGACAGAAGGTGAACTTGATTCTTCACAAATGGGGTCAGGCACATCAAACTTTGTAATGTAGGCACGCCCCAAGACAGTAAGATTTCTAATCAGCAGCATTTCTTATATCCCTCAGAAACAGCAGTGTCCTTTCCATCTGCCTGCTACAGTAGTCTTATGCCATCCCCTGAGGGACTGGGTGCTTGCTAACCACTATCAGAGACAGGAGGATACTGGACTGGGTGAACTCTGTATTCTATAAGTATGGTGAGTTTTTCCTATGCTTGACAGAATTCCTGTGGTTTCTTCATCTGCTTTGCATTCTTTCTTCACTGTGTGTCTTGAGTTGAACTGGAGCCAAAATAATCTGATGTGATTAAGAAGAAAACTGTTATTCTATTTCGTGTTTCAACAGATGGAATAAGAATAGTAGGAGGTTCAACTTGCTTTGGAAAAGACAATGGAAGAAAACGAAGCAATTGTTTGGCAAGAGATAATGTATAAGCAGCTCCTTTGAAGGCGTAACAAATGCTCTTGTGCTATCATTCAGAAGATTCACTACACTTTTTGGAAGATGGTCATTTCTTTTCATTTGGATGGTTGGTGAACTACATGTGAGTGTTTACTTGGGTAGTGAATGCTATATTTAAAATTCACCTGTTACTTTCTGAAAAATCCTTGTTTGTGGTGGAAATTTTCCAAGCTTCATCTGAGCCTAAACATGAACCTGTAAAAAGTTGGAGAAAAATCTGTTCACCCATTTTTTAAATTGTGTAGTGTTGAAAAACTATGCTTTTTTCTACTGTAAAGAGAACATAATAGTTAAACTTAATATTTAAGCTATTATGTGTATAAAGCATATTGTTTAATGTGCATGCTGTGGTGGAAAAATAGGCCCAGATTGCACACTGACCCTGATCCACACATAAACAAGATCCTTTGCATGTGGATCTTGCCAGCTCTTGTACAGAAGCAGCAATGCAGTTGCCTCTCTGACCCCAATCCCTTGCCCTCCAAGGTCTCTTTGTTAGCTATCTTCTCTAGGGCAGTGTTTCCCAATCTTTAGTAGACTGGGGAACACCTAAAGGTATTATTTATTTTATGCAGAACACCTGATGAAAACTTTCTTGAACAAGCCAGTACATACCAGCTGTAATGTTCTTAATATTCATGTAATATGCATTTCTGTAAAAATGATTCAGGAAATGGTATTAAATGCAATTTTATGAATATAACATGCATTTATTTCTAACAAGTAGATACATAATGATTATGCACACAAGTTAAAATTGAAAATAATATTACTCACGTTTTAATGGAAACTTTGGACCTGCATGTTTGAACAAAGTTAATCTATTCTTGGAGTAAGTTTTGTCAAAGAAAGTCTTACTGTGGAAGTTATGACCAAGCAATTTCAATGCCAGTGGTAACAGCAGTGGAAAATTAAAAATGCTCCAGCTGCAGTAAAGGAGCAAGGAGGTGGCATATGCTGACATACTCCTGGAGGCTTTGCTCTGGCTGGCGCATTTTAAATCTCCCAGGCACTCATGAACTTGCAGCATTGCTCCTTCCTCACTGAGCCCCCTCCACCCCATGGGGAGGAGTTGGGGTTGGTTGTGGAATACCTTCATTATGTCTGTGGAGTGCTGGTGTTCTGTGAAACACCAGTTGAGAAATACTTGGGTCCAAGCCCTGCCATTTTGCAGAATGGATGCATCTCAAGCTGTGGACCTGAGTCAGTAGGTTTAAACAGTGAAATATGGACATGTTAGCATGGCTGTGAAACCTGGGCCCAGCAACTGCAAACCCAGCATGGGCTGGGAAACACCGAGTCTACAAGTCTGAATTTACAGTGCAGCAGAGACATGCCCTAAGAAAATGGAATGTGAACTTACAAGCAAATGATTCAAGTTTTTAAACTCTGTGAAAGTTAGAAGCAGAAGTGGCAACAAAGCAGGATTTTAACAGAATATGAAAATTTGAGGATTTCTTCCAGGTTATTCAAAACTTGAGAAATTGTGCCTTCAATCTGATTCTGAGACAGCATGGAACAAACTGGCAATGGTTCTGCAGGTTACAGCACTATACCCCAGCAGCTGGGTTCCACCACAGGTGCTGGAACTACAAGGGTGGAAGGTGCAGCTGCACCCCCTAGCTTGAAGTGGTTTCCCTTATGTACAAGGATGACAGTTTGATTTCAATGGCTCTCAGCACCCCCCACCATGCAAATTGTTCTAGTACCCCTAAAGTACACAGGAACTTTTCCAGCTCTTATTTCCACTTAGGCTTACCCTGGCTCTTTATAGGAGTATGTTCATTTGGAGATGTTCCAGATCTTGTGGATTACTAAGGGAATAGTCTTATCTTTCTTCTCAGGGCTTTGCAACTTTTGTCCTCTCATGACCCAGAAGCTACTGCAAAGCTGTTCCCCATACAGGGTGCAACTCAGTGGAAAGGGGGTAAGAGCAGGTCAGAGAAAAGGAAGAAGCATGGCTTCAAAACCCTACTGTGCAAGCTCTGCGGAGTGACCACTCTGCCTCTCCGCAGCAGGGAAGAAGGAACCCCATAAAGAGCTGTTGTACATTGCCTCCTTGTGCTGTAGGAAGAACATTTTACCTTTCTGAGCCCAGCCACAATGCCTCTTAGGCTTCTCTAGGTTAGTGCAGCTCCACATCACTCTTTCCTATGGGCTCTGCACTATTAGCATAAGCTAGCCTTTAGTGCTGAAGTGAAGCAATCAGGGAAAAAAATAAGACTTAGTAGATCTGAATGGCAAGTAGCAATAAATCAGGCACCTTGGCAGATGTATTTTTTCGGGAAACAATCATTTCAAATTCACCATTATCTAATACAGAAAAGATCAAATATTCCAAAGAAGGGTGAGGAGGCAGTAGTTAAACTGTCACCCATCCAGACTGAAACAGAAGAATTTTAATTTGGCATCATTTATTTTAATCAATGGAAAGAGAAAAAGGAATAACCTTTTTCATCAAACTAATGTTTCTGTTATTTACTTTCTAATAGGAAAATTGGTTAAGTAAATTAAATTAAGTCACGACAAAACTTATTTGGCAAACTCAAATATATCCCCATGGCTGTGTTCACATAGCCCTCTTATTTTGAAACAACAGAGGTTGTTTTGAAATAAGATTTAGGCTGTTCACATGACGCATGGTTGTTTCGAAACAACGGGTCCCGTTGTTTTGAAACAACAGCGTTGTTTCGAAACAAGTTAAACCCCATGCGGGGACGAAACAACGCCATGCGAACATGTTGTTTCGAAACAACAGTGACTTGTTTCGAAATAACCGTTGCCTGAACCTGCTATTTCGCTTTGAGCTTCTTTTCTTAATTCGAATTAACAAACTGTTAATTCGAATTAAGTTATTTCGAAATAAGGTGTTATTTCGATACAAGTTGTTTCGAAACAACCGTATCGAAATAACCCCCTCTGTGTGAACACAGCCCATGTGTGATGAAGGAAACAGCTGGATGTAAAGATTCAAATGGAAACTATTGAAGTGTCATTATTTTGCTATGGTGATGATTTTGTGCTCTGTTTATGTGGAGAGGATCATGAACACTTCAGTTTTCAAAAGGAGGCTTCAACAGACTGCTTTTTAGAGACAAAAGTGGTATTACTAGAAGGTGATATATCGTATTTATACCAGTGCCAAAAGATAGGCAGCATTGCTGAATAATCCCTACAGCTATTAAACCAAACACAGAGCTTTTGCAACCTATATTTTTTTCAGTTAAAGGTTTTAGAAAATAGTTTTAAAGTCTAAGAATGTTAAGAATAACATAACTAGAATTGATATATATCAAAGTCTTACACTAGTCAGTGTGAAAATAACTTTCTGTGTGTTTGAAATTTTCTTAAGTCAAGGACCTCTTTCAGTAATCTTCTGTCCCAACCTACAGTACAAGGTAAAAATGTTTTACAATAATACTTCATTCTGTCTGAAGTAGTAGTTGGATGCTTCAAACCCCTTTCTCAGGTTTAAAAATAGTGCTTCTTCTGCCATCTAGCAAAGCATCTGAGGAAGTGGGATTTTCTTCCAGGAAAGCTCATGTGACAAATAAATTTGTTAGTCTTGGAGTGCACAGGGCTCCTTACTTCTTCTGCCAGCTAGTGGCAGCAACTAGTTTTGAAGCCGTGTGGGAATCATGCTTTCACATGTCTGTATTAGATTTTATAACCACGAAGTCCTTTATTTTTCTTTGTGGAACAGGCATGAAGAACTGTGTTCACAGCCTGTTCTGCTTCCTACATTATTTTGCTACATATATTTTTATTTTAGTAAAGGCATCTGTTATTTTTGTTATGAAAAAGAGACATTCATTAAATAATGCTGTATCATTTTCTTAACTTTACTATAGACAATCTAAAGGTGTGATGATTATATAAGAATAAATGGTTTAGAATAATTTTTGTTGTCATTAACAATTTTAACTCAAATGTGCATGCCCATATATTAGACAGTTTGCATGAAGGAGAGGAACAGCATCTATGCAATCCTCTTTAATCATTCTATAATTTATTTAACGTAAAACTCATGCAAAGCTTCCAGGTCATGTGATAAGTATCTTTCCTTAGAAAACATGCTCCATATTAATATTTGGCATACTAGGGACTGATTCCTATCTTTTATAGGCAAATCCATTGATTCAGTGGAGTTATTTTAGCTCTACCCATGTGTATGTGTAGAGTCAAGTCCATAATGTCTATTTGTGTTTTAAAAAATGATTAGCTGTAGCTCAAGACACTGTTCTAAAAGTACAAATTTATGCATAGAATGAATCAGCCTTCTAAATAAAGACTTGCACGCGGTGTGACTTTCAGAGATTCTGAGCACTTACAGCCTCAACTAATTTCAATAGGGGCTGTGGCTGCTGAACACCTCAGAGGATCAGGCCCTTTGTGTATAGTCTTGGAGAAGAAGGGCAAGAGCAAAGTATTAACAGACATGGTTGGCAGTGATCAATTGAGAAAACCCAGGAAATACATGCTGACAGCTGTTGTTTTCTCCACCCTTTTGTTTCCACTAAGCAGCTCTTCTTGAAGACAGCATATACTTCCAGCTAAGGTGCAGATGTTTGGAATCATCTGTATTCACACTTCTCTATTCAAGGCTCAACAGGCCATATTAAATTCCAGTTTTCTACACTGAAGTGAAATTTACTCTTCATGCATCTCCTTTTACGTTTAACTAACTTCTTCATAGGCTGTTAACACAAACCACTTTCTCTTCTAACACTACTGATGTTGGAAATCAGCTGCAAGAATTAGAGTGCCCAGTTTCATTTGAAAGGCTCAACAGGAGAAATATTAAGGTTCCTTCTTGCACTTCTGGTGGCCTTATTTCCTAGCAAACTTCCAGCTCTGGGAATCTGATTACAATCCCTAATAGTAAGTAAGTATACGCTTCAAAACACCTACATCTGTATTATAGGTTAGTCCCATCACATGCTTTTATCTTATGTTTGAGTCCCTGAGCCTAATTTTTTTCTTACTCCATGGTTTAGGGGAAAAGGTCTGTCTTCCTCTTTCAAATCAATATCTACATGTTAATATAATATAGCTTAATCTTTGTGTTTTAAAGAACCTTTTTAATCATCAGGTGAAGGTGACTGATTTTTAGAAATCAGAGAAGAGATATTTCTTATATAAAGTGGTTTAAACATCCTTCTCTCTGCACTTGCTCATTTTATGATAAATATTTTCAGCCCAACTGAGCCCTGCTGTAAGTGAGTGCAGCTCTAAGGCTACAGTTAGTCCCAAACCTCTAAATCAGTGCCTGCTAGAATTGTTAATATATTAGTCCACCATTGAAGTATTTTTAGTTTAAAACCTGTATCACCTATTCCATATGAGGGATATAGGCAATGCACATACTTCTGTAATGTGGTCCTGATTAAAGTGAGATCAGGATGGCTTTGGGGGGAATTTCTGTAGTTAAATGATAATCCCAGAATAGGGTTTCAAGATTCCCCTCTGTCGACTGCAGAATGCTGTGGGCTTGATTCAGCATAGTTTTATTCCAGTCCTACACTGGAATAACATCAGTGATTTTATCACTTCTATGATTAGATAAATCACTATTGTATTGAAAGTGACTTTTTCCCCACTCCTATAAGTGAGTTCATCTGCATTTTTTCCCTCTGCATAGCTGCACCCCTCTACAGAAACAGCTGATTCCAGCAAACCCTCTTCCTTTACTGCACTGCTGCTCTTCCTTTCTGAGAGTTTGGAAAATAGAAAGTTGTAGTATAAAAGCATGTTCACAATCTTTCATATACATATTTTCAAAATTGCACACCTCAATCTAACATGTGCATGAAATATACAGAGTGCAACATTTTGCTTCTATACTCTAATATTAGAATCTTTTAGTAAATAATGGGGAGAATGGGTTTGCAGAAGGAAGAGCACTTTAATGGAATATGGATGTTGTTGTGGAAAGAATAATAGGTCAGATTTCCCTGTGACTTTCCAGTCTCTTCACAGTAATTTAAGAATCCAAGATCATCTTCCAGCTCTGGATGGAACTTGGACACTTTGAGATGAAGCTCCAGAGGAGATTTTTGCTGATCACACCTCTCAGCCCTTCTGTTTGGTGGATCACAAACTGGCTTTCACCTCAGTGAATTACACTATTCCATTTCAGTCTGTTGCAGAAAGCAGTGTGGATGGATGCTGTTGTGGATAGGATATGAACAACACTTGATGAGTTGTCTAGCAGCTCACTGACCAAGCATATCACTTTTTATTATCCTGAACACAAAAGCTTAGGAACAGTGCATACTCAGCTGTGTCACAAAAAGGGGAAGAACCGTTGATGCATCAGTGAATTCCTGAAGTTGAGAGAAATTAGATTTTCTTACATTATAACTCTTCTGTTCATTCTATTACTCAGCCTTCTGCTGTAGAGACTGAACCATACCAGGCTGTCAAATGGGGAAGATTAAGGCCCTTAAAACTGTCAAGACACAGACAGTGGTTCTGGTTCCTTTCCAAAGTAACATTCTTGTTTTAGCACCATATTGTCAAAGCATAAGAAAATAAGTAAAATGATCCTCTAGCAGGGTCACTACTCACCAGCCTGCTCTTCCATCCCACTCTGAACCAAAAAGCTTCACAGACTTGCAGTTACCTGTGATTTATTTACAAAGTGCATTTTGATCACCCACCACCATACAGCTCCCTACCTACTCCAGTCATCTCAAGGTCAGGCAATGCCTCTGTCTTTCCCCAGACTCCTTTCCTCTCTATCCCCCATACCCCCAAAAGCCCCTCTCATCTGGGATATAAAGACTTTCTAGGCTCTCTAGGACAGGTGCAGCTCATGGGTGCATTAATCCCCCAGGAGACTGCTCTGCATTTCTATCAACCTTAGCCTAGATATCTGCTCTGATTGCCTTCTGTTATCTGTGCTAGTGTGGTGAAGGGCTGATTAGGGGGTTCAGCCCCTTCCAGCACCTAACCACAGATTCTTCCTCTATGCATTTCTCTTGTCCTATGCCTATAGGAGTCATTCTGAGTGCTTTTAGGATTGATAAAGAACAGGACCACCTTAGCCCATACACAAGGATAAAAATCAGACCAACCTGTAGATCAAAACATTTTGAAGAAGGGATGATGTGGCAGCTGGGCTAGAGAAGAAAAGTCTATACTGCAAGCTTGGCATGATTTTTAAACAGTTAACAACAAACTCAAGATTTTTCTATCTGCACCCTGAAACTGACAAACACAAAAGGTAACTACTTAGCTGCAGCATTTAAGGAAAGAGCCTGGCCTGGCTTTAGTGATTAGGCTAATACTGAGCTGTTCTACTTCTCTCCTACCCCCATCCTGCTCAGCACTGAGCAGTGGAAGAAGCAGTCAAGCTTTCTTAATTGGCCTGCTGGCTCCTTATTGGTCAGTGTCTCTTCTTCGCTCATCCATTCACCTGGTAGACTAAATCCTATTGATAACCTGGCCTGAATGGGTCTTTCTTAAACAGAGGGTGGGGTCATCACCAATGTCACTAACAGAGGGCAGAGAAGCCCTGATAGATGCCCCTACAGATAGTTTCTAAAGGAAAACCATCTTCTGATATTTTATGTACTCTCATATACGTCCCAACAAGTAATTAAAATGGGGGTGTAGGGCTATTGGAGTGATCTGGGTGTGTTGCTCTGGCACCTAAAATATAGAGTGGGGCATCACCCTAGCATTTCTCCTGGCACATGGGTTTAGAATGCCACTCCAATTTGGCTTGGCCACCCCTTCTCCCATCCTGATGCCTGATGGAGGTGCTGCCAGGCCATGTATAACAAATAAGGAGTCCTGTGACACTTTTAAAGACTAAGAAACATGTGAGTGGTGTTGTGACCTGGCACATAGGGTTGCTGCGCTAGTCAGGCTTGGCCCAGCTTGCCCCTGTCATGATGGGAGTTTAGAGGAGACAAATTTGAATAGTGAGTGGAATTGTGGCCTGCCAGCCTGGGTGGCACTTCTGCTCAGATCTGACCTGGCCACCCAACATAACAGAGGCACTGTTGCCAGGTCAGATCTGAGCAGTGCTGTGATCCTGTGTGCCAGTTTGCAATGCCACTGATCACTCATCTTTGGTTCACCTTGTTTGAGTGTGGGAGGGAATCACTGGGTGGCCATGATCACAAGCATGTGCCCAAGCCAGGAGAGGACTGGGGTGGCGAGCTTGGGAGGTAAGTGGCTTGGAAGGTTCGGGGGGTAATGGGTGAGGGATAAGGGTGACAGAGGAGTATTGTGAGGTAAGGGGCTGAGGGTGAATGGGAAACATGGTGGGGCTGTGGCTGGTGGGGCTGAGGCGTTGGGTGACCATTCATAACCTATGATCCTTGGTGGGGAGCTAAGGATTTCTGCCCTGCAGTGGGGAAGGGATCTTGGGGCTTCCACTCCACCAAAGCCACCTTCTGCAGCTCAGAGCCACTTGCAGCAGGTGACTGTGTTGGGGTGGAAGCCTTGAGCCCTGACAGGCAGCTCTGGCAGGGTGGAAGTCCCAAGATGCCTGCTCACTACAGGACAGAAGCCCTAGAAGGAGCCTCCTGCAGGGCAGAAGCCCCAAGCTCCATAGGGCAGAAGCCTCAGGGTCCAGGATGGAGACCCCCAAGGCCTTTAGCTTTAGCAATAATTAGCTGTGAAACAGTAAGTAGGATGTTAATATTTTTAGAAAAGCATGTGTAAAAAGTTGTGTATGTCTTACAGCTTTCAAACTTCTAAAGATTACCATAAGCAGCTCTGAGGGCCAGTAAATTTAACAACTCTGTCTTATAATGTCACTCATAAGATAGATTTTGGAGACATGTAAGAGAATACCAATGAGAGATTATTTCTGGAAGGTTCCTGCACCATAAAATTTATCAGTACAGCAGAACTTCAGAGTTATGAATGTCAGAATGATGAACTGGCTGGTCAGCCACACACCTCATTTGGAACTGGAACTACACAATCAGGTAGCAACAAAACATTCCCACACAAATACAGTACTACTATAAAAGGGGCAGGGTGAGATTTTAAAGGGAAATTTGACAAGGGAAGAAAAGTGGTTCTGTGTGTGTGTTTAAATTAAGATAGCTAAAAGCGTCATTTTTCTTTTGTATGGTAAAGTTTCAGAACTGTATTAAGTTAATGTTCAGTTATAACCTTTTGAAAGAAAACCATAATGTTTTGTTCAGAGTTATGAATGTTTCAGCATTATGAACAACTGCCATTCCAGAGGCATTTGTAACTCTGAGGTTCTGCTGTACACCACTTGTTAAAAGGGCAATGCCAGCTTAAAATAATGCCATGTAAAAGAGCTATGTGTTAGTGTGGTAATTGCTCTAGTTAGGAAAACTGAAACAATTTAAAACATTTACAAATCTTATTGGCTTTTCATCATTTTATGCTTTTTGTTTTGTTTTGCATTTTTCTTTGGGTAAACAACATCTAGGCTAGGCCATTTCATCTTTGTTTTTTTTTTAATTCAATTTTACATTAAAGTTCATATGCTCTAGCACAGTGTAACCATACCAGAGTTGAAATGACAACAGTGCAGTGGAACATTTATTTATTTACTTGAATAGTTCTGGCTGGAATTCTAAAATTCCTACTGATTTCACATTTTGTGCTACCCTGTAAAAAAGTCTAGGCTGTTGTATGCTAGTTTCTCAGCTGCTGTAAATCATCAGAGCTCCAGTAACCAGATGAGAATCTGGTCCTCTGCGTTCTGGAAAGAATGGCTTCTTCTGGGCACAACTGTTGTCACTTTACACTCTACTAAATCTCTCCAAACAATACATTGAAATCAACCACATGCCCAGGCCTCAGACCTTTAAATTTGGCAGTAAAGTATCAACTGTCTACTTTATAAGCTCAGGTCAGAATTTCAAGTGAGCATGTTGTTTTTGCCTGGGGAGTTTAATGACAAACATAAATAATGTATGTGCATCAGAGAAGGACAAAAGCTCCCGAACCCTACTAGAATTCATCCCTATGAGTTCGGATGGCCTGCTACTTGATTTACTTTAATCCCTTTCTTGCTTTTTCCCAATTCATGAATAATATCTGTACATGGATAATAAATAATCTGGTGAGTAACAGCTATAACTATGTATGTAGAGCCTGCTCTTCCCTCTGCACTAGCCAGTGATTGTTTTCCTGGCTCAGATACTCTCAGACCAAAGAGAAATTTTGCATAGCATGCCATAATTTCTCCTTTATGTACTTTCCTCGTAGCTATTTATCTGCTAGGGAGAAATAAATCAACAACCATCTCTTGGATCTGTGCTGCAGAGCCTCAAGATAGAGTGCATCCTATATGTACTTGTAGCAGCACCACCTTTCATGCTGCTGCTTTTTTCCCATTGCAGTCATCATTAATGCCAATTTGTGTTTGGTAACCTTGTAGCTAGATGGTATGTCCCTTAAGCAGATAGTTGCTATTGCTGCTTAGTGATTCTTGCAAATGTTGTTTGCTCTTTGTTCATCCGATGTGCTAGAAGGATCAAAACATGACTCAGAATTTTGGGAATTTGAGTTCTGATGCTGATTCACTTATAAATCAGTAATATATGCCTTGGTTTCCCTAACTACAGAATTGGTGAAATCCTGGCCCTATGGAAGGAAATAGCAAAATGACCTCAGACTTCCTAGGGCCAGAATTTGTCCTTCTACAGAAATTTTGCTGACAAATGCCTTGAACTATAAACATGGCAAAATAAGTTTGTGTGACTATTCTTAAACCTGATACATTTCAGTGCTGGATACCACAGCCATACTTTTGCTTAACCAGTTATTTTTAGACATATTTCATTTTTGTTAATACCATGAAGTTCAGAACATTTATTGCCTTTGATCCTACAAGGAGTTCCACACAGTGGCCTGGAGGAGCCCTAGTGAGTTCAGTGGGAACCCTTGGGTGTTCAGGGCTGTGAAGAATCAGAGGTGTTTAAATTGGACATACGTACCCGAACTTTGGGCTTCTACTTTTGAAAATTCAGCCTACAGTGTTTTATTGGTGACAAAATACCCAAACACTCTTTGATTCACAATATTTGTTGCATATGGATGAATGTGTATGTAATATCTCAATATTCCTCATACTGCAGAGGCTCAGTTTGTTTAGGGTCAGAATCTGTCACCCTTCAATTGAATAGAACCATACTCTACAAGTAGTCAGGGGTTAAAGTATAATTTGTGGGGCCCCAGAACCCTCCTAAACTGGCAGGCCCCCCTCACACCAGTGCGGGCCCCCTTCACCCATCCCAGATACTGCCCCCAATATCCAGGGGTTAAAGTATAATTTGGGGGGTGCCCAGAACACACCTAAATTTCTGGTCCCCCCTCATGCAGGTCAGGGCCCCTCCTGTGCACCCCAGCTACTGGCCCCCCCAATGCCTGGCCCCCATGTCAGCTACTGCCCCCAAATGCCTGGCCCCCAGCTACTGCCACCAACGCTTGCCCCAACCCCAGCTACTGCCCTCAAAACACCTACCCTGATCAGACCCCTTTCCCCATGTTCTTCTGAGCCCCAATCCCCACTCCCTAAGCTCCCTGCCCCCATTCCAGCCCTCCCAAACCCCCACCCCCAGCTTCCCATCTTCATGCCACCCCCTTCAGCCCCCCCAAGCCCTCCCCAGCCCACCATCCTGGCCTTTTCTTCCCCCTCCCCATGCACACTTCCTCCCCCCATGCTTTCCCCACTAGCTGCCCAACCACCCCAACTCCCCCCCAGCCCCCTTAACTGGCTGAGGTGGCTGAAGAGCTGGGCAGGGAAAGGAGGCTGTGGTGCTGTCCAGCCAGTCAGTTGGCAAGAAGGAGCCCAGGCCCGAGGCTGGGGCCAGGCTGCACGTACCACAAGTCCCCAGCTGGAAGGGGCGGAGCTGCCACAGGCTCTGGGGAAGGGAGGGAAGGGTGGCTGGGCTGGCCCAAGCCTGCAGCCCCTCGCTTCCACCAGTTTAGGGGGAACATGCCAGAATGCTGTGTTCCAGCATGCCCTTCTATTTTTGGGGGGGCCTGGAACGCAGCATTCTGGGGAGTTCCCCTATTTTTAAGGGGCCTGGAACACTGGCTCCCTAAAAAGAGAGGCCCCAGAATGGTGTTCCAGGGAATTCCCCCTTACTTTAACCCCTGCAAGTAGTCCCATAGAATTTGCAGTGGTGGAAAGGAGCCGACTGCAAGTCAGGATCTGTCCCTGACTGTGAAGTTATCAGAGCACAAGTAAAAAGTATCCATTCTTTTTCCTGTTTGTATCATTAGACTGTTTCAGCTGATGTTGTTTAAATACAGTTCAAAGTGAAATGTTTGATTAAAGCCTAAGCATACAAAATTTTAACCCCCAAAGACTGTTTTGACAAAATTACAAAGTGAAAATGTGGGGTTCAGAATGTAATAGTTCTTTCAAACTGTAGTGATAATGTCATTTAGTCTGGCAGAGGAGACAGGACATTTGCAGTTCAGATTCCTCACAGTATTTGGGACAGAGCTTTTATCTCAAAATACTGCCAAAATAGTAGTTACATTATGAGGAGACAACAACGGATCTTATTCCTCCATGGGGATCTAAGATACTAGCATTTCATTTGTAGAAAAAATTCAGCGGTCACATTAACAGTAATATCAAATATGGCTCAAACAACAACAATGGTTCTGTGTCTATCTTTTTCATTCATTTTTTTGGCTCCATGCAATACTAAGAGGCCAGTAGTTCTTTTTTTTCCAGCATTGTTTCTGTTTGCCATTCACACACAAGGCTCCTTCTAGTTGCAGAATGCTTTTTATTTGCTTAAAATGCTTCCAGTTATATAATACAACTATTTTTCAAAAAATTTACAGCACACAGGACATCCACAGTAATCCTTAGAAATATATAGTATCCTGCCACTGAAGTGAATTAGCACAAAAACACTACAGATGTCATTAAAATATATGGCAAGTGTTTGTACAACATCAAGCATGGCGCAATAGTATTAATATAATGAAGGTAAGTCTGGATTTCTGTTTGCACCTTTGTTTCTTTACATCATCTTTTGGTTTAAATATAGATCCCAGTTCTTCTGGTTTGAGTCTTCATCATTTGATTCCTTTTTAATATAGTTGTTTGAATACTGATTCCTAAAAAGGTCAGAAATACAAAGCAAAATCGGCTATAATCAGGTCAGACAATTATAGGGTAATGAAAAATGGCAGATGCAGATAATACTGATAGTTCATTCTGCAGAGAACACCTCTGAATTGGGCTTTTCTTCTGGTTAATGCAGGCAAAAGATGTGAATTCAGAACAAGCCACTTGAAGCAGGGTCACACCTCCCAATTAAGGTACTTCAATTACCGGTACTTTAAAGAAATTTTTATTGGGTGTAACAGTAAAATTAATAGTAGAGAATATTTGCTGCAAATAATAGTAAGAGTCGAGCAAGAAACAGTGTTCCTGCTACAGGAAAATTTTGACATTTTAAAAATATTTTCTGTCTTGAATCAAGATGAGAAGTTGAAATCTCAAAATTTTTCACAAAATCACCAAACTGAATTTTTTTGGAGAAACGGTGGGTTCAGATAAATCAAGGTATTTCATTTTGACCTTTCCAAATAGTTTTGGTTTTTACATTTGAATTTTTTTTTACAATAATTAGCTTAAATATCACAACAAAAATTCCTTTAAATTGCAAGCAATGGAGTTTTTCATTTTGAAAATACTGAAATGGAAGGTCTCAATGATTTCAAAACATTTTACAATGAGAAATTCATCAACACTGACCCTTTTCTGAGATGCTTCAGTTTTGATGAATCAGTATTTTCCAAACAAAAAGAAATACCCATGCTGTTGAAAAATGCCTGACTATAAGAATAATGCTTTTTAATTTTTTTTAATTCAGGGCCTGATTCTGCTGCCCTAATGCAAATCAGACTCTCACTGAAACACCTTATGGAGATTGCTTAAATAAGACTGGCAGGATTATATCCTTGGCAATTTATCATTTGGAAGGCATTCAGCATGCTTTTAAACCCTTACCTGTTATTGCCTTCCATGGAGTCTTGAATGTCTTGTGACAGGTGGGTGGGTAGTGATTTCCCAAATCTTTGCGGCAAGTTGGCAAGTGACTGGATGGAACTTTTAACAAATGGAGATCTGCCAAACCTGTGTGATACGTTAGGGACACATCTAGAAATGCTACCACCAAAAGCTCTCCCAAATCTCAGAGGCAAATTAGCCACTGGCTTAATGCTTCTTTTTTCCTGAACATTTCTTCCAAACCTCAGTGGTAAATTAGCAACTGAATTTGGCATCTTGTTGACTGTGGGAGTGCTCATTTTAATGATGTTTTTGGATCCCCAGTCTTTCAGTTCTTCAAGATTGAGACTTCTCTGCTTTTCCTCTAAGAAGTCTTCACTGAACTAAAAATAGAAATAATTTTAAAATCATCTTTTTACCCTGATGATAATCTGTCTACATTCAATCGCCGAAGGTATTAGTTTTCAGGTTCCTGTGTGTAGACACAGCCATGTGGGGGGAGAATATACTATCCTAATGCTTTTAGAATGTGAATTCCCCAAACATTTTTCAGAGCGTAGACTCTTTCTTGAAGACTGATTGTCTTGTAGGCTATGTTCTCCTATTGACTAGCAGAGAACATTCCCATGGCAACTTCAGCAATTGTTTACATGGAAAAATAAGATTAGGAAAGAACTTCTGTATCTTTATCTGCTCTAGTGATAAATGCCCTAAATGTTAATCACACTGTCTTCTTTTGCTTGTTTTATCTTCCCCTTCCATCTGTTCTGTTCCTTTCCCTCACTCCCTGCTCTTTCTACGTGCTTCTTTGTCGTTCTGTTCCTTCTTTTCCTCTTTCTGTGCAGTTGCTTCCCTATTTTTTTGTTCCCCTCTCTCCTTATGATTTCTTGTCCCTTGGGTCCCATCTCTTCTGCTTCCTGGTCATGCTGACCAGCCATTGGAGAATTCCCTGGGCCTTAGAGAACGCAAAATGGATGTAAAACTAGCAGAACCACACTCCATTCCTGGCATAAGGGGTATGCTAAGGTCATTCTCTAATCTGCTCCACAGATCCTTCACTGGAACAGGGTGTTTACAACCTTGAGCTCCAATGAAACTTTATCTTATGCTTGAGCTGACTAGAGCCAGAACCATTCCCAGAGGCACCCAACCCTGTGCTTGGACACAGTGGAGAACTGAGCCCAGTATATTCATTGTCTTATGAAATAGTTAAAGTACAGTTGTTCTCTGAAAAGTGGCTATAAAAAATTACTTTCTTACACAACAGTGGGTTCTCTGCACAGAAAGTCACTTTTTATATAAATTGTGTAAATATAATCTGGATAAATTTGATTTGGCAGCTACTGAGACACAATAAACATGGACCCCACAATGGTATTTTTATAGTCCCTTTTCAGGGCAGAACTTTAAGTCCCTTTACCACATCAGATTTATAGTATTTTTGGTTTATCATTATTCTTTGAACATTACAAAAATTCCTTTATTAATTTTGAATTTGTAATGCATCATTTATATTATAAGAATAAAAAGGATGACAGTTTCCTACTATATAAGCAAAAATCAATTCAGAATAAATGTCATCCTGGATCTGAAGGTTTTACTTCAGGAAAATAAATACATGAATTGGTTTACACACAATCTATAAGCCAGTGGACGAATTTCATGAAAGTTGTCTCAATGCAGCCTTCTTTATGTTAGTAATGTTATTGGACCTGATCCCTGCCACTGAAGTCAATGAGAACTTTGGCAAAGGCTTTATGGGCACACAATCAAACTTGATCAGTTTTTAAAATAGCTATATTAAGACAAATCTTACCTCTGAATATTTATCACCGTAATCTTCTCTGCTCTGCAGACTGGACCCTGCTGATTCATCTAGGCACAAAGTATTTGATATTAAAAACACAAATGTGGCTAAAGTAAATAAAATAAACTTTCTGAGTGAAATGACTTTCATTTTCTCTTGTACTTGGTTTACATAGAGAGCTCAGAATCTGTACAGCAAAGGAAACTAACGTCTTTTTATATGATTAGAAAACAAAAAGATTCCTTTAGCTGGGATGTCAACTCCAAATGCTTTATTTCTTAATGTTAATTAGGGACACAGTTTTAAATACATATTTGAAGAATTTTGAGAATTTGTTTTGTGAACATATTTAATAAACACTGCTTCCTGCTGCAAACACATTGCCTTTACAATTATTTTCCTGGCTATGAAGGAGCTTTTAATTAGGTAAATTTGAAAGCCACACCAATCAGTACTCATAACAACCACATTTCATTGCTACATTTTAACAAAAGCATCTTGTTCCTGTTCTCCTACTGACCTTCTGACAAAGATGTAGAAACAAGACCTTCAATACACACATTCTTCTGATTATATTATACATGTTTGGGGGATGGTTATTATGTATCTCTTGAGACAAATGAAATTAGTAATACACAGTCCATAGAGATCAATGGCTGTGTTTCTGTTGACTTCAGTGGGCATTGGATTGGCCCTGAGAATCAATTAGGGCTCACAAGCCCAACTGAAATCCAGAGGAGTTTCTTTAAGGATCTGGGTTATGTATTAAAGATATGCATTATAGCAGAGTTAAAAAATGTTAGTTATAGGAATGATTCACCTGTTGTGTTTTTAAAAAATTTCAGAATGACATGTTGTTTGAGTATGGCACAATGATATTTTAGGACCTAATTTCCAAAGTCAACCTGTAAAACTGCAGTCAGGTTTATTGCACGCATGCACTCATTGAGTAGAAAGCCAACTAGCTAATTAGTGCACAGATAAGATTGTGTGTGCTTGCACTAGTCTTGAGGCTGATTAAAATTTGGCCTGTATTCTTGAGACATGTAGGGACTCTTCTGATGGACATGTTGAAGAAGAAGAATGTGAGCATAAAACCTGCACATATAGCAAGAACTTGCAAGACGTGCCCAGTTCTTGCATGATGTGCCCTATTTCCAGCTATGAGCATAGATTGTATAAATCTTATATTTTCAATGTTTAAATTGCCATGTAGACCCATAAAATGAATATGCAGATGCATTAAGTACAATACGGACCAATCAGAGTACACAAATTAGAAACTCTCATTGAAAAATTGGAGTAGTTTTTGACATTCCTTGCTGTGGTTGTGAAGACAAGTTTCTTCAATTCCACTATCATATCTGCAAAATTCTCAGACAAGAAGTTGTTTTAGGTTGTGAACAAGCTGTATAAACTGGACTGTTCTCATTCACCACAGTTGTGTGTTCTTCAGTGTGAAGTATTTTTGAGTTTGCAAGTAAAATCACTCTGATGAGGGCTAAGCTAGTTGTTTTCATCAGTGCAAAGCTCTGTTTGTGACAAATACAGAGTCTTCTCTTATTTAGTTTTTGCTAGTTAAGGTTCTGGAGGTGTGGTGGAGTTTTGAATTATGACCATTCCATGACTTCAGGACATAGGGCTTGGTGGCAAGACAGATGGATTTTCTAAATTTCATTCTTTACAATAACCACTCATAGTGGATTCTCCATCACTGGCAATTTTAAAAATCATGATTGGAAGTTTTTCTAACTAGTCTAAGAATTATTTAGTAGGAGTTTTATGTCCTGCGTTATACAGGTCAGACTAGATGGTCACAGTGGTCCCTTTTGGCCTTGGAATCTATGAATTAATGATAGGGATTAAGTTCCAAAAAGGAATTCTCCATCTTCAAGCATCTGATGAAGTGGGATTTTCTCCCACAAAAGCTCATGTGATAAATAAGTTTGTTAGTCTTTAAAAGTGCCACAGGACTTCTTGTTTGTTTTTATAGGGAATAATGAGTGCATTTCATGTACCAGTATCTACCATTTAGTAAGTGTGCCATCACATTTCATTTCATTTGGTCATTAGATTTTGAACATTTCTTTCTCAAATGGTCTTTCACTTAATTGCTTAGAGATATTCTGTCTCTAAATTAAACGGACATCATGAGACCCCAACTCTTCTTAAATACTTTTGTTGAATATCAAGTTCCATTTTCTCTAGGCAGGATAGGAACACTGAGGCTGTCATGACATGTGCAGCAACCAACGTCTGTCAATCTCTGTTTCAGTCTCTCCCGCCCACTCTCTCTCCTGTTAGTTTGTTTCTTAAATCAGAGGGGAGTTCTCAAGTATGTTGTGTGCAGGGCAATCAAGGAGTGGCTGGCTCCAATGACTTCATTTTCCTCTCCTAGTTATGCTATATTTATTGCCATACACACAGAGAAATTAGATATAAAACAGAATACTCATGCTAGGAGATTGGAATGTAACACTATCTTATTTCTTAGAATTCAGTGTAATAACATGCTAGTACCCAAAAATAGAGGGAGAAAGCAGGCAGTTCACTGAAACAGAGAGCAACAACTCATTCTGCCTTACATTTGGCTGGCTGACTCCATGATGACTGCTGCTAGGAAAGAGCAACATTTTAAAACGTATATATTTTTGTACCCTTTGAGAAAACAAGCTTTTCATTTCTCAGTCATTTTGCTTGGTCTGCAGTACGCCATTCTAATTACACCATATTCTAATTAGGCTCTGGTTTATAACACAGGTTTGTACAGGAGCCAGCCACGGCCAGGAAGGTATCTTCAATAAAATCAGAATGCTGGTGTTATACAATACAATGGATAGGATTCTTCTCTTACACCAGGATAAAGCAAGAGTGACTCCACTGAAGAAAGTTTGCTTTAAAAACCTCTGGGAGCTACCAATAAGAAATGTTACTTCGACCATAATGATAATTTTCATCTTTATGAAGCTGTGTTATCCTATTTTATCTGCTTGTGCAGGAGAAGAAAGGAGCTTACTCAGCCTTGCCAGCTATCTGCATTGTGGATCACAGCTCTGTGGGGAAAGCAGCCTTTACCTCCTGCAGGACTAAACCAGGGCTTCCATATTAAAATGCTGCCCCATCTGTATGTAGTTTTGAGAATTTCACTATTCAGGTACTCTAAGTTGAAGCAGTGATACAAGCAGTGTGATCTGAAGCATGGAATCTTATCCATCAGCTTCAAGATGGAAAGTTTTTTCCCCTGGATTAGCCACATCCAGAAAATGACTATGTAACATTACATTTTAATATGCTTTTTCCTGGACACTGAGGCAATCGAACAGCACAGGAGACAGAAAATAATGGAGTTGGGGGTGGGTTTGAGTTGTTAAAGTAACAAGCTGAAAATAACTTTATCCTCTTGGTAAATAAGGTGTGAACGATAATTTTAGGTTGGACAGGTTCTTTAATTATACATTCATTGTAGTAATAAAATAAACATGATTCCAATAACATTTGGACTAGATTGCTCTTTTTTACTAACTATTCTGCAGAGTGTAGCACTGTACTTACTACACACAGCAGTATATTGGTATGTCTAAACCATTCCTGTCTATTAAAAATTAAACCCTTTTACCATAAATTATTAAAAGAACCTTTGCTGGCTGCAAATCAGCAAAGGCTTCATAAAGTCTTACGACAGACAGAGGGAGGAATCTGATTAACTCTGGATCAAGAGGCAATGATTAAAAGTGCCTGAGGAAAAAATATATTACATTTAAAAACTCTTTCAGGACTTTAAAAAAATCATTAGTAGCTTTTGTTCAAATTAACGATTCAGTGAAGGCCTTTCAGTGTACGCATTATTTTACAATTTATTAGAATATAATTCTACACTCCATATTTGGCATTATTATTAGTCCACTTTTTATTTAGATATTTCTAACTATTTTTAAAAAATATTTTACTGTGTAATCCTTATAGAAATGGACATTACTGGACCCATCTTATCCCTTCAAGCATGATTTTGCACTTGAAATATTATTCTTGATTATATAATATTTTGTCCACACATGTACAGTGGGAGGAATTATGTGAAAGGGACCGAAATCTATCCCTTTTATAGATTGGGATGACTATGGCTAGAGTAGTAATAACAAAAGAGAATATTTAGGGAAAACAGTTATATTTCCTGGAGTGAGAAAGGAGCTGCATTCACCTTACCACCAGAGCCGGACAAAACATCAAGCTTACATGTGATGAAGCTCTTTTTGATTGCTTCTTCCTATAGGTATGGAACATGTGAGAGCTTATGGAGAGTGGTAAAGCATTGGAATGGGCTATCTAGAGAAGTGGTGGAACCTCCATCTTTGGAGATATTTAAGGCTCGGTTAGACAAAACCCTGACTGGGATAATTTAGTGAGAGTGGTCCTAATTTTTTGGCAGGGGGTTGGACTAGATGACCTCATGAGTCCCCTTCTAACCCTATGATTCTATGTAGAGTGGTGGGGGAAGAGAGAAATCTTTTTGCCTTGTGCTGGTTTGTGACATTTCATGCAGGGAAAAAGGTTAGAATAGAAAATGGCATTTTTCTGAACAGTATGGAAATTAGTGTGTTATTGGTGAAGGAGCTGATTGTCAAAGTGGCAATCCATCTTACATTAACACATAGCCTTGATCTGAATGCTGTGTGCATACTGAGCAGCACTTAGTTACACAACTGGAAAATATGAGGAAGATGAAGGAGCAAAGATACTCTAATATGGCTCTAGTCCATGACTGGACTTCCTAACCACTACTGCACTAAACTATATAACAATGAATCACTGCACATTTAAAAAGGATATTGTCAGGAGATCAGCTGTCTGTGAGCTTGGCTGCCTAGTAACCCAATGCTCAGCAGGACCTAGTAAATCCTCACTATGAAACTGAGCTCTATAACTTGTTAGAAGTCAACAGATCACGATGTAAAACTGGTTCCAACAGCAGTGCAGTGGCTGCTCAATGTACTCGATGCCTACGGCTGCTCTAGATCTGCTTCCTGTCCAGCTCCTGCTCTACCCCTTGCTCACTCTGCTTCAGTCCTAGTCTCTGCCAGCTGATGAACTGATTCTGAACTCCTTGTTCAAGTGAACTGGCTTACCTCCTGACCACACTGTCTGTACTTCAGGGTAAGTATGCCAGTTTGAGCAGTCACTAGAAGATAGCAGGGGATTCCTTTCACAGTGTGGAGCAAACCTCCACAATGCCCCCCCCCCCCGCGGGGGTTCCTCCCCCCACTTCGGACATTGGTGGGGTACTGCAGGCTCAAGTTGCCATGATATATGACCAGAGCACAACCCTCCAGGATCTAGTACAACAGATCACCATTTAAGCCCTGTAGCAACAGAAGCACAGAGGCTGTTCAATGTGTTCCATGCAAGCAGCTGTCCCAGAACTGTTTCCTGCCCCATCCTTGTTCCATTCCTTGCCTGCTCCACGCTACCCCAAGTCTGTGCCTGCCTCTGAACTTCTGATTGCTAACTCCTAGTTCCAGTCATTGACTTGCCTCCTGACCAGGCATCCAGTTTTCTCCACTGATTCTGTTTCGACCACTACGTCAGATTTCTGTCCCAATTTCTGCTCCGATTGCACTGCCTGAACCACAATGTGTGACAGCTATAGTCCTCCGTATATATGGCTTTTCATTTTGTTCTGATTTTTAAAAGGAGATGGAAGGGAAAACTTGAGCAGAGATAAAAATATCCCCATATTCTTTCTATATTGCTCATCACCATAGTATGTATGTAAAGAAAGAAAGGAGGCGGATCAAGCTTAACTAAAAGGGAAGTGGAGGCAATATGATTCCCTTTAAAGTTTCTGTTAAACAGAAATGAGAGAGAAGCATAAGCAACCCTGGATGCTGTTCTAGCAAAAATACTGCTCACAAGGAAGGTAGCAATGAATTACAGGAGTTCTTAATAAATTATCAATGGATTGTCATGCATAGTATTTGTATATGTGAAGAGTTTGGGGACCCGGACCTCAGCCCAAGATTTACCTGCTCAGTGGAACCTGTGATAGAGAATGAGGGCTCATACATGTACAAGAAAAGTTTAAAACTGTGCTGCCAGAGGAGCTTCAGGCAATGTTAGTTCTGGAAACCACTGAGTCCTCTATCAGTAGGTAGTCAGAAAGGTTTACCTATGAAAAGTATTTTGCATGCAAAGTACTTTTGAAAACTTTCAAAAAAGAAGATCTCACACTTTCAGTAGGGATTTTGTTTGGAAATAAACTGTAAAATAAATAAAAGTGTGGAAAAACTTTTTGCACTCTGTCACAAAGATCCTTAATTTTCTGGGGGTACGAACAGGGCAAAAGCATGAGGGGTGGTGGAAAGAGGAACAATTGAAAAAAAAAATCCCCAGAATCCAAAAACTGAAAATGGAAACCAAAACAAAAAGGACATTTTGCTTCAGAATGATGATTTGAAATTTAGAATGTTCAAAGTTTAGCTAAATGTTATATGTTCCCATAGAGAATATTGATTTTGATAATATTACATTTTCTGACAGAAACATTCTTTTGCACAAAACTTGCAACCTGGTTTTCATTAGATGGCATGTTGCTGTCTGTAATTTTCCCAACATAGTGGGGATGGCTGCTATACATAATGAAGTATTCAAATTGATGGTTACTCTAGATAATTCACTGAGAAAAAGTAAATACGCCTCTACTTTAGACCTTAGAAAAGGGTATCAGCCAGGAGCGAAGTGGGCCCAGGAAAAGATCTGGGGCCTCTGCCCCACGTGCCGCCCCCCATTCCTGATTTGGGGCTGGGCCTGATCCAGATTGGGCTCCTGCCATGGGCGGCCTGGCCCTGAAGTCCAGGCTGGGGAACTGTGGGCAGCCCAGCCCTGGATCCCCAGCTAGGGAAGACAGCTGCCGCTGCGGGTGGCCTGGCCCTGGATCCCCAGCCAGGGATGGGGCTGGAGAAGACAGCCACCACCATGGGTGGCCTGGTGGCAGGCCTAGGGCACTGGTGCTGGGAGTTGGGGTTCAAGCCCTGTAACCCCAGTGTGAGTGCTGACACTGGTATTGGCAAATCTCATCAGATGAAATATTCAAAAAGAAAGTCGCCATCACAAGCCTTGTTCTGATTCAAGGCTATGCCTTTTGGTCTTCATGGAATCTCAGTAACATTCCCTTGCCTGATAGACTCACTGTCCCTACAGCCTTCTGTCTAGCACAGTGGTTCCCAACCTTTTCTCTACTGCGGCACACCTTGAGCCCCCCCGGCCAGGCCTCATGGTGCCACTGCCCACGGCCAGCTCCAGCTCCGGTACTCCCCCCCTGCAGCCAGGGCCATTTGGGGCTGCTGCCTGCAGCTTTGGGGAGCCCAGCAGCCCGAGGTTGCATGGCGCTGCCACCAACAGCACCGGCTGTGGTTCCAGGCAACCCCCAGGCTTGGGCCACATGGGGCCTCTGCTGCGGCTCCGGGCAACTCGCCCCCCCAGCTGGCAGGGCCGTCCCTAAGGTAGGGTTACCAGATACCAAAGCCTGGAAAGGAGGACAGGGAATCTGAAAAGGAGGGCATTGGAGAACACATGGAGAAAACGTAGTATTATGTAATATTCTTCTGTTTTTAGAGGGCCTGGAACGCTTCGGCCTACAAATAGAGTGTTCTGGGATCCAGCGTACTTTAACACCTGTAAGTAAAAACCCAGACAAAATCATATGTTTTTAGAATGCCTGCTGGACGGACGACATGAAGGTAAGAGGGAGGACATGTCCTCCTTTTGCCTGACATCTGGTAACCCTACCCTAAGGGGGTGTGGGGCCCTGGGCAAATCACCCTCTGTGGCCCCTCCCACCATCCGTTACTGGGGGGCGGGGCCGGCCGGCCCAGGGTGGGGGCAGACCCCTGCGCTGCCCACCTCCATGCCGGGGACCAGGCAAGCAGCCAAAAGGGAGGCCGGTGCAGCTTTGCCGGGCCGCCCCCCCCCAACGCATGCTGCTCTGGGCTCCCTGCTAGAGCAGTGGGGCAGAGGGAGTGATGCCAGCTCCACCCTGCCTCCTGCACAGAGCCCAGAGCAGCACGTGTAGCAGGGAGGGGTGGACTGGCGGCACTCCACCGGGCCCCCTTTTGGCCACTCACCCGGTCCCTGGGATGGGGGGGGGCAGCATTGTGGCCCCATGGGGCCCCAGGATGGCCCTGTCAGCTGGGACCATGTGCGGCCTCTGCTGCAGCTCTGGCCCCATGGCACACCAGCGGAGTTGCTGTGGCACACCGGTTGGAAACCACTGATATTCTCCCACGAAAGCTCATGCAGTAAATAAATCTGTTAGTCTTTAAGTGCCACAAGACTCCCTGCTTTTTTTAGTCTAGAGCAGTCGTTCTCAACCTTTTGTAATTTGTGACACACTTGGCAGCATATTGCAACTCTACAGGACACACTAGCCCACTCTTTCCATGCCAAATCAGGCCATCTCCCTGGCTCTCCATGACACACTTACTGCTGTGTGGCAACACAGTAATGTGTCCCGACACAGTGGCTGAGAACTGGTGGCCTAGAGTACAGCTTCTTGAGATGAGCTCCACATGCCTGTGTGAACTTTTTGGAGGTGCTGGGAGCATGGATCAAAGGCAATTAACCTCTGTCAGTACCAGAGAGACAGAAGTCAAGTGCCAGTGCTAGAGCCATAAGACAAAGTCAGGAGTGGGGGTTGAAACCAGAAGTTGAAACCCACACACGAATAAGATCTGGAGCAGAGCAGAAGCAGAGACTAAAACATGGGCACTTACAGTATTGAAGTGGGTGCCAGGCTTATAAGCAGGACTGCTAAAGCAGCAGCCAGTTACGGGCTTTGGTTATTCAGTAGCACCATTAGTAAGGGAGCAGGCTAGCAGCTCCTGGGCTTGTCTCTGACAAAATGGCGTACACCATCCCCATGCACTCCTGGTCGTTGCACCTCTGCACCCCTTAATTTTCCTGCTCTGTCTACTGTAGCTTTTAGATATCAAACAACCCCCCGCCTTTTGAGAGTCTGAAGTTATCATTAGGAACTCAAACACAAGAAAGACCTTCACCCAAGTTTCTAAACACAGAGACAGATTCCAGCTGGGTTTTGTCAGTCCCACTAGATACTCTTGACCTTGATTTCTAAGCTGGAACCAGGACCTTCTGGCCAACTGCAGCTCCTCTCCTGGTGTCATGCAGCCCCTCAGAGGCTGAGCAACTTGCTGTTAATTTAGGTAGTCCCTTCCAGAGTTCCTTTCCCTATTCACTAGGCACTCCTCCCTGTAAAAGTCCCTTTTCTCTAGAAGCACTCAAGTTCAGTTAAGGTTTGGTAGTCTTTTAGGACCAACGTTCATTAGCCAGTTAACTGCAACCCAGACACCTAAGCAGTTCATTTCTTGCTGGTGGACTGAGAGGACTTATTTTCCTTAAAACAGACTATCATGAGTCAACTGGACCCTGACTCCCCTTAAAGGAGCAAGCCACCTGTGACAGGTTTTGGTGTTTTTTTTAACTTAAAAATTAAAGGCTAGCATTTTAGAAAAATAGAATATTTCCCTAGTTTGCAAAGTGTTTGGAGAATCCCATCATATCAACAAGTCTGTCCCATGTGCACTAAGTGGTAGGAAAATGAAACATGATAATGACAAAATGCTTTATATGCTAGTTTTTTACAGGCAGCTTGTCTGTCCTGTAGTCAAGTCTTATCAACTGGAGAAAGGGCTGGGGTAAATAGAATGGAAAAAGTGACTAAAATATCTGCTGGGATGTCACAGAGATGCTGCTGAAAAATTGCTTTTAAATGAACAGTTAGAAACACAATTATCTCTCTCACTGTGAAATATAAAAGCTCCTGTTTGAGTTTTGAGTAGGTCTACTTAGGACAACTATTATTGTTTGCTCATTTTTATCTTTGCTCTGCTTCTAACTGCCTTTCTACTCTTGATAAACAACAACAAAACAAGCCAACAAGGTAGCCTGTCTTTCCCCACCAACTCCAAAAATGCTTTCAAAGGTACAGTTTGGGCCTGGTTGTCAACAACATAGTAACTCCAAAAATAGGATGACAGTAGACTCTCTCCCTATTCATCTTGCTTGGGAAAACACCTGAGACCTGCAGATAGCCATGACACAGACAATGTAAGAGAAAGGTGGAAGAGACTTGGGGGATGGGGCAGATTATCTCATGTTTACTGGACTATCCACTTGGAAGAATTGGCTGCTGAAAAGAGGAGACTGGGCTAGGTAGAAAGTGGGTCTGATCCAATATAGCGATTCCTGTGTTCTTATCAAAATTAGTCTATTTCTTTTCATTCCTTTATATTTCTTTGTGGTTTCATAGTTGTCCGCGTGTCCCTATAATCTGCAGTACTTGTCTTTGTGAATATAGGAAATGTCTGTAAGAAATACCTGTAAGGAAGGACCATGGCACTAATATGCTCCTAATGGAAAATGTGACCATCAGAGTCCTATGAATACAAGTGACTAAACAAACACTTGAATGATTTTCTGAGGCTGCTCTGTGTTATACCAGGTTATCATTTCATGGAGAAAGAATCAAATGAAACACAGAAAAATGCGGAAACAGAAACCCTGCGTGTTACGTTTATACAGGAAGTAATGGAGCATTTTCAGCTATACACCAAAATCAGTGGGACTATTCACCTGCTTAAGACCATGCACTGTTAGGGAAGCAGAAGGAGCATTATGTGATGACTGGGAAGAAAGAGGGAAAAAAGAGGCAGAAGTATCAGGAGGAGATGCAGCAATAGCAGGAGTGAGGAGCCTGTACAAGGCATTGATCCAAAGTTCAGGTTCTTTCATTGTCAAATTTCAGAAATAAGTAAATTTTGAATTAGAAGGCTATAACTTGTAGTAACTATACAAAACCACTTGAGCTTTGGTGGTTTTTGTTTGTTTGTGGCAGTGGTCTGCAACCTGCGGGTCCAGAGCAACATGTGGCTCTTTGGCTGCCCCTTGTGGCTCCTGGCTCTGGGTCTCTCCCCCGCCCCCCCCACCCGCCAAGAGGGACTCTGTGGGTGGCCTGCACCAGGCTTCAGGCTCCCCCTTGCCACAGGGGACCCTGAGGCCAGCACCCTGACCCAGCTTCCCCCCCACCCCTGCACCAGGGGGCTATACCCATTGCGGCTCTTAAAACACTTGACTATTGAAGGAATCTTTAAAAATAGCTCTTCTTATCTTTTGGGTTGCCAAACCCTGGTTTATGGTGTCACCACAATCCCATGGTGGAGTTATAGCCCTCTCATTGACGGTAGTAGCTTGTTTTGTTTTTATACTTGCTACAGTATAGTGTAAGAGAGACTGATGTCGCTTATGCCACAGTATGGCATCATGTTCCCATACTGTTCTATTAGGCTTTGAAAATCCAAAGTCATTCTTTGGGAACTGGCATCCACAGAACAGATACGGGGGTCTGCTTATGTCTCTGTCCTCTTTAATTTAGCAGTGGTCTGTCTAGACACACAGGAAAGCATGTTGATTACTGATTTCACATCATTATATGGCAAGCAGCCTTCTGGTTTGCAACATTTTCTTTTCTCTTTTTTTTACCCCTTGCAGTATACTAATTTGTTATCTTAGTCTTATTCCACCAGCTTCCTGATACCATCTGTGAGCCTGATACAAAGTTCAGTGTCCTAAAGTAAAAGGGAAACAAGCCCCCCATTTTCTGACCAGGACGAACCATAAAGTATCAGTCTTCTGGACTAGTGGTGAATAGGCCACCACTTTAGGGGTCTGGCAATGGGTAGGGTGACACAAGTCCACCCTACTCCACCAGATCACAAGGGAGCTAGCAGTGGCAGATGATTCCATCACTGGGTCAGTAGGGATCCCACAGAAACAAACTGACTTGTGCTCCAGAGACAAAACCTGAGTAAAATCTGGTTTCCCAGGCTACTTTCTATCCCAGTTCAGGTGCAGATCTTCTGTTTCATGGGGATACAGTCCTGGCAGTCCTGGCAACCCCTGTCCAGGGCTGGTCCCTGCCAAGGGATGGTTGCTGCTTGCATAGTTTCAGTTCCAAAGCTCCTTGGGGCCAGGGGTTAAAGTATGATTTGGGGGGTCCTGGAACCCTCCTAAATTTCTGGACCCCCTTCACATGGGTTCAATCCCCCTTCACCCACCCCAGCAACTTCCCCCCCATGCCTGGCCCCCACCCCAGCTACTGCCCCCAATACCCACTCCTGTCCCCAATATTTCCCCAGCCCCCAATACCCACCCTCAAAATCCACACCCTGCCCCCAATACCAAACCCCAGCTTGGGCACCCTACAATGGGGACAGGGTCTTCCCCCAGTGTGAGCTTCCCGCAGCCAGGCTGCCCTGACACTCACCAGTAGCCATGCACTGGGGTGATGAAGAATCGTCCCTAACTCCGCTCTCTGCAGGATAGGCTTTGAGGCATCTGCCCCTAGCCCAGCCTGCACGTGTGCAGGAGAGCTGGGGTGGCTGATACGCCTCCCTGCTCTCCCCTGCCCTGCTGGAACATGCCAGAAAGTTGTTCTGGGGCCTACTATTTTTAGGGGCTCAGTGTTCTGGGGCCCCTAAAAATAGAAAATGGAACTGTAACGCTGTCTTCCAGGGCTCACTATTTTAAACGGTGGGCCCTGGAACACAGGGTTTTGGCTCCATTTTCTATTTTTAGGGGCCCTGGAATGCTGGGCCCCTGAAAATAGCAGACCCTGGAACACCATTTTAGCGTGTTCCAGCTTACTTTAACCCCTGCTTGGGGTGGGCTGGAGGCATCTGCTTGCTTCCATGACTCTCAGTCAATTGAGACACAGGGCTCTCCTTTTATACTTCCTGCCCTGCCCCCATGCTTCTGGCATGGAGGATGGGGGACAGGTTTATCCCTACCCACCAGGAACAGTGTAGTAGTCCCTTGCTTTCAAATTCAGAGGACCTCATTCCACATCATCCAAATGTGACTTAAAAGAGTTTGCCACAACCGTTGGTATATTGTTCTAATGGTTAATTGCACTCACTGTGAAAAACAGTGACACCCCAAACTTTTAAAGTCATTCCCCCCTTGTTTCTAATGTAATCCACTTGCTGTGGTCAGGCCCCAGGCCAGAGCTGCTGCTGGGGCTGTGTGGGGGACCCAGACACCAGCCAAAGCTGCAGGCAGGGCCACTGTTAGGACTGAGCTGGGGGCAGAGTGGAGATGACGCAGGCCCTGCCACAAAACCCAGAGTGTTCCTCTGTTGGCATGAGGCACGACAACTGGGGACCACTGGTTAAAAATTTACTGTGGTGTCTACTAGAAGGCTTTTTATCTCCTTGTTTCTTCAGTTCTCCCATGGGCCCACTGAATGTTGTGTCCGTTACTAGTAGGTGCTCCTTGGCTCATGCAGGTTTGTGAAGTAAAAGACTACTGAACCCACTCACCAAACTGTTGGTTTGCCTTCCCCCAGCAGGGGTCTCCCTTGTCCCTCTGCCAGATTCCTCTTTGTCCTGTGTGTAAGGGATTCTCTGAGCACCCCTCAAGCTTCTGTTGCTTCTCAGTCCCATGCTGAGGAAGAAACTATACTTCTTCAACCCCAAAGAAACTATGTCTCTTCAACTTCAAACTTAAGAGACAGCAACAGCTCTGCTGCTATCACCAGTAAACACATTGCAGAAGGCTTAAGGAAGAGCATGCACATATTTCCCCTTAAAGCAATGCATGAGAGTGATGTGGTCATACTGGTCCATGGCACAGGATGTGCAACTGCTTAGCCATATACTAGTGACACCGAGAAGAAGCCATTAAGGTTATGTTCACACACAGGAGGTTATTTCGATACAAGTTGTTTTAAAACACCTTGTATCGAAATAAGGCGTTATTTCGAAATAAGTTAATTCGAATTAAGAAAATGTTAATTCGAATTAAGGAAAAAAGCTCAAAGTGAAATAGCATGTTCGGACAACAGTTATTTCAAAACGAGTCACCGTCGTTTTGAAATAACATGTTCTGACGGGATTGTTTCAAAACAATCGTTTCGAAACAATGTTGTTTCGTCACCAAATGGGGTTTAAGTTGTTTTGAAACAACGCCGTTGTTTTGAAACAATGGAACCCATTGTTTCGAAACAACGGTATGTTGCGTGAACATGGCGTTTCTTATTTCGAAGCAACCTCTGTTCTTTTGAAATAATACTGCTGTGTGAACACACCCTAAGAAGTTATTGATACCTCCCTGTATTGCTGCTGTGAAGATAATATTTGCAAATCATCACAGTGTCATGATGGTCATATTCACAGGGAAAAGTTAAATAAATACATTAAATACTCCTTTAGGAAGATTACCAAAATCAGAGAGAGAAAAAGCAGGCTGCTCCCAACTCACCTTACTTTGCTCTTGGCTGAATCTTTCCAGACTGACTCTGATTGTATGCTTTCCTACAGAGCCACCAAGTCTTTAAGCTGAACCAGGAAACCCCCAACAATTTAAAGTGATAACCTACAATTCCAACATAGTTTTCAAACACCAAGCCTTTTCTCCTCCACTTAATAGTTACAAAACAGGTACTAAAGAACTTGAATTAGGTTCTTTGACTTGGGAATGACCTTTTGAGGACCCTTCGGGTATGTCCACACGTCTCTTTTATTTCAAAATAACACTGGTTATTTCAAAATAAAAAAGATTAGGTCCACAATACGTTTTCTTATTTTGAAATGACACATGAGATTGGTGAGGGAGGGCATGAAACTCCACAAAACTTGGAAGCTGTGTCTGGGACAGGTGCTCAAGGGTACTGAGGGAGTCTGAATCATTCAAATCAGGTCACTGATGGGTAGAAAGGTCATAATCTGGCATTTTTATTAAGCATATTTAAAAATGAAAAGTCAAAGTAGTTTACAAGGGACTATAGAGATGCTAGGTATACTTATCAATCAGGCACTTTCTTATGCCATGCTTTAAGTAATGATTTTACACACATATTTTGTATAAGTAAAACACCCAAAGATATCTGTTTAAGTCATTTGTGTGTGTGATACTGCAAACATTTTAGGTGCAAATGGAAAGAAAAAGTAAAATTGCTCTTCTGGACGTGTACTGCAGCCTCTCAGTTTAACCACATGGGGGCATGAGATATTTATTTAAGAGAAATTTGGACTGGCAATTACACAGTGTTGGTAAGTCTTATTGGTAAAGAGGGACTGAATAGTCACCTGTTTTTTAGCAACTTGCTGTCAAATAAGAATACTTGTCTCAAAAATATTTAAAATGAGATTTGTCTGAAATAATTCTAATATAAAATACACCTGTGTAAGACTATCAAAGCAGATTTTTAAAATGCCGATTAATTAACCTAAATCCCAGATTTGTATTTTCTAACACTATTTTGAAAGACAGTGGTTCTGTAAGTAAATTCCTAAATCATAGATATAGCCCAAAACATCTGACTTTTAGATAACCTGTACATTTTTACAGATTTAAATTCATGGTACAAATTCTTTTTTTCAGTTACACCACGCTAAATCTGGAGTAAATCCACTGAGTTCCTAGTTACCCTAGATTTACCGTGGTGTAACAACCAATTCTATCCCCAGGAATTCTGATAAACATTCTATTTGCTATTATCTACTATTTTTACTGTAGTGGAAGTGTTTTTTAAAGAAGAGTTTTTCTTTTGCTAGTCACATAGGAACTAATTCTAAATCCTTTATTCACAGTATTATACTGGATACATCCAGACCTAAATCCTGCAAATCAAGTAAATATATGCTCAACGAAGTTAAATACTTGAGTAATCTCATTGATCTCATTCAGGCATATGGTTAATATTAAGTATGTGCTTATATGGATTGGGGTATAAGATTCTTCTCTACATGAGGAGGATGGCAGGATCAAGCTCTTAATCACTTTACAAATATAATTTAAAATTCGGTTCTATTCTTTGCCTTGAGAAAAGTGCTTGTGGACAAGACAGTTGACTAAACTTATTTAATCACTTCAGTTGCCAAAAGGAATGGAAGTGGGCTGATTGGTTGTTGCTTTTCTCTCCTAAATTTGTGAATTTAATTTGCTAAGTTAATTGATTTGTTTGAAGCAAAATATTTGTACCAATATTTCAATATCTGTCTATTGGCTTTTGTTTTTCACTTAGAAGATAAATCAATACATTTTGTTGTTGGTGCAGATGAGGTATTTTTACTTCTTATTCACTCAATTTAAATATTGAATGCTTGTCACAACACCAAAAAGTCATTTAGTACCAAGTAGAAGTTTGCATAATTTTTAAATAATTTGAAAATCAGGGCTGGGTCTGTGCTGCAAAATTCTGATTTATAGCCAAACATTCATACAAATTCAAAAATATCTGAATCCAGAATTGTGGTTTAAACCAGTATTTATGGTCTTTTATGGAGCATTCTGCGCCTTACTTTGACACATATGACCACTCGCAGAATTAGGTGCCTACACCACAGAAACTATTCATGGGACCCAGTAAACAATTCCTACATTTCTATGTGAGAAGGGCCAACTGCATTCAAGACTGAATTTCAATCCAAACTTCACCAAAATCCAGAATTATTTGGTTCCACGGTTTTGGATAAGACTCATCCCTGTTGCAAATCTATTACTGCAGGAAATCAACATGGTAACAAGAGTGATAGCTGGAAGAGACAGCCATTTTAACAAAATTGTTTTCAAACATGACACAGTCAATACAGTACAATAGAAGACATGACTGGACTACTAAACTGCAGCTGCCACATATTCTTTCGATGCTTTGAAACCCCCTTATCTCAACATCCAGTATTAAAAATCTTTCAGATTGCTCAAACAGTGAACTCAGAGAACTCTAGACACACTATACTTTAAACACTGTTACTTAGACCCAAAAGAACAACAGTGTGAATTCATTGTTATATATAAATCTAGCACAGCAAAATGACTGCCTAAACAAAAGCATCCTGATTGGTTGATTAAATCACACAATGTTTCACTAGTGTGTTTTTCAAAAAGCTACAGGAAACACACTGAAGAGGCACTTGCAGCTTTTGAGTCTCATTTGAGTATCACTGATTAAATGATGTTCTACTGAAAGCTTGAATAAAGGAATGACCCTTCAAAAACAAAGTGATCCTGTGCAGTAAATACGTAAGTACTCAGAGGTTGGTGATCAACCTGCAAAACAAAGAAATACAAAATAAATTCTATTCTACACTAAGTTTGCCAATTGAAATGAAATGACTTAAAAAAAAAAGGAATACCCCAATGCTACAGTCTTATTCTGGCACAATTCCCATTGACAACAGAATTCCATGATCTGGCTCCAAGCTAGTAACTGTTGGTAAATCTGGCCATATCTCTTTCATATTCTCTAACATGTCTATTTAGCAAAGAAATATTGGTGAGTACCAATAAGTAAAGCTATTATCTCATTTCTATTATCTATAAAATTGACAGTGGAATGAACAGAGTGTAGGATACTGCTTTCCTGTAAGCTTTTCTAATCCACTAATGCATCAAATATATTTGAATTTAGGACTGTCATAACTTTTTATAAAGCACTATTAAACCAATTTGGTTGATAACCACTGTAACCTTTGTAATTTACTGCAGCAACAATGAGATTATTATTCCTGGATGTGTTTTGCTGTACCATGAGCTGCACGCTGATCCCCTTGTGTGAAGGGGGGAAAAAAGGATTTTGAAAAAGGTTGCTTGTTCTTAAATGGAAAACTGATTAGTAAGAATGATTTAATATCTTTTTGCCTTTGAATGGAAATTTGGGATAGGATCAAACATTCCTTCCAAGTTGGCTACAACTTTCCTTGCTTAATATTGTTTTTAAATGAAACATCTGACACATTTTCAAGCAGGGATGTTATTTTGTTCCTCATGATGAAATGTTTCAAAATTCACTGAAAAACAGGCTGAATAGAAGTTTTTTTTTCTCCTATAGACATCTGGAGCTTTCTTTCAAAGCTGATGTGATCTTTCATCTGGACAAGAAAGGCTTTGATCCAAACTCGAAGATCCCCTATCTCCCAGTTAATTGGTGTTAGTGAGGTAGGTTTGACAGCCTCTGACACCAGTCTCTGGAAAGCCTTACTCTATTAAGACCTGTCGGTTGTGACTCAGTCAACTCAAAGACATCAGCATTCTCTCATTTGACTTCTGCCCCTCTGGAGATGGTTACAGGTTCTACCTGCTTTTATTATTTTTTCTTTTAAAACCACTGAATGTCAAGAACTAAATACACTTCTGAAACCAAGCACAGGACACTTAGATGCACACGTGAACAGTGTTTTTTTACAAACTCTTCTAGTTAATGCAGCAGCAGAAACAGTATTAGAGAGAGGGACGTGCAGGTAAATTCCAAGCATCCATTTAATTAGGATCTTACAATTCTGATGGTAGCATGTATATTTTTTCTGCAGTATGGTTATTAAAAATGGTGAGAAAATATTCACTGATGATTCACCATATGAGTTACAGTGTAAATCTTTCTAATGCATCGTTCACTCTTTGTTCAATGTGTTATATTAAAATAGGGTTGGATAATTTAAGTCAGGATTGTGGCCAGCCCTATTACTGCGCAACACATGGGAGTAAAGGAAACCTTGCTTACTCCCCTGCATGGGCTATTTGCATTGTGGCCAATAGGTTGGCACAAACAATAATTTACACAGGACAGCTATCCTCCCTACAGAGTGGAGAAGATGGGAATGGTAAGGGAGGGTCAGGGAATGGGTGGAGCTGTGGCTCTGTCTCACCCAGTGCACTGACAAGTAGAAGTGGGCTGTCCTAGAGGGGGTGTCATCTACTACTGGTACAGAGCTATAACAGCTTACTTGCCCTCTGGAACTGGGAAAGAGCCAGGGAATGCATTGTGTGACAGACTCTTGTGGCCATGCAGTTAAAAAACACCTCTTACTCAAGACAGACTACAGTATCACCACCAAGTCTTTAGTTTGCAATGTACTTTGACCAGAGCTGTAACTAGAAAAGTCGGTGCCGAGGGCAAGCAGCCCTGGATGTAGTCCCCCACCCTTGGGGCCCAATCTGGCAGGGACTCCCAGCAGGGGCTTTCCCTGCCACCAGCAGGGACTCCTGGGTTTCTCCGCCACCCAGCAAGCCAGTGTCAGGTGGGAGGGTGCCTTTTCCCACCACCCAGCAAGTGTGGCCAGCACCAGGCGGAAGGGTGCATTCGGGAAAGGCACCCTCCTGCCCAGCACTGGCTGTGCATGCTGGGTGGCGGGAAGAGGCACACTCCCACCCAGTGCTGGCTGCGCTTGCTGGGTGGCAAGGAGAGGCACTCTCCACCCCAGTGCTGGCCATACTTGCTGGGTGGCAGGCAGAGGTACACACCCGCCCAGCGCTGCCAGCACCTGCTGGGCAGAGTGGCCAGAGCGCGAGGGGCCACAGCTAGACCCGGGCGGGGTTCCCTTCCCCAGCTCCCTGAAGAATGTGCCTTTAAGTCATATTTGGCTTTCAGGCCAGGAAGGATCTGGCACCCTCTCAAATTGGCTCCTGGGGCTTTGCCCCTTTTGCCCCACCATAGTTACGGCCCTGACTTTGACTATGAGTAATGTAGCGCCCTGCCTCTCATTTGCAGGACACACAGCCTCATTTCAGCCCCTTTTCTGGGAGCATATATATCCTCAAGCTTCAGCACCTACACCAGCACAGTAGATAAATTCTAACTTCTTCACAAACTGGTGCACAACTCCATCCATTGCATGTGGTTTTGGGACTGTCTCCTGTGAGATGCTGCATACTCCTCAGATTGTATGGGAATCATCTGGAGATTGCTATTTTGTCTCACTGAGATATTCTCAGCAGGCAACAATTTGATAATTCTTCTTCAGCCTAAACTATTACCAAAATCAGTGAGATACTCCTATTTAAATATCAGATATCAGGCAATACTGTCCAGTCACCATCTCAATTCAGTTCCCTATAGTGAATCCCAATACTAAGAACTACTGGGTGTCCTCGACACTAAAGAGGGCACTTGACTCTATAATATGTTGCCTCAACATTCTCACTTTCAGCAAAGATATAAAATCTGTGAAATTATTGTGTGCTAAGCTGGAGAAAGAGTTAATTTATATCCCTGATATCTGACCATGAGTGAATATTTACACAGCAAGTTGAAAATATCATATACGATGGATGCAGAGATTCCTGGTCCAACAGAGTTAAAGAACATACAACAAAATCATTGTTAGTTGATACTGCTCAGAAAGGATCTCCAGCTATATGTTACCCTGCAACTGTTATTGATCCAGAAAGTTAGAGGTTTAATATTGATTAGCAATCGATATACCACTGCCACTTACCTGGCAGAAAGTGCAATCCATCCCCTTTCTCTAGAGCAAAGAGCACAGATTTCACTCAACGACTCAAAACTGGTTCTTTGTATCAGGCCTGTCCTATACCAGAGTTGCAGAACTTTATACCAAAAACACATTAGAATAAAATGGCTTTAGAAAGGCAGCCTCCATGCATGTGTGTTTGGGAAATGAAAGGTTTGACAGTAAGGATGAATCTTTGGTGATACAATGTGGAAACAAATAGAAAGCAGGATAAAAAAAAAATTCATTTTACAAGCAGCAAATGCAACATAAGTAGGTGAGCCGGAAAGTAAGTAAGCACGCTATCTTGTTGACAATTGTTTTTGATGATTAGGACTGAAAAAAAATGTTTGAAAATTAAGATCGTCACCCACCCGGCTAGGAATAAACAGACTTAGAAGGTCCAATCCTGTTCTCTTTGACCCCACTGTCTCTGTCACCTGTATCCCAGTTTGAAAGGCAGTGGCACTGTATTGATTCACCATTGTGCTACTCAAGTTTTGCAGCAATGTAACTCTGCCAACCTGCACAGTGAATCAGGTCCAGCACTGCTCTTGGAAAAGTAAATCAACACTAATTTAAAGGTTTATGCAACCATTTAGCATCTGTTATTGGTGTTGCCTCTATTGGTTTTTAAAAATGAAGAAAATACTGATTTTGTTGTTGTTGTTTGGTTTTTGGTTCTATGTTATTTTTCCACAGTCAATGAATTCTTTAGGAAAAGGATTTTTTTTTAAATACAGCAAATGAAAATATTAGAATCAAATGCTAGGCTGTTTTCCACATCATTAGAGGAATCTGAGAAGAATGGGCTAGGGAGGTCACTTGTTAAATTACATACATAAGCTCAAAATGTTCTACATGAGCTTAGGCTATTTCACATGTTTAAGCACTGAGAGCTGATTCAAAGTGACTTTGATGGAATAACCAGGCTTTATGCATTAGACTTGAAAGACATTTGAATAAATTCCAGTTCGGTGTTTTAGGTCTGGCATTTCCAAGATTTAGCCCCTGCTCATTTCCTTTCAAGAAAATTCTTCTCAAACATTCCCAGAAAAATACCTCTGGAGAAGAGAAATCTGCTTATAAGAACTTAATCACTTCCTTGATAATTCACCATTCAACAACAAATGCAGTCAGCTTTTGCTTTTTAACCCTAGCAGTGCTGCAGTGTGAGAACCTTCATTGCCACAACTGACAGGGCTTTTAGTTCTTCTGCTCTAGTGCTATTAGATGGGTATAAACGGAATCTCATTAATTTATACATGGAAATTTACAAGCACAGGAAAACAACATCTATTGTTTACTTGAACTGTATATTGGGATAATCTGAGAGGGCCCTAATGAAGCTATCACTATGCACATCCTGATTGTAAGCATTAAGAAGATTAAAATAAAGCTCTATTAATGACATTAGGGAATCTGAATAAACAAATAACGCCACATTGAGCAATAAATGTTAGCCTTTAAGAACTACATGACTTTCCTCATAACTACATTAATTAATTGCTACAAACTGAATAATTTTATGACACAACATGGCCATGGCTTAGTGGGCTAAACATTATTTTAGATAAGGCTCCAAGTCCTAGACAGGCTCAAATCCTAGTAGGGCTGTACTCATCCTTCCAAGGTATAGTAGTTAAATTGAATTCCATTTAGCCAAATAGCCTGCAGTTCCTTAGGAAAAGGAACAGAGGCAGACTTGTGATCTTTAAAACCAAGGACTTCTTTATTCTGCATTAAAGAAGCCAAATCACTTTTTCCTAAAAATTAGAGTTTATACCAATGTTCTTGGTCAATATATTCCATTTTCCTCCCACTGATGTGCAGTCTGTCCATCTGGATGATACCTTTCACCAACAAGGTGGCTGAAATTCAGCAGTGCATTACATATGTATAGACAGAGAAATCCTTTTGAGCATAATGGAACTGGCCTCTGAATAACAATGGTATAGAATTGGTTCACTGCATTTGGGGACAGTTTAGAGCAGAATCTTAAGATAAACTAATAACATTGATCTCTTGTACAGATTCTGTTTCAGTGGCTTAACTTCTAGATGAGGATTGCTGGATGAGATTTCATATAGAATCATAGAATCATAGGGTTGGAAGGGACCCCACGAGGTCATCTAGTCCAACCCCCTGCCAAAAAAAGCAGGACCACTCCCATTAGATCATCCCAGTCAGTGTTTTGTCCAGCTGGGACTTGAACACCTCCAGAGATGGAGATTCCACCACCTCCCTAGGCAACTTATTCCACTGCTTCACCACTCGCCTAGTAAGGAAATTTTTCCTAATATCCAGCCTGGACCGCCCCAGCTGTAACTTGAAGCCATTGCTTCTCGTTCTGCCCTCTGTTACTACCGAGAACAGTCGAGCTCCCTCCTCCTTGGAGCAACCCTTCAAGTAGTTGAAGGTTGCTATCAAATCCCCCCTCAATCTTCTCTTCTGCAGGCTAAATAAGCCTAGTTCCTTCAGTCTTTCTTCATAGGGCTTGTGCTCCAGCCCTTTGATCATTTTGGTTGCCCTCCTCTGGACTCTCTCTAATTTGTCCATGTCCTTTTTGTAGTGGGGAGCCCAAAACTGGACACAGTATTCCAGATGTGGCCTCACTAGTGCAGAATAGAGGGGAATGATCACATCCCTCGATCTGCTGGTAACACTTCTTCTGATGCAGCCCAGTATGCCATTGGCCTTTTTGGCAGCAAGAGCACACTGCTGACTCATATCCAGCTTCCCATCCACCATGACTCCCAGGTCCTTTTCTCCAGTGCTGCTATTTAGCTGATCACTACCCAGCCTGTAGCAGTACATGGGGTTTTTTCGTCCCAAGTGCAGGATTTTACACTTATCCTTGTTGAACCTCATGAGATTCCTCTTGGCCCACTGCTCCAATTTGTCTAGGTCTCCCTGAATCCTGTCCCTGCCCTCTAGGGTGTCTACCGTTCCCCCCAGTTTGGTATCATCTGCAAACTTACTAAGTGTGCAATCTATCCCATCATCCAGATCATTAATGAAAACATTGAACAGAACTGGCCCCAGGACCGACCCCTGGGGCACACCACTTGTTACTGCCTGCCAACTTGACATGGAACCATTGATTCCTACACGCTGAAACTGTTGTTCTAGCCAGTTTTCTATCCACCTTACAGTCCACGCATCTAACCCATACTTCCTTAATTTGCCAATGAGAATGCTGTGGGAAACCGTATCAAAAGCCTTGCTAAAGTCAAGGTATATGACATCAACGGCTCTTCCCGCATCCACAAATCCAGTCATCTCATCATAGAAGGCGATGAGGTTGGTCAGGCATGATTTACCCTTGGTGAATCCATGCTGACTGTTCCTGATTACTCTGTTTTCCTCCAAGTGTTTCAGGATGGATTCTTTGAGAAGCTGCTCCATGATTTCTCCAGGGATTGAGGTGAGGCTGACAGGTCTGTAATTCCCTGGATCGTCCTTTTTGCCTTTCTTGAAGATAGGTACTATATTTGCTTTTTTCCAGTCCTCTGGCACCTCCCCTGTTCGCCACGAGTTTTCAAAGATAATGGCCAACGGTACTGCTATCTCATCAGCCAGCTCCCTCAGCACCCTCGGATGCAGTTCATCTGGCCCCATGGACTTGTGCACATCTAGTTTCTTTAAGCAGTCCCTAACCTGACCTTCTGTCACCAAGGGCCTCTCTTCTTCTCCCCAGTCTACCGTACCTAGTGTAGTGGGCTGGGAGCTGACCCTGCTTGTGAAAACTGAAGTAAAAAAGGCATTGAGCACTTCAGCTTTTTCCTCATCCTCTGTCACGAGGATGCCTGCCCCATTCAGTAAGGGACCTACACCATCCCTGATCCTCTTCTTGTTATTGATATACTTGTAGAACCCCTTCCTGTTATCCTTCACATCCCTTGCTAGTCGCAACTCCATTTGTTCTTTGGCCTGTCTGATTTTATCCCTGCAGTCCCGAGCAATGTCTTTATATGCCTCCTTAGTCATCTGTCCTAGCTTCCACTTCCTGTAAGCGTCCTTTTTATGCTTCAGCTCAGTGCAGAGCTCTCTGTTAAGCCACAGTGGGCGCCTTCCACATTTGCTGTGCTTTCTCCTTATCGGAATTGTATATAGAGCCTATTAATACTGCTCCCGACTTGGTGAAAGAGGTCATTCAGAGTAAAGCAAGGTAGCTTCTTCTTCTGCATGGATAACTGCCCTAGTGTCTGACAATGTGGGATTTTCTCCCATGAAAGCTCATGAAATAAATAAATTTGTTAGTCTTTAAAAGTGCCACCAGACTCCTTGTTTGTTTTGGCTTACAATGAAATATTGTATTTGAATAAAAACTGGGTCTCTTAAATTGAAGGGAGAACTAATCACAGGGTCATCAGTGTGCCTGTTAGTCATCTCAGTAAAGAAGAATCAGCTAATACACTATCCTTGCATTTATAGGTTCAGGTTGTCCTTGTTAATTATGTTTAATTTATTTATGGATGGGAGTAAGCCAGAAGAACTTTATGCTGGGTCATCAGTGTTTGGCACCCAAATCATTCTGAGTCTAAATAACCAGGGTTTATCTTAACAGGACAGTTTCCAATTATGTTCCCACCCCTTATTATTTATGTGCTTTGACCAAGATTTAAAAAAACAAAACCAAAAAACAAACAAACAAACGGTTAACATTAGGTGTTGAAGTTCATATTTAGGGAAAAAACAACAAGGAGTTGTGTGGCACTTTAAGACTAACAGATTTATTTTTTGCATGAGCTTTTGTGGGAGAAGATCCCACTTTCTCAGATGCTTCGAAGATGGGTGAACTTACAGAAAGGAATGAAACTAAATACAAGGGGGTGTAAAACATAGGATCAGGTCATAAGGGACCCAATAAGCATTCTGATTTTCAAAAGTACTGCTTGCCCAGGATTAATAGCTTACTCTAAGAGGCTAGGCACTTTTAAAAAAAAGTATCTTGTCCTTTCTTACTGTTATTATTCTGACTATTGATTATCTGTAATGCAGTAACACATTGGAACTCGGAGTCATGGGCCACGACTCCACTATGCTAGGTTCAGTACCAACACAGAAGATAAAGTAATTTATTATACTATTCTAATTAGCACATTTATAAATGTTATAAAGCCAGAATATGCCCAGACAATGTAGCAAATCAATGTTTAGCACATCATGCCTGTTTCCTGTAAGATATTCAGTCATCATCACTTCTAAACTTGCTAACAAATGGGCTTTGATTAGACAAAATAACAGCCTCGCCTTTCCCATCATTCATTGATGATTCTCTGACCCCAAAGGTAGTGTTGCTATCTGTTGCTCCTTATCATTTGGTATTACGCATAGTCATTCAGTATGAGTTGAACATGATTTCTCAGCTCATCACTAATAATAATTTTGGTTAAAATGACAAGCCCTCTTCTGCCGGAAGGTTTCTTTTCATTTGTGCTTTAAAAAAATAAAATGTTTACAAAGGTGCAGCTGGTGGATGGGTCAGAGAGGAAGAGGAAAAGAGAAAGAAATTCAATTTAGTTAGGAAACAATTTAAATGCTTAATTAGTAAGGGGGGAAAAATCCAAACCTTGAACAGGTGGTGTATTATTCTGCCAGGGATCTTCAATGAGAGTCAGTGCATATTGTTAGCTTGATGTAGAATGAAAAATGTGAAGACCTGCAGTACATGGATACATAATAGCATGTGAGCTGCTGAGGTGAGGCCATGATTATGTAAAGAAATCCAATCTGCACAGGAGAAAACACTCCTTTTTGCTACAATTCTACTCTGAGATTTACATGGATGTGGCACTAGCAGTATCCTCATTTAGCTTCACATACCCAAAGGAGCAGCAAAATGATGGCCCAGAGGAAAACTGCCGCATTTCAAAACACTCCAGCTGTGCTCTGCCACCATCTCTACCTTCCTCTGCCAAATGCAGTAATTTATGATTTTGTCTTTTTTCTTTATCCATGGAAAATGTTAATGTATGGAATGAGAAAATGACTGGAAAAGGAATAACACAGGTAAAGGGACACTTGAGTTTTCTCTTAGCCTCATTATACTCCCCTCCCACCCCCAGCTTGTAAATATTACTAAAACTTACATGATCTATATTGTTGTGTATGTGATGCTTTAAAACAGAAGAGGAGTGTGAGCAAATAACAGTCCGTTTCCAAGAGATTGTAGTTGTAAAGGCCCAGTTATCCAGCTAGCACTTACAGATGATGGTATCATACTGAATAAATAGGTAATGAATTTTGAGTCATAGGCTATGTCTACATCAGGCAAAATTAGTTCAGACTTATTAGTTCAAATTAAAACATTTGAGGTTAGTGTGAACTAACCTCACACTTATAGGTTTGAGCTAACTGCACATTCTAGTTTGAACTAATGCTTAGTTCAAACTACAGCATGCAGTTTTCAAACTTCTTAAGTTTGAACTAAGATTAGTTCATGTCTTGGCTGGATTTAGTTTGAACTAACGTTTGAACTAAGATAGTTAGTCCGGACTAATTTGCCAGTGTAGACATAGCCATAATGATTTTTGTTATTTAAGAATTGGGAGCGTGCTCTAAAAAGAACAATTGTTGTTTTATTTGCATAAGAAAATGCTGGCAAGTTGGTTCATGTTCTGTGGGATAAAACTGTGTGTCTCAATCTATATCTATATGAAACAGCATAAAACATAGTTTTCTTTGTGGAAATAGCTGAGTGAAGGGAAGTTCCTATAATCAATCTACTACTAAAAATTAAAAATGTTTCAGTTCTGTGTCTGCTTGTGACTAAGTGTAACATTAGATGCCATGATAAGGCTCCTTAGTGGCCTTTTCTTTAGACCAGGGATCTCAAACTCATTGCTCATGGGCCATATGCGACCCCTAAAGTTATTTCCTGTGGCCCTCAACAACACTTAGAATTTCTCAAACAATTGATAAAGCAAAATTTAAAGTGTCTTTAATTACGTACTCTGTGTATTCCTGATGATACCTCCATCTTGAACAGAAGTAATTACTACTTACTTACTCTTGGCATATACATGTTACTCTTCATTTTTTCATTTTGACTATACTTTGTATCGTTGTATGAAAAGGTTTCAGTGGTGCGGCCCTTGAGCTAATGTACTAGTCCTCATGTGGCCCTTGTGGTGATTTCAGTTTGAGACACTTGTTTTTAAGGCTCTTTTCAAGGTAGTGTAAGTTACAATGCAAAATCCCAGGCAGCAGTACCTCCCTCTCCACAACTTCTCTGCAGAGGGTATGGGCTGCTGGCTGGGGAACTCAGCCAATAGCAGTATGTGACATAGACAAGAAAATAATAGTATGGCAATTACAGAGTTGTCATAGTATCTAGTGCTGCTGCAGCCTTGCTTCCAACAGGGAAAATGTAATGGAGCAGAAGAGGAAGATGAAGTGTGGATCAGTCCTCCTCTTTTTCCTTCAACATGTGAAAGGAAGGCTAAGGACTCTAATTCCTAGTAAGATAAAATGTCTGCTGCTGAATCCACACAACTGGGAGCTATGTGCATGCTACTGTAGTTAAATTGCCACCTGTAATCCTCCTTTGGTTCAGGATCTCCCTGTGCAAATACGACTGTGCCTAATGGTGGGGAGTTTCAAGTGACCAGGGCATCTGATTGCATTCTGTTAAGTCATGCTAATATTTCTCCTTGTACTTTATTCTAGAAGCTACGCACGAGCTTGTCACATAGGGAGCTGCTGCCTGATGTAAACCAAAAGAGACTAGTATTTCTTGTGGGCCCAAAGGCTAAATTCTCAAGTCCTGGTGGCTGCTTGTGAGACAGAGGGTTTTTTGGTGCTCTCTGGATGCTAGTCATGCTTCACCCACTCATTAGAACAGGGGTGAGCAGCCTTTAGCAAGGTGCTTGCCAAATCTACCCCCTTCTGTTGACCCCTCTCCCAGTGCTGGAAGCAGTGTTGGCAGTTGGAGGTGTCTGCGGGCCTGCTCCTGGCTGCAGTATTGACGGCGGAGTTCCCAGTGGTCCTTTCTGTGGTGGGCTGGGCCCATGTGGAGGGGGGTGGACCCAGTGCTTGGAGCCAGGTATGGTGTGGCTCCAGCCAGGGTCCCTACATGCTCCTCAAACAGGGCACACATGCCATTTTCAGCACACTTGGTACAGATTGCCAACCCCTGTCTTAGAAGAACTGCACAGGACCGTCCATTTATACCAAATAGAAGAACTCTAAAGGTAACAAAGTCCTGCAAAGCTGTCAGCTCCCTCACAGTAGCAATCTCACTAGAGAGGTTCCCAAATTAGATTATTAAAATAAAGAAACTGACACTGTTTGTTGAACTGAAGTCATCATAGTCGTCCAACTGGCTGATGATGTTACAGGCTCATAGCACATATCCAGTAATTCCTTATTGTGCTGGTAGGCACATTAGCACTTTTTATTTTTTCTCTTTTTTGACACCCTTTCTGCTGTATTTCCATTTACTAACATACCACCATTCTGAAATGTATTTACCCTTTTTTTGCAGGTTTCTAAATGGAAAAGCAGGATTGCAAAACCCCTTAGATTTGGTTGCTACTGAAGATATTCTTGTTGAGGTTCCACTTTTACTCTCTGGTGAGCCATGACAGTGAGTGATTCACAGGTATTTATTATCCAGTGTATAAAAGGTCAGGTTTTAATGCCCAGTGTGATATATGTACATGGTTTCAGATCAGGCAGTCTTGAATGATAGATCTTAAATTATGATTCAAGGGAAGGGACAAGAAATGAAAAATCACAATGTTCATTAAACAACCCTGAAAAACACTTGCACATATATGAGCTAGGAGGGGAAACCTACTCATTCCAACTGGCTTGCTGAGCCACAGCTTCATCACGCATAGGTCAAAGTAGGCTGAGAATTGAACTGAAATTTGCAAAGCGCAAGTGTACCTCTGAGAGCTCCCTCCCCACTCCTGCCCAAAGAAATCTTCCAATTGCATAAGATACAGAATCTCTAAATAAAAATAATAATGCTTTGAGCTAACTCCTCATCCTGGTTCAGTCATTCTGTGACACTCAAGAAGTGCACAGAGACCAGAATACTGCCCCCAAGTTTAGCAGAGTCCTTAGGTGGCATAAAGCTGGTATTGCTGCTTCTGTGCCACTCACTTCCTCTCTCTAACCCTAGGACTTGAGACAGAGACTGAGAGAGATGGGACCCGGGACATGGCCCTGAGTGGGAAGGGTAGGACTGGAGCATAACATTGATCTCCTCTCACTAAGGGAACATGGCTGCCAGTGCAATATAGAATCTCACCTGCACACTGTAGGGCACCCCACCTTTACCCTTCCATGGACTCAAGAAAGAACCCGATTAATTTAGGCATTCCTACCCTAGTTCCTAGGCCTCTGAGTGAAAGGCACCTACTACTATACAATTCCTAGGGCTTAGGGCCACCCTTTCGCCATTCATAGGGCTCAGGTTGTAACCTGGTTAATTTAAGTACCCACCATAACCTAATTCCTAGGGCTTTGAGCATAATCCTCTTTTGGTTTGTGGGGCCTTTCACCAATGAAAGAGCTTCACATAGTAATATCCTTAATCTCAGTTTATTAATAGTTACCAAAACAGAGCCCCACATGCTAAGCATGCAATGCTCACCACTCAAAAGGCAGACAATCTTTTACTGGTGGGCTCCTCCAGTTTCTGTACAATGTGGTTGGCAGGGTGTTGAAGTCTGGCAGCTCTGATCTTGTGCAGTGTACTGGAGTTAGGTTCCAAAGAAGTTCTTTTTGGACTCCTGTTTATATTGCTAGGTTTGAATCCTGCTTAACTGTACCATGGCATTTAAAACTGAAGTATTACAAGGCAGCATTTTTCACCAGACCCAGCCCATTATGAAACAGTTCTTTAACCAATCATACCCCACCACCTTAGTTGATTTAAATCTTACATATAGAGTTATGCAGCTGACAGAAACAATTAAAGAACCCCACATAAACTATATAGATAAAGAACAGAGAAGTGGAAAAAAAACAATAGAAATATAGCTTTTCCAATCATGACATTTGATAAGTAGTATCCTGCCAGACAATGCTCTCATAGAAAGTTTTTTTAAACATTTGATGACCTGTTTGTGATGGAGAGTCCAGTTAGGACTGGAGTGCCACCTTAACAGCTGGATACTATTTTAGTGCAATTTATATGTGAAGATGTGACTCTCTGCTTTTTAGCTAAAAGCTACTGCTATTCTAACGTGACTGCAGAAAACGGCCTCAGGTCTTCCACAGAGTAGGCCTTGGCATCGCAGGACAAATGAAGGTGAAAAATAGCTTAAAGTTACCTTCTGCTCTCCTTTTTAGCTATGCTAAGCATAAACTTAGTGCAGCTGAGGATCCAATCTTATATAACATTTTACACATCCAAAGTACTTTATAGACTAGTTAATTCTCACAAGACTACAGTGGGGTGGGTAAAGTACATCACTGAGCACAGCAGAGTGGCAGGCAGAGAGAAGCAGACCTGAATTCAGTGCTTCAGAGGTACTATGTCAAGAAGGGATTGCAAGGAGGAGTTCTGATGCACAAAGCCAAGATTCCCTACACAGTTGAGACCCATGCACCAGGTTGCTGAGCACAATTGCCAGCCACGATGTGCCCCATGGGGAGGGGCAGGGTGGTAGGAAGGAAGTGGTCCTCAGGAGAGCATTAATCAGATCACAGATGAGGGACTCCTGCATTACAGTGCTGAAGAGGGTATCTGGGTCTGAACCTGGTAGAGTGTGAGGGCCAGGTTCCCCTACCTCACAAGAGCCAAGTGGACTACTACCACCACTAGGCAAGGAGGTTCACGCTACTTACAGTGAATGTCTACAGTCTGACTTAAACCAGTAAAAAGTCTGGGAATTCAGTTAATGCAGATACCCCAGCAGGAAATTCCCCTGTACCAGGAGAACTCTTTGTTGGGAATTTGAAGCTGGGATACAGTCCCTTTACACCAACAGAATGGAATAAAGAGGTTGCAACCTAGCTTCATAGAATCATAGAATCATAGGGTTGGAAAGGACCTCATGAAGTCATCTAGTCCAACCCCCTGCCAAAAAAAGCAGGACCACTCCCACTAAATTATTTCAGCTAGAGTTTTATCCAGCCGGGCCTTAAACATCTCCAAAGACGGAGATTCCACCACCTCCCTAGGTAGCCCATTCCAATGCTTTACCACCCTCCTAGTAAGAAAGTTTTTCCTAATCTCCAGCCTTGACCTCCCCAGCTGCAACTTGAAACCATTGCTCCTTGTTCTGTTCTCTGTTACAAGATTCTTCAGAATTTTGCCCATTATTAAGCACCAAGCATGTTCTCAGTTCAGTACAAAATGTAAATTGAAGAGACCCTTTACTTCCCAAATAGCTTTACACATTTGTCATTGTGCCTAAGAAACAAGATTAGATCATATTAAGAAGTACTTGCTTGCTGCATTCTGATATGTTAAAACAAAGTCATTTTTGGGCCAGCAGATTGCAAAGATGTCTGGAATCATCAGAACAATCTTTTCCACTCATTATTATTTAAGAATGATTGGACCAAATTATTTCAGGAGAATGGAAGACTCAGTTGTAAAAAATTATTTCATTTTGAATGATTTGTCCAATGATTTTGTCCAAAGATTTTGTTATGCCTGGGGAAGGTATTGAGAGGCACCATCAGCCAGGAGAAGATGCCATTCCTAACATTTGCTGTGCTCTCACTTTATTAGTGGACTGCACTGATCATCTCATGAGAACCCCAAAGAATTGGTTTAGCAGAAAAAAATGCAACAGCTAAAAGTTAGATTTGAGAACACTCTAGCTTGGGGCATTTCTGCTGAGACCACTCCCTTTCTCTCCTTCCCCATGGTTCTGTACTAGGATATTTTGTGAATTCTTTTCTCAGCAGACGGTTCTGAACATGAACTTGCCTCACTGTGCTTACAAAATAATAAACAGCTTTGGGGTATAAAACCTCTCAGATTGTTTTCTGAGGAAGGAATTTGCATGCTGACTCATTCCTGCTATATTTATAACCTCATGCCAAACCACTGCAACGGTGAGATTTCTAATGAAGCTATGGAAATTACACATCGCAATGGGAGTTGAATAAATTTACATTTGTAGTATTTTACCATTTCACAATTTATGGCAGATTACCTTGTTTGTGCATGCCTGGGCTTTAATGGTTATTTTTTATAGCAGAAAATTGTAGTTTATGATAGTATTCCCAATAGAAATTTATTATGAGCCTACCATATGGAGTATTACATAAAACTGAAATTGTATTGGTGGTTGTTTTTATGCTAGTTAAGAGGTATTGTATAATATTGAGAATTAGTGACTACAAAAATCTTAGAAAAGTTGAGTTTTTATTAAAGTGATATATTTCACATGATTTTTTAGTGTAAGTTGAAAATAGATTAAATGCCTCATTCCTTCTCTGGAAAAATCCTCATTGACATCTAGGGGCCCTGTGCTGAGTATTCAAAACTGGTAGCATAGATAATATTTAACACAATCCCAATCTTCTCTTCTTCTCTTGCATGGATTCATGGTCTTCAGGTCAAATCGGCCTATATATGATTTGAGTAAGGAAACAACTAAATAGATCTAGAAAGCTTTTAACCTGTTCCACAAAATCAAGCATTATTCTTCCATACACAGTTCAGAGTCATCCGTTTTTTGTTCTGTGCTGGAGGTGGAAGATGTCATGACACGATCTCTCAATCTCTGTCTTTCTCTTTTCTGCACTGTTGCCCACTTTACTTACTAGTTTAGTGAGTTATGCTTTCTTGTGCTCAGTGTTAATGGAAGGTGACTGCTGTGAGTCAGAAGAAGTGGAATTAAAAATGATGGAGAGAGCTTTAGATAAATGCAGACAGCATTCCTTGTGCCCACCTTTCTCTGCTAAGGGAAACAAATCCTTTGTCTGGGAAGTGAGGAAGTAGTAAACACAATTGATATATTCAAAAATAGTGGCAAAAAAGAGTCCCATTTACTGCTTTGGATTTTTGTACTGTCTTCCATCCCAATTTCTCAAAATACTTTCCCAGGATGAATTAGTTTAGCTTTACAACACACCAGTGGGAGTATGTAAATAATCTCCATTTTACAGATGAAAAACTGATGCACAGAAAAACTAAGGGCCAATTTTTGTGATCCACTATCAAGCAACCTTTAAAAGCCAGTGGCTGAGCGACCAGAGGGAGCTTGCGAACAGGGGACAGCAAACAGGGGAGTTTGAGAGGGAGTTTGGGTAGGAGTTTGTGACACCACGATGGTGAAGAGGAGCCGCACTGCTGCCAGCACCCCTTCTGTCTCTTCTACCTGTGCCTGTAGCCAGACAGACATCCTGACCATAGATATCTCTACCCAGACCCTGGTGTGGACTTGCAGGGACTGCAGCCTGCAGTTCCCTGTCTCCAACGATCAGGCTCGGGAGATGAATCGATGTGACAGGTGCCTGCTGGTGGAATCTCTCAGGAGGCAGGTGGGAGAGTTACAGGAGGAGGTGTCTCGGCTTAGGAGTATCCACACCCTGGAGAAGTTCCTCGACAGCATCCACGAGGAGAAGTGCAAGATGGAGGGCACTGACCAGGTACCAGAGACTACTGCCACAACACTGGAGCTGGATGGGGAGCCTGTGGCAGGGGGAGGACACTGGCAGCTGGTTACCTCTGGCGGTAGGCAGTGCTCCACCCCTGCCCACAACCCACCCTCTGTTGTGGTGAAGAATCGATATGCGGTGCTAGAGACGGTGAAGGAGGTGGAAGAGGAGAGGCCATGCACCCCCGAGGCTGGGAGGATCACAGCCACCACAGCGTGGACTGTAAGGTGGATAGAAAACTGGCTAGAACAACGGTTTCAGCGTGTAGGAATCAATGGCTCCATGTCAAGTTGGCAGGCAGTAACGAGTAACGAGTGGTGTGCCCCAGGGGTCGGTCCTGGGGCCAGTTCTGTTCAATGTTTTCATTAATGATCTGGATGATGGGATAGATTGCACACTTAGTAAGTTTGCGGATGATACCAAACTGGGGGGAACGGTAGACACCCTAGAGGGCAGAGACAGGATTCAGGGAGACCTAGACAAACTGGAGCAGTGGGCCAAGAGGAATCTCATGAGGTTCAACAAGGATAAGTGTAAAATCCTGCACTTGGGACGAAAAAACCCCATGTACTGCTACAGGCTGGGGAGTGATCAGCTAAATAGCAGCACTGGAGAAAAGGACCTGGGAGTCCTGGTGGATGGGAAGCTGGATATGAGTCAGCAGTGTGCTCTTGCTGCCAAAAAGGCCAATGGCATACTGGGCTGCATCAGAAGAAGTGTTACCAGCAGATCGAGGGATGTGATCATTCCCCTCTATTCTGCACTAGTGAGGCCACATCTGGAATACTGTGTCCAGTTTTGGGCTCCCCACTACAAAAAGGACATGGACAAATTAGAGAGAGTCCAGAGGAGGGCAACCAAAATGATCAAAGGGCTGGAGCACAAGCCCTATGAAGAAAGACTGAAGGAACTAGGCTTATTTAGCCTGCAGAAGAGAAGACTGAGGGGGGATTTGATAGCAACCTTCAACTACTTGAAGGGTTTCTCCAAGGAGGAGGGAGCTCGACTGTTCTCGGTGGTAACAGAGGGCAGAACGAGAACCAATGGTTTCAAGTTACAGCTGGGGCGGTCCAGGCTGGATATTAGGAAAAACTTCCTTACTAGGCGAGTGGTGAAGCATTGGAATAAGCTGCCTAGGGAGGTGGTGGAATCTCCATCTCTGGAGGTGTTCAAGTCCCAGCTGGACAAAACACTGACTGGGATGATCTAATGGGAGTGGTCCTGCTTTTTTTGGCAGGGGGTTGGACTAGATGACCTTGTGGGGTCCCTTCCAACCCTATGATTCTATGATTCTATGATTTTAACCTTTCATTAAACACAGGATCACAGAATTTGGCCCTAAGTGGTCAAACCTGCAAGGTGCTTGGCACTCCAACGTGCAGAATGCCTACAACTCTCATTAACTTTAATGGGGGCTAGAGATACTCAGAACCTCACTGAAGTACTCAATGTTCTTCAGAGTTGAGCTTTAACTGACTTGCACAAAGTCACAAATTTAGCTTGTAGCAGGGTTGGTGGGAGAATGTGACTTCCAGTTTCACACTTCAATCATAAGATTGTTCAAATGCACAATCTGAAATGCTCTACAATGTCCGGAAGAAAATGAAAAAACAACAAGGAGTTGTGTGGCACTTGAAGACTAACAGATTTATTTTTTCCATGAGCTTTTGTGGGAGAAGATCCCGCATCCTCAGATGCTTCAAAGATGGGTGAACTTACAGAAAGGAATGAAACTAAATGCAAGGGGGTGTAAAACATAGGATCAGGTCATAAAGTAACAGCAAATCAGAGCAGTTTACAGGCTCAAACCATGGAAGCCTGAAGTCAAATTACCCTTTGTAATGGGAAAAGAATCCATAGTCTCAATCAGCCTTGTGCTGAAACATCCTAGGTGGTATTATCCTCAATTTACAGATGAAAAACTGAGACACAGAAAGACTAGGGGCCGATTTCTGTGATTGGTTATCAAGCAGCATTCCATTAAGTAGAGGATCACAGAATTTGGCTCTAATAGTTGAATCCTGAAAGGTGCTGAAACGCTTTGAATATATGAAGCAGAGAGATTTTAAACTTCTTTTTCATTACTTACCTTTAGAAGGAAAAGAGCATTCCAGGAATCACCCCATAATGAACCTTCAAACAGACACCGATTTAAAAAAAAATTGTTTTGTTTGGCCACATATAGCCTATATTCACTTATAACTAACATTAATTTGAGTGTATTAAAGTATGCCACTATGAAAACACAATGTACACATTCCATCTTTTCTTTAATGGAGCTCGACTGTTCTCGGTAGAAACAGAGGACAGAATGAGGAGCAATGGTCTCAAGTTGTGGTTAGGGAGGTCGAGTGTGGATATTAGAAAAAACTTTTTTACTAGGCAAGTGGTGAAGCATTGGAATGAGCTGCCTAGGGAGGTGGTGGAGTCTCCATCTTTGGAGGGGTTTAAGGCCCGGCTGGACAAAAGCATGACTGGGATGCTTTACTGGGAATGGTCCTGCCTGTGGCAGGGGGTTGGACTAGATGACCTATGAGGTCCCTTCCAACCCTATGATTCTATGATTTATGATTTTAATACCATAAACGTGACAAGCCCTGGTGAGCCCATGAATGGCTGAATGGCCAATCTAGTCTTGCACTTAGGCCTGCCGGACAGTGTTGCTGGGCAGAGTGGGAGTACAAAGGAGCCTACTGTGGCTCCCTAATCTTGGTACTGTTTTTTTTGCTGGTCCCAGCCCTGCCAGAGCTTGCTATAAATTATACCAGCTAGCTCTGACCCCAAGAGGCCAGTACCCCACCCATAAACAGCCAAATTGTAATATCACTGAACATAACCGTCTCCCCTATGTGCTCCTGATGCCTCCATTGTGCCATGGACTGTAGAGGGACAGCTGTGAAAAAGCCAGTTAAGGAGTCCTCTACATGAGGAAATTCCCAGTTAATGAGATCCATGAGCTTTCTGGCAGTGTGAAGGGGACAAGAAAATCTGATCCTTACGTTTTGGGAAGAAGTGGTTACCGGTAGTCCCCTTAGAGTATAACATGGAATTGATGGTGCAATTTCAGGTTAGCTTATGTTGAACAACGCAGAACTTCTGTCTTACTGCTTTCCCATTGGTAGAATTCAAATACTTTGTAGCTGACAAGGTAAATGAGTGACAGTTCTTCATACATTTTAAGGCTAAAATGTATCAATAGATCATCTACTCTGACCTCTATTACAGCTATCTTTGGGTCCCTACTGCTCTTCACTAGATTGCTGATGAGAACCTGTGCAACTCTGCATTATGGGGCAGATCCTCAGCTGGTGAGACTGTCAGAGAGCCACTGGTTATTTAAACCAACTCAGGATCTGCTTCTATGCCTGTCAGATTATTTGAATAATGGTCCATGTGGCTTTTCTACTGCCTGATGTACCAGAGTCTCTGAGCTGTCTTCCCGTGCTCTAAATCGGACACTAATACTGTACACTAATGATTAAATGACTCATTCCACAAATGTCTTTTTCATTTAGTATGTGTTGGTCAGACTTCACAGTTAATATACAGCCTCTTCAGTGTTAGGGCTCTTCAATATTGTGTCATGCCCTAAAAGGTGTGTAGTGATGGCCAGGGGAAGAGAAATTGTTTTCTAGCTGCACTGAAAACCTCCCAGTGAGTTATGCATGCACGCTTTTGACTTGTTTGTTGCTGATAGGAGTTTTTATAACCACAGGAAAAATCTATAGTTAATGCTATTGTTATCCACTAGAATACTGGGGAGCTGCTTGCACTCTAGTAGTTGAACTAGGATAGCTACCCTGTGAGCCTTCCTGGAGAAAGGGTATTTTTAGAGTCAAAATTTCTGAAATCATAACCTTTTGCCTTTTCTTTACCACTATATACATGGGATCATTAGAAACTAACTTTTCTCAAGCACACAGTTCAATGGAGAAAAGTATACATATTGACATTTTCAACCAGCTGTTACCCTTCTGCATTACTGGATCAGAGTTCAGGAAAGAGCTCATGATCTATTTTAATTTGGTAAATTTTTTTTCTCTCAGTTGTGAAATCAAATTTCCCATGTGTTAGTTCTCCATTTGCCTGCAAAGCTAATATTACTCCATTTAGGGGATGTTTTAAGAAATCTCTCTCTCTCCCTCTCCCTCTCTCTCTTTCTCTCTCTCATATGCTGTTGAAGTAATCTACTTTTATTGTAGTCTAAACAATGACCACTGACCACAAGTGAGACCGTTTACCAAAGTCTGACATTTGACTCAAGATCTCTATGCCTTGCTATGAAAAGCATTATTTAAATGTAAAGAGCTAGAATTTTACTGAAAACTGAGAAGAACTATGTGGGTGATTTGTGATTTTTTGTGTGAAGTTGCTCCAACAGAAGTGGACTTTGCCTGGTGTAAAACACCAAAAAGGTATGACTGGAAATACATGCAGGTGCTTTCTTACCATACCATCTCTGGCCAACCAAGTCTGATAAGGTTCACGAATACTAGTTCTTCTCTGTCATTATTCAGATTAAACCAAGTGTAAAAATAAATACACAAACAGAAAAGGGTTTATGGGTCTAAGAGCTGATCATATCTAAGTTCCCTCAAATCACCCCTGAGACAATGGAATTTGATAGACACAAAGTGCCTGACAAGATCAGCTTCTTAGAAACATTCTCTGGGATGCCAAATGTGATTTTATGTCCAGTCTTAAAAAAAGAAGAGAAGGAGAGCAAAGATAAAAGGGAGAAAAATGGACAGACTAAAATGAGATAATGGCAGCTGTGTTAAGATGGCACCAAAGTCTAAGAGAGCCATGGGAATGGGCATGGGCTGGTGGCCAGCTGCTGAACGGACTCCAACACAAGAAGTGTTGGGATCTGCTAACTAATGAGAAAGCAGATTTTAGTTACACCACAATAGAATACTCACAGCCTTTACATCACACAGATTTCCTAGATAATCAGACATTTAGAAAAGTGCCCTGGCTATCACGTTCCTTCTCTAAGGAGTTCTGAGCTGAGTGTTTTCAAGTGTGGATACTTGTCCCATTCTTGGAATCATACACGAGCAAGGCAAAGAGAGGAAAATGCCATGCTTTACTATGATGATTCAGCAAAGAAAGAACTCAATAGCCAGTGCCAGAACTAGGTGTTTTGGCACCTGGGGCAAGCAGCACAAAACATGCCCTCAAATCAAGTGGTGAAATGGAGCCACTTGACTGAAATCGCCCTCCGAAATACAGTGCCCAACACAAAGCCTTGGTCACCCTGCCCTAGTAATGGCCCTGTCAATAGCCCTTCTACCATGGTTGTTACACAAGTATCAAACTCCTACAGTCTAATCACTCCCTAGATCAGAGTGTTAATGCTCTTCATACTGTGCTTAATAGAATTTTCATTTATTTTGATTGAAGCATCAAGGACTGAGGATTTAAGATTGATCAAAGCTACTTGCTAGCAATATGCCAATAGTTTAATAGTCAGTTTCAGAAGGTTATTGCCCAGGAGATTCAATGACATAACACCCAAGACAGAAATTTTTATAGCAGGAGGAAATATTTGTATTTTACCATGGACTTTTTGTAGGATAAACATCAGACCTTTGGTTAACAAAAACAAAAGTGAAGGGTGGTGCATCATGTGGAGCACCTTAAGGAAACTGAATAGGAGCTTTACACTATTTCACAGTCAACCAGTGAAAGGATGCTTCCTAGGAGGACTGACTAGCTGAGAGGATTGATAACTGGCATAAGGAGTCCCTCAGAACTGAATCATTGGTTTGAATCCAGCTTAGTGAAGTAGTGGCTTACTGTCCTCAACCAACTGACTGCTGTTCCACAGGAATAAGAGAGTGATTTTGGTTGCTTAGGGCCTTGGCTAGCCAAACACTTACCTACACATGTCTAAACATCTGAGTAGTCCCACTGGAGATAATGAGATCTACTCAGATGTTCTCAAGTCTATTCATGTATTTAAGTGGCTGGTTGGGTTGGGATTGGGATCTGGTGCTGGTGTATGCCTCACCAAAACCATCATCACAAATGGTTAGCAGTTGGAGCTGAAAAGCCCAGGTCAAAGGGGCATGAAGTGTGAACCACCTCACCTCGACAGACAGTCCCTGCCATTTGGGTTTTTGAGGCATATTGGCAAAGTAGTGAGAGTAATTCTTGCCATTATGTGTTTCCTGATGCATATGTCATGTGGATAAATGAACAACTTGGGTTTCCAGAGCTGTCAGTCTAGCACCTTTTAGTTGCATTTAATTTAGAAATTGAAAAAAAGAGATACAACTTTCAGAGAAGCAGGGGCTGATGTGAAATAATGTATTATTCACAGCCTACTCTGAGAAACTTGTTCTTGCTGGCCAGTTTGGTCTCAGTGTTGCTGGATCTAGAATAAATTTTATTGATTGAGGTCTATAGCAGAGCTCTGCACAAGGATGAAATCACATTGGATGTAGTTTGGTGTGGATTGTGATTATAACATGAACTCTTCTGAAACCATAATCAATACAGTCCTATATTAGACATGTTCACTGTGATGCAGTGCTCCCTACTTTGTATCTTAGATAAAAGGAGAATAACACTCTTGATTGCTTGCTACAGTAACTGACTCACAAATAATTGCTCTAAGTGTTAATAGACGTTGCTCCCCTGTACTATAAACTAGAGTCAATTCTGGTTCAGACTCACTGATATCCTCCATCTACTTTGTGTTACTCTGGCAATAGGAAGAAGCTATAAATTCAGCCTCACTGAAATGATTGGTTAAATTAAGCCTACCACTGCTCTGAGTGACACAAAGCAGTCAGAATACTGATGAATCTGCCACTTGTATTTAAGTTATTTCTTAATTCCTTGTGCTGTTGTTTAAGGAGGGTCTTTGCTGAAAACATCAGAATAACTAATTGTGATCTTTACTTTGTATAATAAAGAGTAGTGTAGTTCTTAGAGATTTTATTGACTGAAATAATTCTAACTGAAATAAACATTTTGATTGCAGTTGTGTTTAGCTTAATGGTGAAATAAAATAACTTTCAATAACCATTTACCCCAAATTAGATTCATTTAGCCTGACAATTATTCTAGGTATTTATTACCACATTGCTTGCTGAGAGCTTTGCAGAATACAACTTAAGTGCATTATATATTATGAAAATTGCATAATAGATCAAATTAAACACTACAGAAGATCCAAGCACAAAGTATGGCTATATAGAAATGGGCCAGATTCTCAACTGATGTAAATAAACATAGCTTCAGCAACTGCAGTTGCAGAATAGAAGGCACTAGAAAACCAGCACAAGGCAAGACTGCGCACATCCTTTTGAAAGCCTCCCAAACATTGCAATTCCCTGCAGTTCCTTGGTGTTATTCTACTTTGTTATTTACACCAGAAATGTGTAATCATGAAGCTGAACATGTAATAAAACTTGATTTATGTTAAGGAAATTAATTTCAAGTTTCTGCTACTGCTATTTTTATTGCATTCATTATGCTGAGGTTCTGGGCTGGATTTTTCCAGAGGTATAAGGCACAGATAATTTTTTTTGTTTAGAATTTTTAATGAACATTCATGGCCCTGTCATTTCTCTGCTTTCACAAATGCTGTCAATTTTTTTTGATTTCGAATAGTTTTACTTCATATATTCTATACAGCTAGTCCTCACTTAGTGACCTACTCGTTTAGTGACCCCTCAGAGTTATGACCGGCTCTCTGATGAGTTGGTATTATGGCAATGTACGAGAACTCGCATCAACTCTCTCAGATTACCTATATTTACAGTACACTATGCAAACTAAGTTCAGTACATTAGAGCTTAAAACATTTAAAATATATATTAAAAATGTTATAAATGATGCAAAGGTGACATTAAAACTATCTACCGATGGTTGAAAAACCCACTACCAGTAAAGTACATTATGCCTGAAATACCGGTAAGGGCTGCTCCTCGTTTAGTGACCAATTCGTTTATCAGCCAGGTTTCAGGAACGGAACCCGGTCACTAAGTGAGGACTACCTGTATAGAAAATGAATATTTCTTACTGGCTCAATTGTGTTATTATCTAAATGAATGCCAGTTGTCTAAAATACTGGCCCTTAAAAATGATCACCAGATAAAATTCATTTTCAGAAAAACAACATCTAGGAGTTATATTTATTTACTGTAATTCACAAAGAACAAAAATCTAACTGTCTGAATCGAGATGCCTGATTGTTTGTCCTTTCTTTATGGATTGGAGAGCCTTAGCAAGCTGAGAACTTGGCATTTAAAGCACAAGGTCCATTTTTCTTTCAGAACCATATGAAGCTGCTCAAGATATTGTACTTCACATAGATGCATGGGTTTATTGTCAAGCACCTAAGCCGCCCAATTGATTTCAATGGAACTTGGATATATGCCTTAAGTTAATCACGTGCTAAGTGCTTTGCTGAATGGAGGACTTTTAGACTATAAGTTATTATTAATTATTATTATTATTATTGTTGTTGTTGTTGTTGTTAAAGTTTATTAGAGTGGTGCCTAAGAACCAACTGAGAACAGGGCTCCATTGCTCTAAAAAACTGTATAAACACAGAGTCACAGATGGCCCTTGAATTTAAGATCTTACAGTCTCAATAGACCAGACAGACACAGGCTGAAGAATGTGATAGCAGTGAGTAGCATGTCAGTTCTATGATTTATTTGTTTATTTTTGGGGAGGAGATTGTTAGGAGCATGTAAAAGTGGAAAAGTCAAAAGTGTCTGTGAAAGACTATGACATTGGAATGATTACAGTGGTGGCCTCAGGGGTGGCTTAGGGCCCTTGGGACCCCTGGGCCTCCCCCACTGGTGGCACCCATGCCTGGGGCCCCACCCCCTGCCTGGGGCCACAGCCCCTCTCTGACCTAGGGTCCTGTCCCCTGCAGACAAGCCAGCACTGGGGAGGCTCTGGGGCCAGAGGCCAGCCCTGACTTGACTAGTTGGCCCCAGGGGCACTGACGCCAACTGGTTTTACATGGTGTGACTTCCAGTGTGGCCTGAAGGCCACGCACAGGTGTGCTACATGCCAACTGGCCCCACCTCAGAGTGGAGTGACCAGGTGTGCCAGGCCACCCCACTCCCAGCAGGCTGACAAGCTGGCCCAGGGGTGAGGTGGGACAGCAGAGCCTGGCCTCTGGGGTTGGCCCACCCTGCCCCTGGGGGTGGACCAGCCTGGCCTCTGGCTCACAAATGAGATGTTTGGTTTCATTTAGAGGATGTTTGTTCTAGAGAACCAAAGCAGCCCACAGCAAGGTGGTCAAATGCTGCAGCTATCCAGGTTAGCAGAACATTTTGCTACTTCATTGCTGTACACGGCTTCTGCTCAAAATAAAGGGTTTGCTTGGAAAGCAGTCTGTTCATCAGTGAGATAGTACAGGGATTGACTAAATGGAAAGAAAAGTAAAGGGAAGAGGAGGACAGGATGAGGAGTAGAAGGTAAGAGGAACAGGTCTGAAGTGAAGAGACTGTGAGTGAAAGGGCTGGAGAAAATAACTGAGCAACACAGGGCAGAGAATATAACTGTAGAAAGTTCTCTGATTGTCCAAAAGTCTCTGCCTTGGCTCTTCCTGCAGCTGCTCCAACAAGCTGGAGACTCTGGCAGATACCCCTTTGAAGTTTTTTCCCAAGGCCACATGGTGGGGAGGAGGGATAGTATCTGGGCCCTAGTTTCTCCAGAAAGTACCTGTGGGGCTCTTCCCTGCCGTGTCCTAGGGTGAATCTTCAGTGCAGAATTATCTCAGGCAATCTGTATCAGAATTCCTTCTCTCAGTTATCTTAGCCATGCTGCAGAAGAACAGCTGAGTTGCAGTATTGCCCTGTTTCTAGCCTTACACTGTATGCATTTGTACATCATGCTAAAACTTCCAGGAGCACATCCCACCCTATAGAGTGCTGCAATGAGCTGAACTGCTTTATAGGTACTTTGCAGTTGAGCGCCTTGGGCCACGGATAGGGAGCACCATAGAAGAAGGTGCAAAGATGCATTGTGGGAGATGTAGATAAATGGGTTGTCGGTGGTGGCATAGGGGCTGGAAGGATGAAAAAAGAAACAAGAGTGGGAAGGGAAAAAAGGTGAAAAGCTGTAAAGTGCCTTGAAGATGAGAGCAAGAAGCTCACCCATCTTCAAAGCATCTGACAAAGTGGGATTTTCTCCCACAAAAGCTCAAGTGAAAAATAAAGCTGTTAGTCTTAAAGTGCCACACGACTCCTTGTTTTTTCTTAGTAATAAGGAAGCAGTTTCCATCACTGCAAACCTTCAAAACCATTTGAACATTCTGGTGCTCATGATATTTTAATTACTGGTATCAGTACATCCTCAGCTGCTGTTGCTACAGATCGTGGTCAAGCAGCAGGCAAGGGGCTCCCTGTGAATCTGCACATAGAGAACTGAAGGGGCACTCCAAAGAGGAGGGAGCTAGGCTATTCTCAGTAGTAACAGAGGAAAGAACAAGGAGTAATGGTTTCAAGCTGCAGCTGGGGAGGTCTATGTTGGATATTAGGAAAAACTTTCTCACTAGGAGAGTGGTGAAGCACTGGAATGGGTTACCTAGGCTAGGGAGGTGGTGGAATCTCCATCTTTGGAAACTGTTAAGGCTTGGTTAGACAAAACCTTGGCTGGGGTGATTTAGTGGCAGTAGTCCTGATTTTTGCGGAGGGTTAGACTAGATGACCTCACGAGGTGCCTTCTAGCCCTAATATTCTATGATTCTATCAGCTGAATCAATTAGATGTTGCATATCACTTATGTGTCTTGGCTCCTGGCATAATCCAGGGGCTAAAGCAGACAAATTAATATAACACAGATCAGAAAAGTTGCACTGTAATTTCAAGTGTAACCTTTATACTGCGAGGAAAAGAATTTTTCTTGAAGGCAAAACCCAGGATCTTGGGTCTCATAATGAAACTATCCAGTCCTTTTACTTCTGTTTTTAAAGTGAAATAGGGTGACTCATCAGAGCCAATAAAATTAGCTAAATGTCTCTCATATAAATGCCAAAACTTCAACAAAATGTAGCCTCTATATTAGCTCATAGCAACAGCTGGCCAAAGTGAATTTTCAGATTAATATCTTATTATTGCCCTTTTCAGATAAAGCAATTAAGAATAGTCATCTCAATAGAATACAGCCATGAATATAGTGACCTAGTAATTGCAATTTTGCATCAGACCAGTAGTCCATTTGGTCAGTATCCTGTGACAGAGCTTAGGTTTAGATGCCAGACAACATGCATTTGGCAACTATAGAGCAATCTTTCTACAAAGAAAGATATGCCCCCATGAATTAGAACCTTTTTACACACTTTTTATATCAAAATGATATTTTTAAATTATGTGCTCTTGTAACACTGAGTGCTCTCATTATAGATAAAAATGCTTAATCCTTTTTTTGAATTTTACTAGACCTTTTTCCCCAATGATAATTTGTGGCAATGAGTTCCAGTGGCTAATTGGGGGGCTGTGTGCAGAGCTATTTCCTAGCTGAACATTGGTTTTATCAACTCTTGTGAACTGAAAGCAGAGGTCAAGTCAACTTCTGATTACATAGTTTCAAAGCGGTAGCCATGTGAGTCCAGTTCAGCAAAACAAACAAGGAGTTCTGTGACACTTTTAAAGACTAACATGTATTTATCTTATGAACTTTCATGGGAGAACAACGAGACTCCTGTGGCACCTTGAAGACTAACAAATTTCTTTGGGTAAAAGCTTTCGTGGCTTCAGCCCACTTCGTCAGATGCAAGATTTCTGTATATTCCCTATCTTCAAGCATCTGACAAAGTGGGATTTTTCTCCCACAAAAGCTCATGCAATAAATAAATTTGCTAGTCTTTGAAAGTGCCACAGGACTCCTTGTTTGTTTTGCTGATTACAAAGCCATCTTTGTGTATGTGATGAAAGTTGTCAAGGGAGCACATAAAATTTCTTAAATCTTAGTCTTTTCACAAAACCCTTCTGTGTAAATTCACAGTATAACTCTAGTTCTCTACTGTAAATAGATCTATGTTATATACCAAAAATCAGATCGAGCAGAAACAATATAATGCTTTTAGGGGAATTATTGTAACATGTGAACTAGAAAGCATTACTTTCCTCTTGTAAAATGGCATGGCTGTGTAATGTATATCATGCTCCAATTACACCTTGTATTTTGTGGATTAACTTCTTGTCAACTTGTACTTGTAAAAACAATTTTGACAGATCTAGGGCAAATATAAAAGCAAAGGAAACAGCTAACAGGATTTATAGGTATGCATCACTTTTGCAGGAAGGATACTTTTCATTTATTTAGAGAAAATAAAGAACTAAACAAATCCTTTATTTGTTCTGGTTTGGTGGCTAAATGCAGATCTGTTTTGTTCATGAGATGTCTTGGACTTGAGAACTGTAAAAATTGCAATTTGACAGTGTTCCTTTGTGCTGAAATCTCTGAAAAGGTCAGGTGTGTACAATATTTTTCACAGTATTTACAAATCTCCAGTTTTATTGAAATGATTCTTGAAAGGCACTACAAAGTGAAAAAAAAAAGTGCTGTTAATGCATACTGTCTATTTGTATATGCCAGAAGAATGCTGTGTCACACATGCTGAACCACTGTGGACAGATGGGCAGAAGGTGGTTCCTCATCACTGTAAACTGGAAGGCCAGCTCCACAGCTGAAGGAAAAGCCTCCCTTAGCTGCAATGAAATAGGCTTATAGCAGACCTGGCAGAAGCAGTAGCAAACGTGGAGTGAGCAGAACGTAACTTAAAGAAGGAGGTAATTACCACACCAGCCTCCTAAGGTGTATGGGAAGGAAGCATGCCTCATTACAACTCAGCTAAGGAGCTCTTAATAGTTTGTCTCTCCTGTACAGGTCTTAAGTTGCAGAGGTGAAGCACAGGGGGCGTGTGTGTACTGGGTCACATGCCACACCCTGATTTAATACTTGACTTCTATTGAGCAGGCTCAAATGGACTGAGCAGGCTCAGTAACCCTGCTGAAGCAGGCCGTCCTTACTGCCGCCCCCCTCCCCCCACCATTGGGACACTTGGATTGTCTGTGCTAAGTTGCCTTCCAACTTATCTTAGGGACAGTGTAGGGTGAAAAGCAATGCAGCTATGGAGACCTCTCAATCTACACACAAATGAAGCTCAGCTTGGCTTAAGTACAGTTTAGGACATTTTGTAGTTCCTTTAAAAAGAAAATAGAGCATAATTGTGCAACCATTTTTGCAGGTTCAGAATTGTGATGTACATGGTGCCTGCTCTGCAGATACTTCCTGTTCCCCAACCCCTCTTCTGAATTGCTTCCATAACTCATTCTCTTCTATGGGCTTTCAGGTAAAAAGACTCAGATGTATAAGTACATCTAGTAGCAAATATATATTGCACAAGCAAATGAACCAGGTTCAGGCAATGAGAGCCCCTCACCTTGACTCTTTGCCCAGATATTATGGAAATTAAAAGAATTTTGTTTTGAAAGGTGAAAAATGTGATTAAATTCCCTATCATAGTGCTGCCAGCCCTTTACATTTACCCTCACTGAGTGGTGTAAAAAGACAGCAGAATCAGACACTAAAGTGGTTTGTTGATTTTAATCAATATAGGGTGCTAAATGCTTCATCAAGTTTATACACTGAGGTCTGCTCCATTGTCTGTTGAACTCCAATTTCACAGTCTTCAGTGGAATTCGAATCCTGCTCATATTTACTAAAAATGAGAAGATGATGTATTTTAGGCTGTGCTTTTCACTGATGGGTGAAATTCATTGCTGTACAGAGAGCCAGCACCAGGCCTAAGTGCTACAAAAGTCCCATTTCAGCTCCATTTGGAAAACTTAGATGGGGCAGGCGAAGGAGCAGCCTTTGGGGGAATCTCCCGTATCAGTGAAGAGTACTGACCGTAAAAGAAAGTGGACTCTGTTCTGCTCAGTGCAGCATTCTAGACACTCATGAGGAGTGGGGCACTTCTTGCAATCAATAAACGATAAACTGTATTTCAAATGAAAGGTTTAATTAGAATTGGCATTGCTGACCTGCATATTGGCAGCTCCAATATTGCTGAAATGAGACATCATTTATGACACTAGCAGTTAAGGGGCTCAGTGTCCAAGATCATAAAACAGGTTTCAGGCCTGATTTGATATTGATTTCACAGTCAGGATTATTTTACCCTTCAGTATTTAAACAAAATGTCTCATGGCTAAGCATTAAAGATGTTCTTTTGCGCTTTTCTGTAGCTTTGATCCAAAATTTTCTAAGTCACAATAATCTCTAGTGAACAATGTTCTGATGTTTTTCTACAGAGCAGTTTTCTCTGTAGCCCTTTCTGATTTACCACCCTGCATGGAATCCCTTAGCTATCATTTTTGTCCTTTACTCTGAAGTATGATATTTCTACAGTGACCACCAAAATCCTTCTAATGTCAGCAGCTGTCAAATTTTTGTGGTTATCATATTTAATCTCTCTTTGCAGGCACAATATTATTCTTCATTTATATTGCTACTGGTCTTCCACTGTGCTGATTCTCACTTCTTTAAACTCTTGAGTCCCATTCATTTGGTTCTCTCTTTAATAAGTATACTGCCTCTATCTTAACCACCTTCTTTTCCATAATTCTGATGTCCATGCAAAAAATAGGTATTTTTCATTCTTGTTTTCTCCCTCAATTACCTTTCCCTTCTCACACCAGATAGAAAGGTACAGAGATTGGAGGAAGTTATTGATGAGCCACAGTTCTATGTTTATGTCCTAATCCCTTTAGATTTAAAATTCTAATTCCCAGATCTACACTCACCTGAGTGATTTCATTCTTGGTTTTGGTAGTAATTTAGTTTTTTCTTTTCTTTTCTTTTCTTTTCTTTTCTTTTCTTTTCTTTTCTTACTTCAAAATCTTATGAAAACTGTTGTTCTTGTGAGATTTCAGGCAAGCTGATAGTACTTATAGGCACACACTCCTAGTGGAGTGCCCCAGGGGTCGGTCCTGGGGCCGGTTCTGTTCAACATCTTCATTAGTGATCTGGATGATGGGGTAGACTGCATGCTCAGTAAATTTGGGGATGACATCAAGCTGTGGGGAACAGTAAACACACTGGAGGGCAGGGATATGATTCAGGGAAACCTAGAAAAATTGGAGCATTGGGCCAAATGCAATCTCATGAGGTTCAACAAGGAAAAGTGCAAAGTCCTGCACTTAGGATGGAAAAATCCCATGTACAGCAATGCTACAGGCTGGGGACTGATCAGCTAAGTATCAGCACTATAGAAAAGGATGTGGGTGTTATGGTGGACAGGAAGCTGAATATGAGTGAACAATGTGCTCTTGTTGCCAAAAAGGTCAATGGCATATTGGGCTGCATCAGTAGGAGTGTTGCCAGCAGATCGAGGGATGTGATTATTCCCCTCTGTTCAGTGCAGATGAGGCCACATCTGGAATACTGTGTCCAGTTTTCAGCTCCACTCTATAGAAAGGATGTTGACAAATTAAGAGTTCAGCAGAGGGCAACAAAAATGATTATGGGGTTGGGACACATGACTTATGAGGAGAGACTGAAGAAACTAAGCTTATTTAGTCTGTGGAAGAGAAGATTGAGGGGGATTTGATAGCAACCTTCAGCTACTTGAAGGGGTGCTCCAAAGAGGAGGGAGCTAGGCTATTCTCAGAAGTAACAAAGGACAGAACAAGGAGCAATGGTTTCAAGCTGCACCTGGGACAGTTGAGGTTGGATATTAGGAAAATCTTTCTCACTAGGAGGGTGGTAAAGCATTAGAATGGGTTACCTAGGGAGGTGGTGGAGTGTCCCTCTTTGTAAACATTTAAGGCCTGGTTAGACAAAACCCAGGCTGGGATGATTTAGTGGGCATGGTCCTGCTTTTAGCAGGGAATTGGACTAGGTGACCTCATGAGGTCCCTTCCAACTCTATGATTCTATGATTTCATGATTCACAGTCTAAAGTCAGAAGGGACCAATGTGGTCATCTAGTCTTACCTTCTGCATAGTGCAAGCCACAGAACCTCACCCACCCCCTCCTGTAATGAACCGCTAACCTATGACTAAGCTCTCAAATCATGGTTTAAAGACTTTAAGGTACAGAGAATCCACCGGCAATTGAGTCACGCCCCATGATAGAGAGGAAGGCAAAAAAACCCCAGAGCCTTTGCCAATCTGCCCTGAGGGAAAATTCCTTCCTGACCCCAATATGGCGATCAGTTAAACTCTGAACATGTGGGCAAGACTCACTAGCGAGACACTCAAGAAAGAATTCTCTGTAATGACTCAGAAACACCCCATCAATCATCCCATTGGCATATTTATCACCAGGAACCAAAGATCAGTCTTATGTAAGAACTCCAGAATTAAAGCTGAGACAAATCTCATGCCAATCTTGTGAGATTGCTGCCATTCTGGGCTGACTCTCACCAACAGAAGATTATCCAATAAAAAGTATTACCTTGCCCCCTTGTCTCTTTAATACTATGAAAGTGTTTCAAAAGGTTTTCTCTCAGTTCTGAACTTGATCTTTATTCCTTAGGTAGCCTCAGAAATAGAGCCAAATTTTAGCCTGAGCCTGATCTAATGACCAGATACTATTTCCAATTTTCTCAGTTTGAGAACACATTTAGGTATGGCTGAAGAAGATAGGATTTTTTTTTTGATTGGAGGAGTATATTACAGACTGGAAATTTTGATTTGTATTATATTGCTGATTAGTAGTTGAGATAGGTGGTTGTGGAAAATAAGATGCACTTTGGAGTTTCCAGATAATTTTTGTACTGTATCCTTTAACTAATACAAGGGTACTGAGAGCTCAGATCAGTGTTCTATTATGTTATAGAATTAAAATCTTAAAAAATTAATTCAATCATCAACCCTTGTTTCGGAAATGCATGCTTGGCAGCCTTAGCATACTTAAAAACAGCTGGGCTGAAATGTCCCACATATGCCCCTGATTGCCACTGTTTCCTTTTTTTTTTTTTTTAACAACCCTGGAATTATTGTTTTAAATCTCCATGCTGAAAAGTTGGCTGACAGAATAGAAAATTTCCTGAGATAGCCTAACAACACACCTACTCATCCTTAAAGGGGTACCCTAAACTCAATTTTGGCTCCAAATTTATTTAAAAAACCCCAAACCTTCACCAAGTAAAATTTAAGGTTAACTGAAATATTATCATGTATGATGCCCCCCCCCCCCGAATTCCAGTGGAAACAATTGTTTTCCAATAAACATTTTTCCTGTAGGACTGGAAACCCAGACACACTGGAGTCTCTGAGAATTTGAAATAGAAACCAAATGTCAATAAAAGAGGAATCAACGTTTCATTGGTGTATACGGTCCAGGTTGAAAGACATGCAAAAGCTAAACAAACAACACAATCCGCTGAAACATACTGCGTTTTAAAACTTCTTTATACGTCAGCAATCTGAAATCTTACTAGTAACCTAGACAAATACATTCATTTGTAATATGTGGTTTGGGAACACAGTCCCACTGAGTCCATTTGTTAAAAGTTAGCCAATTCAGTCTCTCCACTGTTTGAGGTGTTTGGTTAGTCAGACACCTGAGTGGCCAATGCACACCAATGAAACAATCAAAGGTTGGTGGACCAGATTTATTGCACCTGATGATGGACCACCAAGAGGCACTTCAGACCTAAGAAGAGAAAGAGTAGTTATTGACAGATGAAGGCAGATTTAGATTCCAGCTGGATTCTGTCAGAACCCCACACCAGGAGAGGCAGCTCAGGAATACATTGAATCAACCCATTCTCCAGCAGCCCCAGTTCCAACTCATTTCCACCCAGTATCCCCCGGCTGTTGGGATGTGCTGAATCTCTGCTTCCTTTGTACCACAGTGACTTCCTCCCTTGGGAACCTTTATGCTCCAGAGCCTTGAGCAGGACTCTATTCCAGTTAATGCTGGCATAAATGCACCAGTGAATTTGGGAGAGGTTCGGTGTCTAATTTTAGCTCTCTCTGGCTTGACAGTGTCCTTTAATCAAGATGATTTAGAACATGTCACATTCATAGTGTTTAGATCTGAAATACAACAAAACATTTTCACCCAAGTTGGGGATTTCATCCCTACTTATTAATTGTGAACTCATGTATTTGGATCACTGTGCACTGATAATTTACCCTCATCTAATGAAAGGGAATGTGCAGTTAAACCAGCTGTCAACAGTTGCAATTCATTTGCTCCAAAGTGTCTGTCATATTCCAAAACTGGTGAATAAGTTCAGCCATGTCCCTGATTGCAAAAAGTGATTCTGAAGACTTCTGCCCATCACTGCTATTTCAACCACCAGGCCTGATGACAGCTCATGATTATTTACATGTTGCACTATGGCTTGGAGAGATCTCAAAGCAAGTAAAAATAAAGGTTTAATGATTGTATTATATATTGTCTTCTTGTGATTGAAAATAATATAAGAAAACACAAGTTAAGTGGTAGAATAAAAATGAGTGATAGTCCTTCTTGACTTAAATACAGCACTAAGTAGTGTGCCCTTGAATGTAGCATAAAGCAATTTCCTCCTCCCTAGTAACAGCTAGGGGGCATTCCAAATGTAAATAGAGTCAGCTTTGCATTTTTAATATTTCATGGATACATAATTCACAGCCTCAGTTTAGAAATGTTATTGCTCCCTCTTCTGTGCATTTAAATGATTTTGCACCTCCGAACTTTAATTTTAATGTCAGTTCTTAAAATGTATTTTGTATGGGTTAGCCTGTGCTTGCAGCTCTTGAAAGTCACAGATTGTATGAATGCATACAGAGGCACAAACAGATAATACTAGTGAACCTCTATTGTTCCACTGAGAATAAAGGCTCGTTTACAAAGGGTTTTACTAAAATCAGCAATGGTTATCCCAAAGCCATTAAAATCAATAGGTAACAAATGGGAACAAAACAAGCGCAAATAATATTACAATGCCACATTTGTGTGCGGTGTAGTCCACATGCTACTTAGCCCAGGGGTACAATGAAAACTCAGCCTGATCAATATTAAAGAATTGTGTTTCATAAACTGCTTTGGTGGTAATAGAAAGTAGAGATGGAAGAGCCCTGCTATAGGATAAAGGCCATCCTTCTGCTACTGTGGAAGTAGTCCCTATGGTTATATGCTGTAGCAAAAAGATGTGGTGTGCTTTTGTAGAAAGTGGAGTTTTTATTTCATTTGGTGCCACAGATGTGATATAAATCCAGAGTCCTCTCTGGTGGCCATTAACACGCTCAGTGGTACTTATTGGAGGAGGAAGATTTTCTAACTTCCCAAAGACCAGGTTTTGCAAGCATGTCAAAGTTTTGCAAGCTGGTACTGAGCATTGCAAATACATCAGATGTCAGATATAAGGTTCAGTCTGAGTGGGTCTGAAACTTGATGTCAGTGTTTTGACCAGTTCTGTTCAGACTGTTTATTATGTGCAAGCTCCGCCTGGCTTCCTTGTATTGTGACTTGTGGAGGTGGGAGCTCTAGGAGACACATTCACTTCCTGTGGCAATCCATACTTTCCAGTCGTCCCTGTTCAGGCAGTTCCCACTCCTTCATATGATGGGCAGCATGAGCAAGCCCTAAATGATGTCATTACAGTAGCTCAGGCTGAGGCTATCAGTTTGTCAGCGTTTCTGTTACCATGATAATAAATTCCTTTTCTAAGGGAGAATGAGTCTATAAAAAGGCAGAATCAATTTTTCCACTGATGTCACCCCATTGACTATTTCCTTGCTGCCAGCTCTACCAAGTCTACTTCTAAGCTGAAAATTAAGGCTGCACTTTTCCATTGACATTAATGAAGAATCAGGTTTTCTGTCTTCAATAAACTTGCATAGTTTTTATACTTTATACTCCTCATATGGTAGCTTAGCAGAGCCAGTACAGCTAGGGAGCATGTAGAATCATAGAATCATAGGGTTGGAAGGGACCTCATAGGTTATCTAGTCCAAACCCCTGCCAGAGGCAGGACCACTCCCACTAAACCATCCCAGTCATGGTTTTGTCCAGCTGGGCCTTAAACACCTCCAAAGATGGAGATTTCACCACCTCCCTTGGCAGCTCATTTCAAGGCTTCACCACTCGCCTAGTAAAAAAGTTTTTTCTAATATCCAGCTTCAACCTCCCTAACTGCAACTTGAGACCATTGCTCCTCGTTCTGTCCTCTGTTATTACCGAGAACAGGTGACCTCCATCTTCCTTAGAGGATCCCTTCAAGTAGTTGAAGGTTGTTATCAAATCCCCCCTCAATCTTCTCTTCTGCAGACTAAATAAGCTTAATGGTTTCAGTCTTTCCTCATAGGGCTTGTGCTCCAGCCCTTTAATCATTTTGGTTGCCCTCCTCTGAACTCTCTCGAGCATGTCCCTGTCCTTTTTGTAGTGAGGAGCCCAAAACTGAACACAGTATTCTAGATGTGGCCTCACCAGTGCAGAATAGAGGGGAATGATCACATCCCTTGATCTGCTGGTAATACTTCTTTTGATGCAGCCCAGTATGCCATTGGCCTTTTTGGCAGCAAGAGCACACTGCTGACTCATATCTAGCTTCCCATCCACCATGACCCCCCAGGTCCTTTTCTACAGTGCTGCTACTTAACTGAATGTTCCCCAGCCTGTAGCGGTGCATGGGGTTTTTTCATCCCACGTGCAGAATTTTACACTTGTCCTTATTGAACCTCATAAGATTTCTATTGGCCCACTGTTCCAATTTATCTAGGTCTCCTTGAATCCTGTCCTTGCCCTCCAACATGTCTGCTGTTCCCCCCAGCTTGGTGTCATCTGCAAACTTACTGAGAATGCAGTCTATTCCATCATCGAGATCATTGATGAAAATGTTGAACAGAACCGGCCCCAGGACCGACCCGTTGGGCACACCACTTTTACTGGTTGCCAGCTAGACATGGAACCATTGATTCCTACACGCTGAAACCGTTGATCTAACCAGTTTTCTATCCACCTTATAGTCCACCTATCCAACCCATACTTCCTTAATTTGCCAATGAGAATGCTGCAGGAAACTGTATCAAAAGCCTTGCTAAAATCAAGGTATATCACATCAACGGTTCTAACTGCATCCAGAAAACCAGTCATCTGATCATAGAAGGAAATGAGATTGGTCAGGCATGATTTACCCTTGGTAAATCCATGCTGACTGTTCCTGATCAAGTTATTTTCCTTTAAGTGTTTTAGGATGGATTCTTTGAGAATCTGCTCCATAATTTTTCCAGGGATTGAGGTGAGGCTTACTGGTCTGTAATTCCCTGGATCCTCCTTTTTCCCTTTCTTGAAAATAGGCACTACATTTGCTTTTTTCCAGCCCTCTGGCACCTCCCCCATTCTCCATGAGTTTTGAAAGATAACGGCCAGCGGTGCTGCTATCTCATCAGCCAATTCCCTTAGCACACTTGGATTCAGTTCGTCCGGCCCCATGGACTTGTGCACATCCAGCTTCTTTAAGCGGCCCCTAACTTGACCTTCCGTCACCAAGGGCCTCTCTTCTCTCCCATCTGCCACACCCATGGTAGTGGGCTGGGAGCTGACCCTGCCTGTGAAAACTGAAGTAAAAAAAGCATTGAGCACTTCAGCTTTTCCCTCATCCTCCGTCATGAGGATGCCTGCCCCATTCAGCAAGGGACCAACACCATCCCTGATCCTCTTCTTGTTATTAACATACTTGCAGAACCCCTTCTTGTTATCCTTTACATCCGTCGCTAGCCGCAACTCCGTGTGTCCTTTGGCCTTTCTGATTTTATCCCTGCAATCCCTAGCAATATCTTTATATGCCTCCTTGGTCATCTAACCAAGCTTCCACTTCCTGTAAGCTTCCTTTTTATGTTTAAGCTCAGAGCAGAGTTCTCTGCTAAGCCATTCTGTCTGCCTCACATGTTTGTTCTTTCTCCTAATTGGAATGGCAACTTCCTGTGCCCTTAGCAGGGTTTCTTTAAAATATAACCAACTCTCTTGGACTCCTTTCCCCTTCAGATTAGCTTCCCAAGGGATCCTGCCCATCAGTTCCCTGAGGAAGCCAAAATCTGCTTTTTTGAAGTCCAGGGTTTTTGTTTTGCTTCTTTCCTTCCTTCCTTTGATCAGCATCCTGAAATCAACCATGTCATGCACACTACTGCCTAGCTTGCCATTTACCTCTACATCCCTGATCAATTCTTCCCTGTTCGTGAGCAGGAGGTCGAGTGGTGCAAGGCCCCTAGTTGGTTCGTCTAGCATTTGTACTAGAAAGTTGTCCCCAACACTCTCAAAAAATTTCCTGGATTGCCCATGCACTGCTGTATTGGCCTCCCAGCAGATGTCAGGGTAATTGAAGTCCCCCATCAGCACCAGGGCTTGTGATCTAGAAGCTTCTGCTAGTTGTCCATAGAACACCTCATCTACCTCCTGCTTCTGGTCTGGTGGTCTATAGCAGACCCCCACCACAACATCCCCCTTGTTGTTTTCGCCTCTCAATGTAACCCACAGACTTTCTACTGGCACGCTTCCACTTCCATAATGGAGCTCTGAGCAGTCATAGAGCTCTTTTACATATAGTGCTACTCCTCCCCCTCTTCTTCCCTGGCTGTCTTTCCTGAACAGTTTATACCCATCCATGACAGAGCTCCAGTCGTGCAGACTATCCCACCATGTCTCCATTATTCCTATGATGTCATAGTTCCTTGTCTGCGCTAGTATTACCAATTCTTCCTGCTTATTACCCAGGCTCCTCGCATTAGTGTATAGGCACCTAAGATACTCGGCTGATTACCCTACTTTGTCATTTTGATTTCCAATTCTATTACATAAACCTTGCATTTTTTCTTGGAGTTCTCGTCCCCCACTCTCCTCGCATATTGGGGCTTCAGTAGAGCACTTAAGATTTGATTCCCTCCCTCCATGTTCCAACCATCTTCCCTTTTATTCCTGGTGCTACAGTCCCAGCACCCCCCAAGTTTCATCCCTTCCCCCAGATCACCCATATTGTCACTTACCTGTGGGCTTTGGTCTCCTTCCCCCATTGAACCTAGTTTAAAGCCCTCCTCACTAGGTCAGCCAGTCTGTGCCCAAATATGCTCTTCCCCTTCCTGGACAGGTGAAGGCCATCTCTGCCTATCAATCCTCTGTCCTGAAACAGGATGTCATGGTCAAGGAAGCCAAATCCCTCCTGACCACACCATCTTTGCAGCCAGGCATTCACCTCTAGGATGCATCTGTCTCTCCTCAGGCCTCTAGCCTTGACTGGAAGGATTGATGAGAACACCACCTGTGCTCCAAACTCCTTCACCCTTGCTCCCAGAACCCTGAAGTCACCTTTGATCTGCTGAGGATCACCTCTCGCAGTATCATTGGTACCCACATGGATAAGAAGCATGGGGTAGTAGTCTGAGGTGTGGATGATTTTTGACAATCCCTCCGTTACATCTTGGATACGGGCACCTGGCAGGCAGCATACCTCTCTAGAGGCCTTGTCAGGGTGACAGATGGGTGCCTCTGTTCCTCTCAGGAGTGAGTCCCCAATCACCACCACCCTACATTTCCTCTTAGGTGAGGTGGCTGTGATCTGCCCAGCCTCAGGGGTGGATGGCATCTCCTCTACGTCCTTCATTGTGTCCAGCACTGCATAATGGTTCCTCACCACAATGGATGGTGGGATGTGAGCAGGCGTGGAGCACTGTCTACTGCCAGAGGTGACCAGCTGCCAGTGTCCTTCCTCTGCTATAGGCATCCCATCCATTTCCAGAGCTGTGGCAGTAGTCCTTGGCACTGGGATAGGGACTGCCTCCTTGCAGGTCTCATCGTGGACACTATCAAGGAACTTTACCAGGGCATAGATAACCCTGAGTCATGACACCTCCTCCTGTAACGCTCCTACCTGTTTCTGGAGAGATGCCACCAGAAGGCACCTATCACATAGATGCACCTATCACATAGATGTAATAATAGACAAACTCATGTGAGTGCTAGCAAGAGATTAAAACTTTTATTTGCTCATCCCAGATGCCATTGTAACAGAAAATACGTCTCTGTACTGGTTTAAGCATCCTTGAACACACTTGTCAACTAAGAGTCTCATCTTGCAGGCCTCAATAGCAGTTTTGCCTGAATAACGACTAAAGGATGAAGACCCAAGATCCCCCCTGCCACACACACACACTAACTTTATCACTGCTGCAGTGACAGCTGGACAGAACACAACCCTATGTTTATATATCTGGCCGAGTTTGCAGGGCTGGTAGTAAGAAAACCCATGTAAATTGTGCAAATGGGATACAGTGGTCACTCAAGCAAAAAGCCTGGCAGGCTGCAAAGCAAATTTTCAGGAACCATTTTGGCACAAAACCTGACTTTAAACATTTAAGAAAACCATCTGTGTGCTTCATGATCTTTCAGTACACAATGCCACTGGCACAGGGTCACAGTTTAGTCTCAGTTCCTAGCGTCTTAGCATTTCTAAGGTGCTTTCAAGACAATCTCTTAATATAGTGTATTCTTTTGGTTGTAAATTTCATGCATAATTTTGGACAAATCAATTAGACCTTCCATGACTCAGTTTCTCCATTTGTAAAACAATGCTCATACCCTCCATCTCATTGGGATGTTGTGAGAATTTGTTCACCAGTATCTGTAAGGGTCAAAGAGACCTTTGGATAAGTGTCACTCTACGAGTGCTAAATATTATTTGTATTGTTCTGTTACCTTTGGAGGAAAATTGCATGCAGCATGGTGTCTGTATCAAGTTGTATTAATAGATACAGTAAAAACTAGTACAAAATTTCTCACCAAACTTTAAATCCTACACTCCTCCTCATTTTCTTCCACCCTAGGAAGAGGTGGTATCTTTCAAAGAGTGACCTCCTTTAGAACTGGTGTTCATCTTATTTATTTCTCAGTTCTGCCATCATTCATTACATTAAAGGTTATTTTTTTAATGAAGCACTATGGGTAGGAGAAATAACTTTTGCCTTCTATTCTAATTGATGAATGATGTGTGAAATAACCAGAAAGCTTTACTGTAGCCACCATTAAAGCAACAGATGTATGTGGCTCAGGAGAGATTTGTTGGATAGCTTCAACCTTTAAGTGCAGAGGATAAATGGATGGTGACATTATTATACCTTGACAAATAGAAATTATATCATTCTCTTTTTTCATTACTGAAAGGTGATTTATTTCTATGGCTTTCATTTTCATAAGCCCATCCATTGTCTGTAAAGTTAAAGTCCTTTAAAATTGCAATGTACAAATAAAGTAGCTAATAACATACCATCTATGATCAAATGTTTTCTGAGTTGTTCTCTTGGAAAATACTCAATAAAACAATACTAAGATTCACAGTAATGGAAGAAAAATATGTTTGCATCCTACACCTGAGTTTATTTTTAAATCAACTACAGTTCAAAAGTATAATAAACTAGAAGTCACTTGACCTACTGATATTCCATCTTCATCAGCTACTAGACTCTGCTGCTCTCTTTGGAGGTTTTCGGAACTGAGGCCTCAGAATAGATAGGATTGTTCTGCATAACAGTTTTGTGTCATAATAAATGGGTGAATGTTCTGTGATCTACCTGTATTTTTGGGGCTGTTTTCTTGTTTGCACACATTCCTCATGGAGCTATTCAGATGGACTGAAATTTCCATGACATTTTTACTTATTACTGATGAGTTCACTTTTTCTGCTTGTACTATACCTTACAAATCAGAAATCCTAATAATAACTTGTGCATCTCTCTGTATAGTTCATTCCCCAGAGTAGATTAAAATGACAGAATAAATGTTGGAAAAAGCTTTGAATTAATTACAACAAGAGATGAAAAAAGCTGATTTTGTTGGTCTCTAGCACATGAATGAGAGAATTACAATGGTGTTATGTCAGGAGAACATATGCAGGATAGCACAGGGATCACAAAGATGGAATATGGAAATATAATCAGCAGATTAAAGCTGGGATTTCTACCAGTAGGCTTCTGGTGCATTGGTAGAAATAAGATCAAAATTAGCTGCAAGAAGCAGAAACTTGTGAAGATAAAATTTAAATAAAAGGACAGATCATCACAGCTAGCAGTCTACCCTGTTGTCTGTCTCAGCACCAAGGACAAGGACTGAATAACTGACAGCCCTTTACTTTAGAAATAGTACCTGCAAGTTATGACTAAGGTGCACTAGCAGTTCCTCTACCTACTCTGTGGATAAAGAGAGTATTGTATGCCCAAACTTTTACATATGGCTGCCTAAAGCTAGGCACATTAAATCCATAGAATCATAGAAACTGGAAGGAACCATAAGAGGTTATTGAGTCCAGTCCCCTGCCCTCATGGCAAGACAAAGTACCCTCTTATGCCATCCCTGACAGGTGTTTGTCTAACCTGCTTTTAAAAACTTCCAGTGATGGAGATTCCACAACCTGCCTAGGTGCCTGAATAAGTGATCTCATCTTCCCAGGTGCTGGAGATCCACAAGTCCCCTGTAAGGAGCGAAGGTGGAATTTATTTTAAATATGTGCCTGTGTATGGATTTAAGTAACTCAGGGGTAGTCTACGCTTAAAACTTATACTGGCACAGCTGTATCAGTACAGCTGTGCTGCTGTAAGAGCACTTGGGCAGCTGCATTATGTCTACAGGAGATGCTTTCCCACCAGCATAGCACTGTCCATGCAAGCACGTATGCAGGCAAAATCTATGTTGCTGGGGGTGTGGGGAGTTTACACACATAGAGCAACAAATGTTTTGCCACTATAAGTGCTCTTGTAAACACAGCCTAGAATCATGTCTACAATTAAAATGCCAGAGCTGCAACATGGTAGCACTTCAGTGTAGATGCTACCTACGCTCATAGGAGAGGTTCTCTCACCAGGGGTGGTGTTCCACTGCCCCAAAAGAGGAAAGCTCTGTCTACACATGAATTCTCCAATTAACCTACTGCTGGTTATACTTGGTGTTGTGGATTTTTCACATCCATGAGAGATGTAGCTTTAATGATATAAGTTCCTAGTATCAGCTTGCCCTAAGACTGAAAATCTAGGCATTAGCCCCTAGTATTCTAATCAGCTCCTTTCATGAATGTTAAATTCAGTGAAAGGTGGGGAAGGCAACGAAAGTGTAAGTTACTATAAACATAAATGCTTAAACCATTTCACTCAATAAAAGACACTTTGGGAAAAATATGTGCTGTAGCTCATCGGCAGGGGTGGCCTTGATGTTGGCACCTCTGGGAGAAGTCTTGTCTATGGCCTGTGTTATACAAAAGGCCAGTCTGTTTGATCACAGAGGTTCCTTCTGGCCTTACAATCTATGAAATTACACATTGTGTGAGATCTCTCAGTTAAATCCATTAAGAAATATAGTGCAAATATTAAAAATAATCACATTTTCCCTGCTAAGATGTGACACTTTTATTAACAATTTGGGTTTTGTCTAAATCCATTAGAAAAGCAGTATTTCTTACTAAAATATTTTTCATTTCCACCTATACATTTTGAATCCAAACAAAGAAAATTTCCTTCTTGCTGTATGCAAAGTATTGAGAGCACTGCACATGACAGTAGCACATTGTGTAACACACCTGGAACATTGGAAGCAGGCAGCAATTACACAAAAGGAGAGGCGTGACAAAAACTGCAGTCACTGTTATAAATATGAATAAACACACACACAAAAGTTGTCATTTGGGCTGGATGAGCACAATTTAGTAGTTCTAAATGATTTTAAAATTCCTCTAGATCATTAGAAGTTGTTCTTCAATGTTTCATGAAACACTGGATCACTTTTACAGTGTTTTGTTTGAAAACAGTGGTTCCTCCTGGAAAATGGAAGACGTTGGAATCCAACTTGTGGCTGCTTGATAGAAGTTGTTATTTTGCTAGTGGGCAAGATGCTTGCTCTTGCCAAGGTTGTATGCTTCAATGAGCATTGACAAACTCATAGCTGGAAACCAGATCAGCTCACCTGTATGTTACTATAGTTCAGAATATATGTTAGACTTGTAAGTATATGTTCAGAAACTATTTAATGCTTGACAAGTTCCAAAGGGCAGCTGTGTGAGTCTAGTTCAGCAAAACAAGCAAGGGGTATGTCTGCACTAGCAAATTAGTTAGAATTAAGGAGCCTTAATTGCTCCATGTCTACACTAGCCTTTGGCTAGTTCAAACTAAAAAAATTTTTAGTTCAAACTACTCAAAGCTTAGTTTGAACTAGTTAGTTCAGCTGATTAGTTTGAACTAACTGTTAAGTTTGACCTTATTTTGAAATTTAGTTCTAACTAGCATGATATAGTCATGCTTTTTTTTTTTTTGAGTTTGAACTAACTGCACTTTTTAAATTTGAACTAAAAAAAGTGTGGCTAGTTTGAACTAAAAGTTAGGTCAAATAAAAAAAAAAGGTGCCTAGTTAGAACTAGCCGCTAGTTTGAACTTATTTAGTTCTAACTAGCATGACTACATCATGCTAGTTGGAACTAAATTTCAAAATAAGTTCAAACTAAGCAGTTAGTTTGGACTAACCAGCCAAACTAACTAGCTGGAACTAAGCTTTGACTAGTTTGAACTCAAAAAAATTTTATTTTGAACTAGCCAAAGGCTAGTGTAGATGGGGAGGAAATTAGTTCAGATTAAGGTGCCTTAATTCAAACTAATTTGCTAGTGTAGACATACCCCTTGTTTGTTTTATATAATGCTTTTAAGTTGCTGCAGGCATTAATGTTACTTATAATGTCTTTGTTCTATGCTATAAAGTAATATACAAGTTTTGTTTTATGACTCTAAAAATGCCTGCTCCACACTTTTGAACTTAGGCAGGAGGAAGGTTTGTCAAAAAGGACTATCAAAACTAAGTGGTCCATTGTGAACCATCAGGAAAAAAAGACTGGGCTAATGGCCCTGGCAGACCTGTAGAGGTGCTTTGTACAAGGAAGCTCATCCCATCACCTTGAATTCTGGAAGAAGGAAGTAAAGACAGCTGACATGAAAATTCTTCAACTCTTTAGACACTCAGAGAACTGGAGCTTGGAAACAAAAGCAGAGATTCCCCAGGATCAACCTCAGTTAACCCTAAAAGACAGTCAGTGCTGACAGATTACTTCATCTTTCTCACCTTTTGGAACCATAGATTGTCACTCATTTGGGTATATATGTTGCTTGCTTTAACATGTAAATAACTCTCATTTCTTTTCCTAGTTAATAAATCTTTATTTTAGGAGTGGCTACAAGTGTTGGCTTTGGTGTGAGATGCAAGGCACAAATTGCCTTGGGGAAAGTGACTAGTCTCTTGAGACAGGGAGCAAGCTGAATCTTTTGTGATTTTAGACATCAGAAGAGTGACCATTTATCATTACGCTCAGGTTGCCTCGATGGCAGGCTAGACTGGATAGGGCCAAGAGGATGTCTGTGACTCCATGGTAGGACTGTTACAGTGCTCCAGCATTTGGTGAAATCTAATTATAAAATGTACCACTAGTTTGGGGTGGCCGCCTAACTTTTTGACAGAAGCTGGGGCTCACCCGACAGAGTGCCAATTGCATGTTTATTCTCTATACAACAATAGCAATATGAGGAAACCATATGGACACAGCTGGGTTCCAAATACCCATGTTAAGCAACTTTATACATACCTATAAAACGAAATTAAATATATTTGCTGTTGCTTGCCAGCTGATCGGGATAGACACAACTAGAACAGACACTGCAGCACTGAGTGAGTAAGGAGTAAAATGAGGCCCAGCTTGGGTTGCCACTCTCTCAAGCACCCCACTGGACCAAGGTGAGATCTCCACACACACTTTTTGGGGTCAGTAAAATCCAAATGGTCTCTCCCTCCCCATGTAGGCTTAGAGGAAACTGAGGAAAGAAGCAGCCAAAGACTCCAGCCAACAGGGGAAGAATCAGCCAAAGCAGAGCTCTCTAGACCTCCAGACATTCACATAACTTTGACTGGACTTTCTCTTCCCAGTGTTTAGCTGTTTTCTCTAACCCTCCCCTTATGTCTCCTTTGCAGCCTCACTCCCTTGTCCCTCTAACCCTCTTCTCTCTTTCCCTTTGCACTCTTCTGCAAAGCATAAATCGTGCTGTCTGCTTGTGTGTTCCACCACTTCCCTCAGCCTGTGTCTGTCTGATCTATTTAGGTTGTGAGGTCTTTGGGGCAGGGACTGTCTCTTATTCTGTGTTTGTTCAGCCCCTTGGACAATGGCCCTTAGGAGCGTTGGTAGGGATGACCACAATAAACATGTGAAATAATCATGCTTTGTTAGGTTCTGGTGGCTTCTGCAACAGTAGAAAAGGAGACACCCCTCTGCCCCCACCCCCGGCAAAAAGAGTGCACAAACTACTTAAAGGATAATGTCCAATTTCTAGACATCACAAAGAATTTTTTAAAAATATTTTCCATTTCTGGGGATACAGTCTTTTATTTTGTGCTTCTCCAACGTCCAAGAATAACAGGACTCCATCCTGCTTGAGTCCTCTGGGTATCACTGTAACCCAAATAATAATTTAACAAGGCTGATTAGCTGTGTTGTAGCATGTGTGCTGTAGAGTTGGTACCATAAATTGGAATGTTGACGTCCACTAGGACTGAGCTCCCTTTGGATGAGCAGATGTGTGCTGTTTTTCAGAATTACTGTAGTCCCAACTCTCTAAGGAGACACTTTTGGGAGAGGAATAAGTACATTCAGAGGAGGCCAATGGTACTAAAACATTATATTTTGTTCCTTTCGTACTGAATCATTGTGATGTAGGGCTGAACTAAAGAGAACAATTTGTTCAATACTGAACATTCATTAGAAACTTTGTCTTTTGATGAGTGTCAGAGACATCTCTCTAAAGTACTAGCTGTGCTTTAACTATGTAGTTTCTTATTGATTTATCTGTTGCAGTCATCACTCAGTTTTTCTTTTGGTATGGAGTGGAACTCTCCAGTGCCTTTTTATTTAATGTAACATGTCTGGAATGTGGCTTGAATGCAGCTTTCTGTCTCCTATAATTATTTTTAACTTATTAATCACTGAGCTATCACTCAGTCATATACAAAAGAGCACATGGGTCTCGAAAAATTATGTTTCTCTCCCCATTAAGGAACCTTTATTTTGCCACAAGGGAGCCTTAGTTTAGATGAAAATCATTCTATCTGTCTCTGGAGCTAGGAGCTTACAGTGCAAATTGAAAAATTTGGGCTCCCATGAGTGTGATAGTGGCAAGAATAGTATCACTGATACCTTAAACCCCAGCAGGGAAGCATGGCCAGCAGGGTCTGGGGGAATGGGGCCAGCGGGGAGGGTGGGGGCTGAGCAGTGCTGCGTGCCACTCAGGCTCGGCCCCCATGCCATTTTTGGCTCAGGTGCCAGGGTTGCCAACCCCTGCTCTATAAAGAAACAAGGGAGCTCCTCAACCCCCATTAGCCTTCACCAGTAAAGAGAAATACTAGTTTTCCCCTGAGGGGGAAAGAGTCTGAGCCAGTCAAGCACATCCTAAATATTGTCAAGTTCCAAAGGGGCAGCTGTGTGAATCTAGTTCAGTAAAACAAGCAAGGAGTCCTGTGGCACTTAAAGACTAACAAATGTATTTATTACATAGGCTTTTGTGGGAAAAAATCCCAGTTTGTCAGGAACTTCGAAGAAGTGGGATTTTCTCCCACAAAAGCCTATGCAATAAATACATTTGTTAGTCTTTCAGTGCCACAGGACTCATTTCTTGTTTTATCCTAAATATTGTTGGTAAAGCTCAATCATATTTTCCCCAGTTCTTGGAACAGCTTTGAAGCACTTTTTTTCTCATCTAAAGTCAGGTTTCCCCACAGAAAGTTCCATCCTAAGCAGGTCTGCAGCTTGGACTGCTATTTGGCCAAGCAGGGCAGCACAAAGGCCATGTAGCTTGTAGATCTTGGGATGTAGCATTTTAAAGCGGTGGGAAAAAAAAAACCCAACTCCTTTCAAATGGAATGGGTCATGTCCAAGACTTGGTGTGAAGATACCATAATATTCCAGTAAAGGGCAGGGGTTAAAGTAAACCGGAATGCACCGGAACAGCATTCTGGAGCCACTAGTTTTAGGGGCCCAGCATTCCAGGGCCCCTAAAAATAGAAAATGGAGCTGGCGTGCCGGGGCCCATCATTTAAAAATAGTGGGCCCCAGAATGCAGTGTATGGGTGGCAGTAGCTGGAGTGGGGGGGTAGGCATGTGGGGAGCAGTAGCGGGGGTGGGGGGCAGGCATTGGGGGGGCAGTAGCTGGGGTGGGTGAAGGGGGCCTGGACCAGCAGGAAGGGGGCTTTGGACCTGTGTGAGGGGGGCCTAAAAATGGAGTGTTCCAGGGCCCACCAAAGAATACTTTAACCCCTGGTAAAGGGAATCTGGTGTGGCCATTATATCTACTCTGGCTTAAGTTTTAAATTCTATTCTGCTTTTTCCCCTGGAGAACAGGTAAATTATGGTGGCTACTGTCAGTTGGCTTCCATAGTTTGAAGGAATGCAAGCTTAGAGCCAGATCCTCAGCTGGTACGTACCAACATGGCTTCACTGAAGTCAATGGAACTACACCAATCTACACCAGCTGGGGATTTGGCCTATGGTATTTCTATGCAAATATCTGTGCTGTGTGATTCAGTGCCAGTACCCTACCACATGCTATCCTTTCTTTAGCTGTTTTCTATATGTGGCTTTCTCTGGTGAGGCAGTATCTTCTCTTTCAGATCCTAGCACCAGCTTGTTTCTTGTTTTAAAATCAACAGGGCACAGACATCTTGTTGACAGCTAAAGCTGAATCAGACAGAATGTTCAGATGTTTCCTGTGTGATCATCAAACTCAGTCTTTGTGCTGCTTTGCCAGTGTGTTCGATGTGTGTCTACAGAGGATGGCTCACATTATGACTTTTGGAAGACCATACCTTTCATTTCCTTGAAAACTCCCTCAGAGAGAATGGTGTCTAGGCATCTGTGTGGTGCACAGAAGAACAATGACTCCATTAAGGTGAATTATACTTATGATTTGATTATGAACTGCATCTTTGAAGGAGGTCATTTATCATTTGCCAGTCTGTGGGGTTCGAGTGATCTGAAGCTTTATTAAAGGCCATTTATTAAATAGTCTTTAGTCTGAGCAGAAGATGAATTAGAGGCAATGTAATCTAGTGGTTAGCACACAGCTCTTGAGAACAATATTCCTGTGTTCTATTACTGTCTCCACTCCGTGACACAGGCAGAATGCTTTAATCTCTTGGTACCTCAATTTATCCATCTGCATAATGGGTTTAATAGAATCTCTCAAACTCACCCAGATATTGTGTGGCTTGACTAACATTTGTAAAGTGCTTTGATTCTTTGCAGGGAATGCACTACATAAAACCATGCTGTTTTTATTACTGCAAGTATTATTAATTTTCTCAAAGAAACCATCACACATCAGTATTTATCTTTACCATTTTTAAGCTGCACAGTTGAATGAAGGTAAGCATTAAAGTTATTATATATCTGCTTGTTAGTGTCTGAAATATGGGGCTTATCTGGTTATCCTGAATATCCAAGATTTCTCAAGGATAACTTTTCCTCAAAAATAGGTTTGTTCTGTGTTGGTTAAAAATAAACCGATATAGGGCAGTGTACATAAATTTAAAGACATAAGATTTGACTGAAGCAAGGTAACAATTTTGCATTCATCTGGACATACGGAAGGCATCAAGATGGTATTAATAGCAGAGTGATTGTATATGAATCCCAGACCTTCCTTTCTTTAGGTATACTTTCACTGACGTTGAGGTTTGGAACCTTGTTTTGGAAAATATTGGTCTTCTGATCTTTTCCACTGCCTTGCCTACACTACCCATGGATAATTGAACAACTCAGTAAAAAGCCTTCTACTTTACAACTTCTTGAAGACTACATGCACTTTATAAAACCAAAAACAATTAGCATTTCCTGTTACAAACAAGAAAAAATGTCTTTACATTTAACAACAGCTGTGTTCTGAATGCAGAGGAAACACCCCCCCCCACAAGATGATGTTTTAAAAATGTGACCAAAAGCTTTTCAGAAATGAAGTTGGAAGAAATGAGAAATGTTTTCCTCCAGTGTTACAACATAATGATAAATTGCTAGTGCCTTTCCAAAACCAAGTTAGAAAACCTCTGCTCACCTCTATTATCTACTCCTGGTCTCTAAAGACATATTACCATATTAATTCATTGTGTTATACAATTTGAGCAGCTAAATGAGCTTACCTTATGCCCTCTTAATAGTATTACCTTTTAATGTTAGCTTTAAATGATACATTTTAGGGGATATTTGGAGCAGGATGCATCAAGGAAATGCATTTAAACTCAATTTTGTTTAAAAATTATGAGTTGTTTCATCTTGATCAACCAAGTATAGCAAAACCACACAGCCTCTACATATACCACACCATTTATCTTCCAATGGACACTGAGAAGTCAATTATGGAGGAGGGGGTGAGATTTTCAAAAAAGTGAAAGTGAGTTAGGTGCACTAAAATTCAGTGGGACTTGAGTTCTTAATTCACTTTAAGTCTTTTGAGAATCTCACTCTAGGGAGGGTCAACTTGTGGGGAAAAATACTGATTCAAGAATTCATTCATACATCTGAGCCTAGAATTCAATTCATTATATAAGAACTTAAGAATGACCTCACTGGGTCAGAGCAATGGTCCATCTATCCCAGTATCCTGTCCTCCTACCACGGCCAACATCAGGTGCTTCAGAGAGAAGGAACAGATAATCATTAAGTGATTCATCCCGTTGACCATTTCCAGTGTCTGGCAAACAGCAATCCTTGCTTATAGTGACTAATAGCCATTGATGGACCTATCCTCCATGAAATTATCTAGCTCTTTTTTTTGAACCCTGTTACAGTTTTGGCCTTCACAACATCCTCTGGGAAGGAGTTCCATAGGTTAACTGTGTGTTCTGTGAAGAAATACTTCCTTTTGTTGATTTAAACCTGCTGTCTGCTAATTTTATTTGGTGACCCAAAATTTTGTGTTATGAGAAGGAGAAAATAACACTTTCTTATTTACTTATTTACTTTCTCCATACTAGTCATGATTTTGTAGACCTCCATCATAGCTTCCCTTGCTCATTCATTTTCCAAGCTGAAAAATCCCAGCTTTATTAATCCCTCCTCGTATGGAAGATTTTCCATACTCCTAATCATTTCTTTGGGCATAAGCTTTTGTGGGCTGCAACCCACTTTGTCAGATGCATCTAAAGATGCATCAGAGTCCATGAAAGCTTATACCTGAAGAAATATGTTAGTCTTTAAGTTCCCACAGGACTCTTGTTTTTGCTTATCATTTTAGCTGCTCTTTTTGTACCTTTTCTAATTCCAGTATGTCTTTTATTGAGATAAGGTGACCACATCTGCAGTCAGTATTCAAGATGTGGCTGTACCATGGATTTATAAAGAGGCAATGTAATATTTTCTGTTGTAATATCTATCCCTTTCTCAATGATTCCAGCACTCTGATAACTTTTTTGACTGCTGCTGAACACTGAGTGGATGTTCTCAGAAAACTATACACAATGACTCCAAGATCTCTTTTTTGAGTGGTAACAAATGAACCGTATTATTTCATATATATAGTTGGGATTATGTTTCCATTACTTCGCATTTATCAACCTTGACTCTGATATGACATTTTGTTGCCCAGTCACCTAGTTTTGTAAAATCCCTTTGTAACTCTTCACAGTCTGCTTTGGACTTAACTATTTTGAGTAGTTTTGTATCTGCCAATTTTGTTCCCTCACCTTTTGCCCTTTTTTCATATTATTTATGAATATGTTGAACAGTAATGATCCCAGTAGAGATCCTTGGGGGACACCATTTTATTTACTTTTGTCCATTCTGAAAACTGACCATTTATTCCTACCCTTTGTTTCCCACTTATTAATCAGTTACTGATCCAGTAGTGGACCTTCCTTCTTATCCCAGGACAACTTACTTTGATTAGGATCCTTTGGTGAGGTACCTTACCACAGACTTTCTGAAAATCTAAGAACACTCTTGTCCACATGCTTATTGACTCCCACAAAGAATCCCTGGTAGACTGGTGATGCATGATTTTGCTTTACAAAAGCAATGTTGACTCTTCCCTCACAAATTGTATTCCATTATGTGTCTGATACTTCTGTTATTTGGTATAGGTTCAACCAATTTACTTGTATTAAAGTTGGGCTTATAACTGCCAGGGATCATCTCTGTAGCCCTGTAAGCCTATTTGGGGTGAAAATAGCCTGAGCTGTCTGTCTGTCTGTCCTTGTTTATTGCTGTTGCCTTTTGAGTCATCTGACTCTTTGCTTTTTAGCATGACCAATATAAGAAGCTCAATCTTACTGCCAAATTGCATGTCAGTTCTTGTCTGACCTTCCAGTGCATATTTAACACATTTCCAGTTTTTAGCAGTGGTTCATTTCAGTTGTGTGACAGTGACATAAATTAATAAATGGAAGATGTTTCTTCTAAGTATGTGATCATTCAGTTCTTCAGTTTGCTGAGTTTAATGGAAGAAGCTTATCCCTGTGCTAGCTATGGTTTTCATTTAAAATGACCTTACTTTATTTGAATTATTGCTCAGATTTGCACAAGTATAAATGGCCTAATCTCCCAAAATACATTTTCTGATCGACATAAGCAAACAATCTGAAGAAGCAATTATGTAAAAGAAATGGTTTTAGGCAACAAATGGCCCTATAAATAAACAACTACTTCCCAATCATCGGCTGAAAGAATGTGCCATTTTTCTTACTTTTTTCTTTTTAATAAAAAAATAGTTAAATTGAATGAATTTTAATGCTTAAGGGAGTAACAGCACTGTCTAAAGTCAAGTATAGTGCATACAAATACTGTATGAGCATCTATTATTTAGAGTTTGGCCAATCCACCTAAATCTGACTGGCATTACCTCTGTCATTCCAGTTCTGACCGGCATTACTTCTGCCATTCCAGTTCTGGATTTATAAGTAAGAGATTAGCAAAGCCATTATAACTTGCTACCTACTGTATATGAACCAAATTGTTCTATTCTTTCATGCCAAAGGTGAAAGCTCGTGCTTTAACTCATGATGTTGTCATAAAGCCCCCTTCATGTCTACTCTGTTTTCACCCTGGAAGCTATGCAGGGTTCCCATTATTTATTAGGACTTGTATTTTCCCTAAAATAAATAAAATAAACATATGTTAGAATATTATTTGAGGAGGTAATGTTCATCTATTATTGTATCTTTGGGGGAAAGCATAATTGTTTGCTAACAAGAAGAGAAATTGGGGATCAATATAGCACAATATTATACCAGTAGTAGGTTTGTAGTATTAAAGAAATCAGTTTGCACACCAAGATTCTGATTCTTCTCTCAGACTGAGGTAAATGAGGAAAAATTGAACTGAAGCCAGTTGATAGTTAAATTATACAATTGATAAGAAATGAGAATCAGGTCTAGAAAGAGGAAAATGAGGTCAGAATGGAAAGGCAAAGGTTAACCGAGACAAAGAATAAGAAATTACATTGTGGAAGAAGTTGGAAGTAGTTCAAGAGAAACAGAAGTAGGTAAAAAGGGTAGGATCCATTCGTGCATGGAAAACAAAGAAACCCATTACAACAGAACACAAAATAAAACGTAAGTAAATGGGAAAGAGAAAAGTCAATAAAATGAGAAACAGACACCAGGAAGTTTGCACTGTTGCTAAAGATTAGTTTGAAGTGAAATTGCAGACCCAAGTCCTCCCTGAAAGTTAGATGAATATCAGACCTGAATTTTGGTTTGGATCCATACTTTATGGCATGGGACCCATCTCTGACAAATGAAATAATTCCTGAATCTTCCTATAGCTTTTCAGTAGTTTTATGACCAGTCATTCAAGTGTCTCTATCTTAAAAGGAGGATCATTTGTTTTTCCATTATTCCCAACAAATTGATGAGAGTATATGCAGAGGATTGGATGAGGATCTGACTTGTAAATATGTTAGGGCCAGATCCAGAGCCCACTAAAATCATGGGGAATCTCTTTCCACTCACTTGATGGACTTTTCATTAGGTTCTCAATATGCATGTTCTGTGGGATCCCCTAGACCAGGGGGCTCAAACACACAGCTCATGGGCCACATGCAGCCCCTAAAGCTATTTACAGTGGCCTGCAATGACACTATTGTTACTGATATTTGCAATATCATTCTATGAAAAGGTTTCAGTGGTATGGCCCTTGGGCTAATGCACTAGTCCTCATGTGTCCCTGAACTAGTCCTCATGCGGCCCTTATGGTGATTTGAGTTCAAGACCCCTGACCTAGACTGAGATGATAAAGCAACAACAGCTTTACCAGGTAATAGGCCTGAAAGCAATTTTTAAAGATCATGAAAGGAAATACCTGTGCTGGCAGAAATATCTGCTAGCATCAGCTATCTAGATCTTGTATGACTTCTATACCCGAAGAATTAAAAGCAGTGATCCCTAATACTATGAGGGTAAGTCATGCTCCTTATGCGTATCTCCATATTTAACCAGCATTTTTGCAAAACTCGTAAAAAATGTTGTTTTTAATGGAAATTAAAAATACAAGGGAGACACATCAAGAGGGTCAGATACTCCTCTTAATGATACTTGTGTAAATCAGGAACAACTCCTGAAGTAAATGGAGTTACACCAATATAAAACTGAGATAAGGGAGAGGGGAATCATTTTGAGCTGTTAAATAATTTTGAGCTGATAAACCATGGTTATATAAGAAGTGTAGTCAGAAGAATGTGTGGAAGTTGATGTTTCATAAATGCAGAAATTAGTCATTATACGCTTGAACTGGTCTGTGGCTCACCTGTTAAAAGCTTTCCAGCTTTAGGAATGTTAGGAAAGTCTCAAAAAGGCACCTCAAATGTATGTTTTCACTTTTGTTATTCATATTGGCATTGGAATTTCTCAGTACAGATTAGTTAGTGTACAGTTGTACATCCACATGTGTGTGAGCATTTTTATATAGGTAGCTATGAGCAAGATGTCTATACAGCAGATGAAAATGTCAAAGATCCAGATTATTTGTCGGGCTCATGAAAACTTGCCTGGAAGGAGACACAGACTCTGTGTTTTCTCTTCACTTCACTTTCCCCTCTAATGCAAGAACATAAACAGGATGAGTGTGTGGGGGGGGGGAACTGCAGATTTTGGAGGCTACACATCCTTTCAAATCTATAGATCTTAGTGATCCACAAGGAGGGAATCTCTTGCAGAAACCAGGCTGCCATTGGCTAGGTCATGCTCCACCTGCTCAGTAGGCACCATGGAGAGGAGAAGGAAGGAGGTAGTTAACTCCTAAATATATCATTTACAACCTGGATTTCTGAAGAGAAGCCTGGATGCGTAAATGGGATGATGCCACCTCTTGTTCTGCCTGGCTGCCAGAATAGTCAAGAGCTTCCTTTGGGGGACTTTCACAATGACTCAGGTGGGATGCAGAGTTCCTGGATAACAACACTCTCTCAACTCAAAAAGTATGGGGGATCTGCATGCAGTGGGCCCCTTCCACAGCAAAGATCTCCCATGGACAATCTAAATCAATCTTTGGAACACAACAAAAGGTGGACAAATAAATGGCTCTGTTAGTTTAAATAAATATATCCGTATGTTGCTCATGGAAATGCCTTTTAAACAATGTTAAATAAGATGAAAATAAGAAATTAAGAGTCCCTCAAAGAAAGAGCGCCTTTTAACTGTATAAATAAGATGACAGTAATTTAGATTTATTCTGGGGAAAAGGAGAATGAATGAGGAGGGGTGGCAGAAACTGTCCTTGATCGACACAGAATGTTATGCAAATATTTTAGATATATGTCTCCAGGATACGTGTTGCCTTTCTAAACTATATGTTTGTGCAAAAACCAACTCAAAACACCCATCAGAATGAGGACATTTAAAGGAAAGTCACAACATAAAATACTAGGCTAAATAGCTGTTCATTTCCTCAGACTTCTGCATTTCTCAGATACTTCTGTTTTACATACTGTGGACCATGGAAGATGTTTCCATGGTGACAAATAGATGTTAGGTTTATTTATTAGGCAGCAGGGAATGACAATGTCTGTAAATGGTATTTTTGTTCCTTTCTTTTTTTGTCCAGAGGAGATTTGTTTTTGTTAATGAACTAGCAGCAGAAGCATCAGCAGCTTATTTTTTTCTGTAGCAAAAGAAGCCAGCAGTTAATTTGATTCTCTGAACAACACTTTAAAAGCAGTGTGCTTTAGCCTATATGTAAATGATTTGTGGCATGCAGGTGCTGGCTGCAGAGAGAAAAACATATTTCAGGTCTCACTCACGGGAACAGGCCCAAATACTTCCTACAGTGGATACGTATCCACCTGCGCTTTTATTGAACTCTTCCACAAATTCATTCTTGTTGATGGCCCTGCTGCCTCGTTCATAAAAATGACCCAACAAAAGGTTAATGCTGTTTGAGTAGATGCTGCCTATGGAAAAACTTTGTTTTTCCAGGAGACCATAATCACTGGAGATGAGGTAAAGCATCAGAAGGAGACTGAGTCAAAGGCTGTACTGATGGCAGCAAATTCACCCCCGTCAGTTCGATCTCTCTGGTTCTATTGAGTGGTCAGTGAAGACACGTTCAATCAATCTGGAGTTTGACTCAGTACCACCACCCTGGTAAAAAAAAGCAGCACCGAGCTGAAGGGACAGGATTTCTCTTCAACTCATTGCAGTGGAGCCACTGAGGTAAGTGGTTATTAGAAAGTCGAAGGGAGATACACCAGTTATTTTACACCATAGAGAGAGGCTACAATTCAGCTGGAGAAGCTGCCATACATCCACACCAGGTTCTGGACATTTCAGTTAGATCTGTTTCTCCTTTATTACCAAAATTTATTCTTGGTACTGTGGTAGAACCTAGGAGACCCAGCCATGGACCAGAACCCCATTGTGCTAGGCACTGTACTAATACAGAACAAAAAGATAGTCTCTACCCTAAAAAGCTCAACATTTATGAGCTAGGATCTGCTCTCAGTTACAGTGGCTGGCAGACTCACCTGCAGTGACACCAATATGCAATCAGGATAAGAATCTCAGAAGTCATGGGCTATGGTTTTTCAGACTTGTTTTAAGGTCAGTATAGCAACATAATAAATTAGACCCTTTGTTAAGACACCTTAATTATTCCTGTGAAGACCAAAGCAATGCCATGAATCACCCCATAATGGTCATAAAGCAGAACTGATACAAGGGAAGGAGAGAATATAGAAGAGAAAGTATTATTTTTGATACTCTTTTTGATATTAGTTTTGCGCATTAGGGCATCCAAAATGATTCTTTACAAGAATTGGTTACTCGCTTTCAGGTAGCCCACCTGCCATATCCTATTTCTGTCTGACTGGGTTTAGGTGAGGAATTTCATTTTATCAGTTTTTTCTTGTTTGTTTAGCATCCTTTGGTATTTCAACATTAGACTCTCAAATATTACAGATAAAGTAAGCAGTGGAATAGATGCAATGCTAGGCCCCATCAGGCTTCTTAGAAGGTTACAGAAGGCTGCACAACGGCTGGAGGCTCCAGGAAGAATTCTGTCTAAATGAGCCAGATTTCCTCCTGAGAGCTCACAGGTTATGAATATTAGTGTGCCCACTAAACAAACTTGAGGAGCATACAACTCATTTTCAGGCTTTGTTGGTCAGTGTGGCAGAAAGGAGGGAGAAAGAAGAGATGAGAAAGGGGTGGGACTATTCTCTTTCAGAAAACAAATGCCTACAGGCTAATGATGAGGGATCAGGGACTGCACTCCTCACTGAGATTCTGGTCAGTTCCTATAAGAGTGCAAGATTATGGGACTTCATCCTTTCCATCTTTCCTCTCCACTTGGGCAGGGCCTGGCAGAATCTGCTGCTGTCTCTCAAAAATATGAAACCATTATTATAGATATTACCATGTAATATTAACAAGCTGCATGTAGAATCTGACTATAAGGGAAAATTTTACTTTGACTCCAGATTGTTACAGAACTAAACTTTTTAAAACATTAAATAACTCAAAACTCAAGGGATACTTTCCTTCATGCTGTAGATCCACTAATATGACTTACTCCTAAAATTTGCTATATAAACTCCCACTTTAATTATCAGTCAAATATGAACAGCAATCATATAATGGAAAGTAGTAATATAAACACCAAATGAACATATCTTTAGGCAAAAGAGAACACGCTAGCCCAATAACCATAGTTAAAAGCTGAAATGTTATCATATAGAAGTCTGTGCATAAGCAATTTGTAGTTAGGAGAGCATTTTATGCTTCTAGCATTCATTCAAGTATTCACATCTGCTTCAATTTCAGGGGATCTCCCCGGATAGCCCTCTGATTTTAATGGGCAACCAGTTTGCAGCATTATAGTCCTAGGACATGTAGCATTTCCTCTCATGTCAATGTAACCCTTAGCTGTGAAATGAACATAAGATTCCACACATGTCACTTTAAGGGGAACTGCTTAAGTTTGTTTAGACATAATATCATAATACAATCAGCCCAAACTGGTACTCTTTTTTGGATAAGGAAGCCATCTGTGGCTCCCTGACTAAGGAGCTATGTCAGTGGTGACTCTAGCAATCATAGATTAGCGCAATCTGTGGACTACCCTCTCCTATATCCGCTGGCAATAGTCCCCCAAGGGCCCAACACTGTGCTATTAATTTGCTGGAGCACAACAATTCTCCCATTAATGCTTTCTGTTTCCGAAGCTCCCCTGTGTCAGATGGAATGATCCAATGCTTATGTGGCCTCAGACTACACTGTGTGGGAATGCCATACAGTCAAAACCAAAAGGTCAGATTCTCTTTTGTGGTCCTGGCACTTAGCTATATAAGTACAAGAATTAAGAGGAAAACTCTCTGTGTTTGTTGCACAAGATCTAGTAACCTGGAATTTTCTCTGTCATGTGATCAAAGACCACCTCCCCACCCCTCTTCAGTACAGGATTGTGTGCTTTTGCAAGGAAAGAAGCAGCATCAAAAAGAGCTGTGAAATTGACAAGACAGCTAAGGTTCCCAGGAGGGGTAGCTGCCCAGGATGTCTTGCCTCCCTGTTTTGCCAGTGAGGGAAAAGGGATTATGATTGGGTAGTTAGGGCAATGCGGTGCCTATGTAGACACTGCCTTTCTTACATCAGATGATGGCTGTTGCTCCTGTCAATTTTCATAACTCTGCTGGAACCCTGAAATTGATAAGAGAGCAGGGCAGCTAGAGCCCAGCTGTCCCCCACTCCTCTGGAAAGCTGGCTGGCAGGACGTGCTTGCAGCTGGGAGCCAGGAGAGAATGGATCCCACTCACAACTAGGACTTGCAAGTGGCTGGACCCAGCTCCCAGCTGGGAGTCAGAGCAAGAAGCCCAGCAGGGTTTAGGAAAGCCTTTGCTCTGTTATTGAGCACCAGATGTACATGGAGTATAGGGAGTCATTGTTGCTCTCCTCCTGATACTGATCCTTTGCAGCTCTGGCCAGGTAAAGATTATGGTTTTAAATCCTCTCTGTATTATGTGGACTTAAACAGCCCCAAGCTATAAAAGAGAGTTTTCTGTCTGAATTACTTGAAAAGAGCATGGGAGAAGAGAAAGGTATCTGTATATTGTAGCATTCAAGCTGCTTTAATCCACGCTTATTCTTTGTGTGTAGTGGGCTTTCCCACAGGAATGTTGGGTTCCCTCTGTCTATACTTTCCTAGACCCAAAGCCTGCTTTATCCTGATCTTAGGTGGTCAGACCTTTTCATCTTTGCTACTAGTTCCTCATTATCTCTCACTTGAGCTTTCACATTTTTCAAAGCCTCTGACAAAGTGGATTTCTCCCAAGAAAGCTCACGGGATAAATAAATGTGTTAATCTTTAAAAGTGCCACAGGACTCCTTGTTTGTTCTGCTGGGCTAAACTGATATGGCTGCCCCTCTGGAACTCATTATCCCTGTTGATGTGTCATGGTGACTGACTAAACAACAAACAGTAAGAAAGGATCCAAAGGGGTAGCCGTATTAGTCTAGTTCAGCAAAACAAACAGGAGTCCTAGGACAAAGCGTCTGGCAAAGTGGGATTTTCTCTTATGAAAGCTCATGAGATAGATAAATTTGTTAATCTTTAAAAGTGCCACAGGACTCCTTGTTTGTTTTAGTCAGAAAGGAGTCTCTCTTCCCAGACTGCCAGGAATGTTGTATCATAAATCACAATAAAAGTCTGAGGAGCTCTCACAGACCTTCCTTTTATTGGGAGAAAAGCTATGTTACTTGGAGGCAAAATCCAGGGTGAAGTCAAAGTAAACCCTGTGCTCTCTCATAGTCTTTAACAGGGGTGGCCAAACTTACAGAACTCAAGAGCCACACAAGTAGATTATTAAACCTTCGAGAGCTGCACTGAGGCATATAACCACATATTTTTACCTACTCCAAAATTACTAAGCTTAAAATTCATTGCACACTTTAATTTTATCATAAAAATAGGGCAAATATTGATCCACTAATGTCAGATTCTAATAATTATTTAAGATTACCATGAAACTGGGCCTATACAGTAAAAATTTAGCTGTTGCTAGATGTAGAACACTACAGGCTTGTGGCAAGTTTTTTTGTTTTTTTTTTAAATCTGGGCAGTAACTTGTCAATGCAGTAGGTAAAAGCTCTCTGAGATGCTGATCTCTAAGTATTGCACAATGTTTTGAATTTCATTGTGGAATGTGATGCTTCACAGCAGTAGGTTGTGCCAAAAATTGAAAGTAATCTATGTTCAGTTTTATACTTTTCTCCTTTGTATTTTCATTTCTTAGTATTCCACATCATGTTTAGGACTTGTAAAACAAGATTTTATTTTAACAATGAGTACGCTGCATTAGGGCCTATGAGAAAATCTAAACATGCTATGGTTTCTCTGGCCATGTCATGCTTCTCTCTCCCACCCTCTGTAGCCGCTTCCCTGCCATCTCTTACCACGCTGCTGCTTCTCTGCTCTCCCCAACCATGCCACACTTCTGCCTCCCACTCCATCCTGGCACCTACCATGCCCCTGCTTCCCTGCCAATATTTCTGCCAGTAAACTTGTTCACTAAAATACTCATGGACAGTGAAGACAAAAGGTCTGAGGATTCAGACACAATTAATTTTAAAATGAGAGTAATAGTAAGGGAAAACACTGCTCTCATCTTAATCCTGTGAAGAGATGCACACAGGGACACCTTTTCAACTGTTCAGAATCACAACAGATCAATGAGAATTTATGGGGCCAGAAAGTGCAAGATCAGAGCCTGTTTCAGTAAGTGCATTGAGTCCATGCACAGAAGATACTATGGAAAAAATCCCACTGAGTTTATTCAGTTTGGGGTCAGGCCTTGTATAAATTCCAAATATCAATATTTGGTTTTTATAATACAAAGTAAAATTTTCGTTGGTGAGAGATTTTTTTTCCAGAAAGTTTACAACACAATTTTCTGTCCTCAGCCCTTCAAAACAATTACTCTTGTCTAATGGGCTCAGATACCCATAGAGTCATTCATGAAGACTGCATTGAAATATAAATAGATTTTGACTATACAACAAAAAAGAATTAATACATTTTGAATGCTATTTAATCGGTAGAAGTATAGCACTGCTATTGAACTTTGCAGTGAATGTAAATTATCTTCGTAATCGACTTAGTTATATTAATTAAAATTTTCTTATAAATGTGCTAGCAGTTCCTTCTGCAAACAGATGACATACTGATGTCTGAGGCACACTTGTTCAATAGAATTAAGGAATTTTTTTTCTAAAGCCAGTTTTCAGTAGTGGTGGTCTATCTAAAGTCTAAATCATTTTGCATGCTGAAAATGAACCATGATCCATAATAAGTACTTGTAACATTCTTTAAATAGAGGGTTTTTTAAATAACCTTTTGACAGTAGTCAGTGGTTTGGGATGTAACACTTGTGTCAATTTGCAGTCATTTCTGATGATTCTTATTTAATTCTCAAAATAGAAATACAAGAGAAATAATTTTGCATTATATTACAATATCTGGAAATGCCAGCTGATTTTTATAAAAGAGAATTAATTTACAATTGTTTTTCAGGTTTAAATTGCTAATTATCATCACTTATCTGTAGTTCGTTGTAGACTTGTTCTTGATCAATTTATGTTGCCAGTTTTAAAAATATTTACCCAGAAAACAATATAAAAAAGAAAAGTATTTAAAAATCATGCATTGATGTAATTAAAGACTGTATCATTATGCACACAGACAAGGAGGGTAGAATTAATCTTGTGCAGGTAAACTGTAGAATCTGACATGTCTTTGCACCTGATGACATTGCTTTTCCTTGCTGGCTTTCACAATGCTGCCCCTCCCCTCCCCGCTCTGACCAGGCTGCTTTTTCCCTGCGGGGTCTCCCAGGGCTGCACCTCCCCTTGCTCTGACCAGGCTGCTTTTTTCTGCAGCTCTCACAACACTGCTCCTCTGCTGCCAGCTCTTACTCTGTCCCCACCTCTCTGCTGTCCCTGACCACTACAAATTTCTCGCCCCTGGCTCCCGCCATGCTGCCCCTCCCTCCTGTGCTCTCCCAGGAGCTGCAATTTTTCTTTAAAGAGCCACATGCAGCTTGCAAGCCACAGTTTGGCCACATCTGGTCTTTTATTTGACCTGTTGCCTTAAGGGAAAACTACAAACAGCCTTATTTTCACTAGGATTTTACCTCATTTTTTTTCCTAGCAAAGATGTATCCAAAGAATGAATGGCAATCCCTCTTAAAATATACTCGTCCTTTGAAGCCAAGATTGATAAAACCTTTTATCTCCCCTGGCCAGGGAAAACAAAAGAACTTGTAGGTGTGTTTCAAGTCCAAAATCTGGTTGGCAGGTTAGGTAAATAACCTTTAAAAAATGTTTAGTGGTCTAATAAGAAAATTTCTCATCATGCAAAAAGGGAGGCCTAAGCTGAAAAAATTCTCTTTCTGCTTTGCAGAAAAGGAAGTGATCAGAGGCCAATGGACTATCAGAGTTTTCAGCCTCAGTTCTCACAGCCAGCTCCACTGCAGAAGAATAAGCTTTTTAAAGGATGAAACAGCAAGCCTGGGTCTCATGCAAGATAGAAAATGCATAAACAGCCACACATTACAGAAATATCCCTTTTGAAATATCAATGATCCCATTCCAAAACTGCCCAAGAAACTACCTGTTTGCTAAATGATTGTAAATAAGATTAAAGAGAAATGTTAATTTCGTAATTAAAGAGAAATGTTTAAGATAGAAAACATGTACTTTAATACCTAAAAAGTCTTTAAAGAAGAAAGTTTAACAATGAACAATGAAAAGGCACAGAAGCGATGGTGAGTGTAGGCAAAATTCAGGATCCTTTAAGGAACAAATCAAGCAAACCATCAAATAGCTTTATGTTCACAAGAATTTTCCAACAACAGCCTCAGTCTGTAGTGTGGAACAGGCTGCTGTAGCAATTTAAAATTCTGCTAAATCATTCTGTGAATCTCTAACCAATACTAACAGCTTTTAGCATGGCTGGAAATTTCTCTCCAATATTAAGCCTTGCACTGACTCTAGTAACCATTTGTATGTGTATGTGCACATGCATGTGCTTGAGAGACTCCCATATATATAATTTAATGCCCTGGGTGGCTTTCATAGGAAAATAAATTAATCACCTGTGATTTCTGGAGAGAGAACGGGGGGTTCATTTAGAGTTGAAAAAAATAAAAACCATAAAGATGAAATTTTCTTCCCCGACTTCATTTTCTGTTTTAAACAGTAAATTGTTCTGTCATTGCATGATAATTGGTAAATATAGTGAAATGGGTTATTAGCATTAAAATGGACTCTCTGGGTATACAATAACTATATTTTATAATGTGCCCTTTAGGTATGATTGCTAATTACATTTCTGTCTGGGAGAAACATGGATTATACTTTGAAGCAGGCATCTTCTAATGGTGAGGCTAGCCCCACAGATTCTGTACATGACCAGATGCACAGTCTAAGTAGTAAGCAAGGGGTTTGCAGCAAAACTGAACATAGGATATCTGCATCAGATAATAATTTGGGAAATATTTTACAGTTAGCTAGAAACAACTTCTGAAATTATATAAGTGTTCCCTTTGGTGGTGAAGAGATGCATTGTATATAAAACACACACAAAAGAGCTGTGCACAGTCACAATGGGAATCTGATTGGATCTAATAAACTAACATATAGAGGAGATGTCGGGACAAATTCAGTGAATTGAGTAGAGCTCTGCATGGGTACAAATATGTAGCTCCACATCTGATTTGCATCTGCAAGAAATGCTCCACAGATATAATGCAGATATCTGCAGATCTGCAGGGCTTAGAGGTGAGTGTAAATGTATGGTAACGTCATTAAAGTTGATGGAAAGCAGATCTGTATAGTGGAGAAATATTCTATATGGAGTATAATGATGGAGAGGAGATCAGTATAGTGAGCCTAATTCTGATCTCACCACCACATAATGTGAGAGGGAACTTCATTAAGGAGCATGAGGTTTCAGTAGAGTAAAAAATAGTTTACGTGAGATCTGAATCAGGTTGATAAGCTATTGGACTGGGGACAGAAGTAAATGGATCTCTCTCCAGTTCTCTATCTGTGGCAGAGAGCATTTTAGTTTTCTGAGGCCTGAAATATTTTTATTTTACCTGACCTGAAGAAGAAATACGTGTAACTTCAGTTTGTCTCTTCCAGCAAAAGAAGTTGGTCCAGTAACTTCATCCACCTTGTTAGTTTAACTAAAGTCTCTTTTTGCTTAATGTGGGGGTATCTGGGAGAAGTTTAAAGGGCTGTGATAATCAGAAAGGCAGACTAAATGTTCTAATGGCCCCTTCTGACTTTAAACTCTATGGCTATGTCCACACATACATCATTATTTCTAAATGAGTTATTTCAAAATAAAGTCCTTATTTTGAAATAAGTTAATTCGAATTAAGGGAAAGCCTGCTTTCGAAACAGCTGTTATTTTGAAATAAGGCCATTTGGACATGTTGTTTCGAAACAATGGTGGTGTTTCAAAACAACATGTCCAAATGGCCTTATTTCAAAATAACCATTTCAAAATAACAGCCGTTTCGAAATGAATGGGGTTTAAGTTGTTTCAAAATGATGGTTCTTATTTTGAAATGACAGGGCCTGCCATTTTGAAATAAGAAAACGTTGTGTGGACATTCAGTTTTTTTATTTCGAAACAGCCAGCATTGCTTCGAAATAAAAGACTCATGTGGACATACATATGAAATCTCAGACTTAGCTTCAGTTGGAGTTCATAGCTTTCTACCAAAATCTGCAGCACTGTTGCTGCCCGCTCACAACAGCATTACTGTTGCTCTGGCTGGGTGAGGAACACTCACATATTTTGTTCATTGGTCCTGTAACTGGGCATCAGATAGATTCTTTCCTATGCTTGGAGCCACACTTCTGCAGTAAAAAAAATCAGACATCACAGCTGGCATCTTTATCCTATTCTTCACAGCTGTTGCTTTGGCAACACTCCCCCTTAAACTGGATGGTGGGCCATACAGCCTCCTTCTCATCTGTTAGTAACAGCACTCCAGGGACTGCTCCCCAGTCATGCCATGGAGCAGCTGGCAGGCTTCCCTGTTGCCACCTCCACAAAGCTCTTTGTTTCTTCTGGAATAAGAGTTACTGTTAGGACCCTGAAACTTTACAGTCTCTATGTAATGGATGCCCAGTGCGCTTCTGGCATTGTCATCTGTCGAGGTGGTTCTTATAAACTTAGTCTAATTCCAGACTTATTCCCAGGCACGTTTTCTGATTTTGTGCATTCAGCATTTGCCTTGTTCTGCTCTTTTAATCACAGAGATCAATTTTCTCTCAAAGTGACAGTGCTGATGCCTGCCTTGTCTTCTCTCCGCCCAGTGTCTTCAGCACACATTTTGAGTTAGGAAGGAACATGCACTATAAAAAATCTCTGTCATTCAGTATAGGGGAAATGAGTGTTTCCAGTCTGAAATTACTGAATTTCTTCAGAGGAACTACCCAAATGCTGAAGCACAGTCTCAAACATATACTGGAAATACTGTGATTGAATCCTGTTTTCAGGGAACCTTTGCTCCAGAGTTTCCACCTCTTTGTTGGTTTCAGTGAAAAGTCAATATTTTCTAGAGAAAGCTCATACTTTTCAAGAAAATTTTCATTTAATTGAAAACCCAATTGTCTGCTGAAAAACAGTTTTGACAGGAAAAATTGAAGTAGCCCACTGCAAAATGTTGCATAACAACAAAGCTGCTTAAACCAATCTTATAAAATAAACCTGTAAAAATAGTTTTTGAAAATGTATTAGGTACATTTGTTTCAAATACTTATCAAATCTAAAAAATAAGCTATGGCTTTGACAGTTGCCATGTTTATATTGTAGTGACAGTCTTTTGTGTTGTGAGCTCATCCTTCTGTGAAAACTAAGCAAGACTACATATAGGCTTTGCCTACACTGGGTTTTCTACCCACCTGCTTCAAACTGCAGTCATAGTTTGCATGAGTGCATTAAGTCTACACTAGGCATGGCAAAGGTGCACCTACCTCAGAGTAGCTGTGCGACATGTTGCACCCCTGAATGCCCTTATGGTGTGATTGTATATCATTCACATTTATCCTTAATGTGTAACTGTGTATTGTTTAATCCAAGTATGTCACATAAGGTGACTTTGGAATGCTTGCAACATATTGCACATTACTGTTATGGTGGGATGTTTCTTGCAATGTCATATGCGTAGTTATGAAACTCTACTATGTAATATTCCCATATGGAGAGAAAATTATGAATGGGTAGTTCTGTTACCTGATGCTGAAACAGGAGGGGTGAAACCCCAGAGGGAGATAAAGGACCTGCGGAAAGAAGTGGCATTTTGTTCTCATGCTCACTCTCTCTTGCAATCCATCTACAGCAACATCAAGCAACTGAAAAACTGTCCACAGGCGAGGAACCTGGCTAAAGGAGTCAGCCAGGCTGTGGTAAGCATTATGTAAGACTGGAAAGTTACTGAAGTGTTAAGCTTAGTTTAGAATGTGATTTGCCTTTTATTTACTTTTGATTCAATCTGGCCTATCTTCCTTTGGGTTATAATCACTTAAATCTCCCTGTGCTTAATCAACTTTTTTTTTTTTTACCTAAGCTGTGCGTGTGGTTTGGGTGTGTTTGAGACTTCATTTAAAGCGACAGAGCTGGTGCATACCAATTTCTTTGATAAGCTGATGGCCATATAAGCTTGCAGATCCCAGTGGGCAGCATTGACCTCTGTAAGATGGCAGTTCCTAGGGTTGCACCTGGAGCTGGGAGTTTTTGCTGGGTCATTCTATTGCATAACCCCATGAGTGGCTGGCCAGAACCACTCACTCACTAAAGTGAAGGACTGCTTGCTTGCAAGAGTTTGTGTATGAGCTGACCCATGAAGGGTGGTCCACGCTGTGGGACAAGTGCCAGACAGTCCAGATTGCAGAGAGGAACATCACAAATAAGTAAGAGTACCAGTGCAGGTAAGCCGTTATTTAAATAAGAGGCCCATCAAATACTTACAGGTGCTAGAAAAAGTGATGGCTGGGATTCAATAGATGGCATTTTCTTCTCTTGAAGCTAGTATGTTTCATCATGGATATGGCTGAAGGCAACATGTTTCAGACGAGATGTTAAATTAAAATTCTCCATGCCTCTGATTATTAAAAGTCTCATAGATATTTTTCCAAGAGGGTGGGCATTAACCCAGGTATCTTACAGAAATTTCTTTTTCAGAACTATCTTGATATGGTATTCTTCCATGTGTCTTCTTAACACCATTTTGCCATGTTGCTGTTTGTTGTTAAACTAGTGCTTTGACCCTGACCGAAAGATAAGTATATTTCAATGATGAGAGAAATGGTCTGCCTATGTAGCCTTTGACTCCCTCACAAAGCTGTTTTTTAAATTAATTATTCTTTTAAAGTGCTCCATGAGCCACAGATGAAAGGTGTTATACAATTAAAAGGATTATTATAAGCACAGTGACTTACTACAGCACTAAGACATACGTATTATTTGTCACTTTTTTATGACTCCTAGAGTACTGCAATGCACTGGGTAAATCAACAAAGTTATTAAAATGTGCTAATTTATATAGCAAATTAAGGATAAATTAAATTCACTGATCATACAAATTAGCTATTTTATTAGTAAGATTAAAAGGAGTTAGTTAAGAACCAAATTAAAAAGGAGTCAATTTCAGTTAATTTGTGTGATTCAAAAGGAGAAAGAAAACATATAATTATTGGGGCACTGTCTGTGGTGAAGCAACCTTGGAAAGAATTCAGACCCACTGTGGGTCTCATACTTTGCTGTTATATCAGCCATCTTGTACTGCAAATTTAGATCTGCTTAATAAACAGGAATGGAGTAGGTCAAATCAGCAGGATATCAATGAAAGCAGTTGCACCTTTATTCAGTAACAAAAAACCTGATAAAATGATTGTATCAAAGACCTTTTGAAGGCTAGAATAATAAAACTCAGCTAGGGCTGAAGTATTCTTGGAGATCAGTGGATAGAAAGCAGGTTTCAAAAGAATTATGCAAGTTGAAAGGAAGTATTTATATGGGGTATTAATGGGCAGTTTTATATTCTGGATCAACATTTCAAGCAGTTACATTTTAAAACAACTTTTTTTTTTTTAAAAAAAGCATGGCTCACAAAAAATAAGTCAGACTGCTTATGAATAAAATTTTAAGCTCTGCTGATTTATTCTGCTGATTAACTCTGTTGGATTTATTGGTTGTTAATAGTCTGCTAAAGCAAATAGCAAGCCACTTGATGAGAATAAAAGATATTTTCAGGCTCTTAAACTATTAGACTACATTTAACTGCTAACAGCAAGTGAGCCCAGGGAGACTGTATTTGGAGATTTAATGGCTTAGATTCAAAACCCAAGTCAGGAACAGGTATGATAGCATTGCTCTGATTATTTCCAAAGAGTCCATTCATGGAAGTGAGAGGCTGGGGGAGAAAAACAGGAGAAGAGAAGGGGAGTCACTGAAAATGTCTAGTTTATCATGTGAAATATCTAGTCTTGGTGATGTTGAGCAACATTAGCCATCACAAAGATTCTGTTTTCAGCCCCTGAACCATGGGTTAGGTTTTAGACATTACCATTAATTATTGAGACTCAGAAGACTGCAAAAACATCTTGATTCATTGGCAAACTGACAAACATATGGTGTGTTTTGCAAACCTCTAGGTTTCTGTTCAAAGGAGGAGAACATTAATTGCATACAAATTCTACTGGGAGTTCTGCAACCAGCCGTTGTTTAACATAGTTAGATGTTGTATCTGGTAAACTCAATGCATCTGAAATTCCAAGTAACAAATTAAAACTTTTATAGCGGCTTAGGACAACCAACATGCTTAAATGTAATAAGCCCAAGGAACAACAACAATATATCAGACAGCTTTGCTTTTGATTGATAGTCTGGATGACGTGTATATTTACTGGCAAGTAGAAACTGATGTCTGGAATCTGTTGTTTCATGACGTTCCTGGGGTTGTACCAAGATCACTTAAATCATTTGATTGTCATGTTGACATTTGAAATCACGTGAATATCAAGATTCCAGATCTAGGTTCACTTGACATAATGTTTAAACATGATGGCCTAAGATCTTGGAGAAGTGTGGTTGTGTCTGGAGCACTAAGCCTCTGAACTGTGGACAACCTCAGATTGTTTGAAGATATATTGTGACAAATACTTATGTAGAAGAAAGCTCCTAATTCATCTAGGTCATAAAGTGGCAAGAGCTACTTCATACTAGAAGTTACAATGCTTTGTTTGTTTATTTAAAGCTAAATATCAAATTTGTGTTTTGATGGATTTTGACAGGAGGCAAAATTTACTCTTCTCCTAACGTATAAGAACATTGTGGCCCTACTGTCTTCAAGATTGCCCAGAGCCAGAGATGCATCCCAAAGCAAGGAAGATCTGACTTTGGGAGTAACCTTTTTGACTAAACTTGGTGGTGTATAGCAGAAATGACAAGTTCTGTTCCTTGATTTATGATTGATTCTTACCAACTGCTTCTTGGATCACAAAAATACAGTCTCAGAGGAAGCTGCTTGCCCACACACCTTGAAAAAGAAGAATGCAGTGTACATTACTAGCAGAACAGGGTAGTACAAGCTGTAAAGCATGTAGGATCAAATTCATGTGAGCAGCTGTGTCTCCATGGACTTCATTGGAAATCATATTCTCTCATGAGTGTGGCTGAGCTCATACAGATGACTGTCCAGAATTAAAGTCTGTAACGGTGCAAAGTCTAGTGCAGAAAGTAACAAACAGCTCTGTTCAATACACAAAACAACTTTCATCATAATGGCTTATATTTATTATTAGTTAAGTGACAGCAGCATACTCCATCTTCTACCAGATTCAAATGACAATATGTTCCTTACTGAGAGGAGTTAAAACTCCAAATAGATTGACACAGTATGAAAAACAGAAACATGTCAGAGAGTGTTTGTCTTCTCCTTTTTCCATTGCTATTTTCTTTCTCCCCCTTCATTGTAGTATGGTGTGTGTGTGATGCAACAAGGTGTGAGTATAAGATGTGAGTAACAGTGAAATGGGCTAGCAGATAGGCCATTTGCTATAAAAAGAACTGTAGGATCTTTTAATGACCTTGTTTTGATGTTTCTTTAAAAAAAAAGTAGCAGAACTGCTTGCAGGAAGCACCCCAAATACCAAGATGCAATTCTGAGTGCAGTAGTGAGTCAAAGAAATAACGTTAACTATGTGACATTGCTCTGAATTCCCCTCATTAAAGAATACCCTAAGGATATGGGATAGCTCTAACCTTTGTTTTTACAGAAATTGAGAGAACTTCTGAGCTACTGAGTGCTCTTTTTTTCTTGGAAAACTCAGTGGGATTTCATTTCAGGCCAAAAAGAACAATTGTACTATCAAAATTTAGAATTTGCTGTACTGAAATGGAGTTGAAACACACTGTACTCAGAAAATGCTAATAACCTAGTGTGCTCCTCCATGAATGCTGCCACCTTGATCTGCATCTGGACCATGTTTCAGTAGCTCCTAGGTCTGTAACATATTTAATGTTCTGTTAGTTAGCTCGTTTGTGAGCTAAGTACACATAGATTATTCCAATTTCCCATTCCCACCAACACAGAAATAGTCCTTACATTTTTACAGCCACAGAAGAAAAGAAAGACAGTGTAAATCAGCCAAGCTCCAATGACTGGTTTCTAAGCCAGCTGAGAGTTGACCCAGAATTTTTCATTTTTATTTTCTTTTATTCAAAAGAAAACGACACTATTTGACATCCATATTACCAGCATCAGCCCCTAAGTAAGGTAGATGGTCATGAGAGTCTCTGTTCTGAATCTATTGTTCTCCAGTAGACCAAGGTTAAAGAGGAAAGAACATCTAGAATCATACAGAATGACAGAAATTCCAGTGTGGCAGAGTTGTATTTGTCTGTATCAGTTAGGAACATTGCTTTATATTATGTGCTGAGCACATGACTAAACTTACCCGAGGGAAGTATATTATAAATGTATTACATTCCAGACAGTTACCTTGCCCTGGAAAGAGACCTGATCCCCTGTTGAAGGTCTATCACAGAGAAGTTATCAATGCAGCCATCCAGGGCTATCAACTTTGAATGGCACTCAACTACTAGCCCACCCCTATACAACACTGTTTTTTACACTAGTGGTCATAGTCTGGCCATGGGAAGGACTGGAGTTTCTAAGTGAGCCTACAGTTAAAGGAGACAGACCACTTAAAAAAGAATTCAACTCTGGTCAGAACAACAGTGCATGCGTAAGAAAGACACACAGGAACAAGAGGGAGCAGAAGGGATTCTGCCCAGCCTGAAATGTTGACTTATCTCAGAATCACAAGGAGGACTTCTTTATTACTCAAAGATCTGTAGCGTGTGTGCATATAAGAGTAATTAAGAAATCCCTCTGCTAAGCTTGTTTTCCTTCTTATCCTATCATATTTTCCCTGATGGGCTAAACTAGAAGCAGAGAGTACCCAAAATCTTTGTGGAGCTCTGAGATACCACATAATGGTGCCCATGAATAGGGCTTGGGAAGGCTGAGGCACCAACTTCAGGGGCTAGACTAGGCTGGTTGGACTATGGAGTCTCATGTCCTAAGAAACACTGTTAAACAGGGGATCTGAGGCTGGAAGTCCCAGCACTGAGCAGACCCAAAGCTAATAAAGCTAAAAAGACTTCTTCCAGGTTTGGAAACTATGTTTATTTACAACAGACTGTTGTTTGTACAGAGAGATACTGGGCCAGGGTATGGCAGAACTGGAAGAAGACCTGTTTAATCTTCCAGTCCATCCTTCTGCCAGTGCCTTTTACCACTTTTTCCAGTTTAAAATGCTTCAAATGACAGAGTTTCTACCTCACTTCTAGACGGGTTAAATTCTACATTATTTATCCCCTATTCATATCATTGCTCCTGTTAAGGGATATCAAGTACTATATCCAAATGTCATTTCAGTGCCAGTGACCAAGTTCTGCAAACCAAGCAGTTTTCATTATACTTGTGTGTGCATCATTGAGAGTTCTCTTCTGCAGTGCTCCCTGAAATGGGGAATGCTCAGTGATTTTCTTGCTTCTATCCTCTACATCACATTTTTATGTGAGTAAATTTTAAAACTTAGCCCCTGTGTGCTTATAAAAGGCCAGGTTATTGACAATGGTAGTGTTCATTTGCTGTGGCCCATTTAGCACTAATAAGCTGTAACTGCACCATGGGGATTCTTCTACATGGAACATAAAATCTGTTTCCTTCTATTAAGAACACTTTTCTATAAAATAAAGTCAGCTTAATAGTTTCTTCTCCATGTTAGTAACCAATCTCTGTACATAGTAGTGCTATATTCCCCAATAGCTTTCCTTGCAATACATATTGGCTCCATTACAAGGCATGGAATCAATGAATACACACAGAGTAGTCCATTGAACCACTCTGCGACGTATTGGGAATCCAGTATATGATCCAGCATCTCATGTATTCATACCACCATGGTTCTTGAGAAGCATCCAGTACTGGACAAAGTGGAATTTGCTACAATGAATCAGATGCACAGCTCAGGTTGGTTGTGAAGTTTTTGTTTATTTGTTCCTATTATTTTAGGGTAATTTTCAGAAATACTGAATCTCGGCCCGCTTACACTTCCAAATGGGGAACAGCACCAACAGCACCAACAGTTGGAATTTTCTAGCATAGGGATTGGCAACCCCAAGCGAAACTTAGCACGTGGGCTGATCCTGAGCAGCACTGACCCCATACCCCAGAACCTGAGGCTGCCTGCCCCCAGGGACCTTAGTCTCCCCCCTCCCAACCTGGAGTCCCTCGCTCTGCCCCCATTTGGCCACACCTCCAGCACTCGCTGAGGGTGCGGTGGGCAGGGCTGGCACAGGGGCAGCAAAGGTTGCAGATCTCTGGTTTAGCAACACAGGTGTCAAACTCATTCAATGTGGCAGAGCCACACTGGAAGGCAGGACACCTCTTGCAGGCCACGTGGCCACACGGGTTCCCTATCCCTTTCCCCTCCATGTTCAGAGTGGGAGGGGCTCCCCTTTCCTCTCCCCAATCCTGCAGGCTCTCCCACGCTTTCCTTTTCCCCTGCCCTGTGAGCTCCCCTTCCACATGTTGGCTCCCAGACCACCCCTTTCCCCTTCCCCTACCTCCTGGTGGAAGGCAAAAGAATCAGCCTTCAGCACTGGCAGCCAGGCGGGCTCCTGCCCCCCACCTCCCCGCCCACCCACTGTCAGTCATTCAGAATGCTGGTCTTTGGTTGGCTCAGTCCCGGCTGGCCTTTGATTGGCTTGTTCCCATGTGTGCCCCACCCACTTTTTCCTTTCGTATTTGTGATTCATGCAATGGGCTGTCAATCAAATTAGCATACTGACAGTGAACAGCTGGGATGGGGGGCAGTGTGGTAGTTCTCAGGAGCCAGCTTAGCCTGCTGTGACTGAGACTCTGATTGGTTGGCAGATCACAGCGGGATTGACTAGACTGCTTCCTTTGTTCCCCTGTGCTGTGAGTCAGAAGCACGCCCTGCTGTGCCAGAAACCTGCCTTTGCAGTTCGCTGCTGCAGACAGCTTCCAGACATAGCTCAGGCAGCAGTTCAGTGGGCCAGCTCGATGTCCTGGTCGGGCCACATGCGGCCCATGGGCTATACGTTTGCCATCCCTAGTCCAGATTGTCTAGATATCATTATTCACTCTGTTCTGAAACTGGCACTCTTCTCATTCACTGGGCTGACCTGCGCCACTGCTCCTTCTTCAGTGCTCCTTTCTCCTATCACTGCAACCAACTGGCTATCCCAATTAACTCTTTTTCGGGTCATCCTTTTCCTTCCCTCCTTTTATGTTTCTCTTCTTCAGTTTCCCCATCTCTTATTCCAACAATCTGTTCCTCTTCCCCACTTCAAGCCTGAGTCCAAAAATAACCACAATCATACTTCCAAGTAGAATATAAATATATCTATTATGTAAATATATAAAACAAAATTGTAGGAGAAAAGACACATGGAATGAACATGATATGTTTCATATCTCATCCTGTTCACTTCACTTCTTTATACCTCTACCCTTTGATCCAGCTATTCCACTGGTTTAACTCTACAGACTTCAGTGGTCCTGTGTGAATTAACGGTGGCTACAGATCTGACTGCACATCTTCCTGTATGCTTCTACAAAGCCTAGCATAATGTGGCCTCCTGAGCAGAGCCTCTGGGCTCAGTAAAATAAAGAAATAAGTACATAATCTAATGAAGGATGATCCAGCAATGAAGCTATGTAGGCTACTCTCTCACTTATTACATAATACATATAGATCCTCTTGTCTGCTTGGACTCTAGCAAACGACTTATTTAATTCTGTAATAAAATGACTCATATTTTTACCCAGAATAAATTGACTTGTGTGACATCATTAATGGCCTGAACATTCTGAGGAGCGTTAACTAATTACAGCCTACAGACAGAAAATGGAGGATACCACTATCTCAATTCCTGAACTTCGCAGGGCCTGTATTGTTAAGAATTCAAACCAAAGTTTATTAATTTTGTATTAATTAAGCTTTTATTATAGCAGTGGCATCATTTCCCCTGTTTTCCTTGGCAGCAAGCAGATTCCCTTTAGTGATAAACTTCTTGGCCTTTGGCCTTATAATTTATCCAGCTAGAGAACTGAATTATTACCTCATAAAATAGAAGGTTGATTATACAATCACTTAATTAAATGTTGTACTCAGTCAGTGCTGAGCTACTCCTAAAATGCATTTGGCATCTATATTCACTAGTGGAGTTTAAACATCTGAAGACTTTTTTTTTCAGATGTGCTACTTTAAAGATTATTCTTATCAATATTCTTTTGTTTTGTACTGCTTGATTATCATCCATGTGTCAGATTCACAAGCACAGAGGGGATGAAATGCTCTCTGGTTTCCTGTCTGACTTGAAGATGGCAGTCACAGTTTCACTGTTCTTTTTATTTTGGAAATGTTTTTTCTTTTTCTGTCTGTAAAAACTTCCCCCATCCATCAGGCGGTTCTGTTCTGAGCAAGTATCAAAAACCTGATCCCAACCCCACTGAAGTTAATGGGAGTCTTTCAGCTGACTTCAGTGAGGTTTGGATTGACATGCACTACATCCTGAGAGTGAACAGTGTTTGTTATAGCCCTGAGAGCTTGTGATGGAGTCCCTCCGGAATTGTGCCTGGTCCCTTCTGGGCACGACTGATCTGGACTCTGCCATGATGGAGTCTGCCCCAGTCCAGCCCACATCCAGCACTCAAATTCAGCCTCAGGTGGTCCGTCCCCCTGCTCCACTTGGAACTCCCCTTGTGGGAGCCCCCTCCTCAGAAAGGTCCCACACCCCGGCTTCCAGTCAGAAGGGACTCTCAGCTGATATGGAAGTCAGAAGGGTTTATTAGCATTCAGGTTCACAGCACAGAAGATTGGCTAGCAGATTAACTAGAGGTTACAGCAGCAACCCCCCAGGAGAAGCAGGGCCATGCTCTAGGGATCTTTTCCCTTAAACCCCTGCCATAGTACTGTCCATCTCTTCCCAGTTCATCATCAGACCCCTCCCCTAGTCCTTTGTCTTTTTCCAGGGCTAGGTGGACATCGCCCCTGGGGAAGACCCCTCTACCCTCCAATGGTCCCTGTAGCAATCACACAGCAGGTTCACTTCATCAGAATACCTGAACAGAATGCAAGGGAAACTGAGGTACAGCCCATGACATCCCAAGATAATGTCAAGAGTCCCCCAACTCTGTCATGTCACTCTCCCTGGTGGATGGTCACTGAGCTTCTGTATTACACCCAAATCTTGAGTCCCACATACTTTTAAGTTTACTGAGTCTGAGCAGCTTCAATATGCTAGCTCTCTGTCTTGCTTTTTCAGCTACAGACATGGGATCAGATGCCAATGCAGGTACCCCTTCTGAGGGTGTGGGGCTCCTCAGCCCAGCAACCATAAGCCCCAAGCATTGACCTATCAAGTATCCCCAGAAGCTGATGTACACATACATCCTCTAGAGCTTCATGGGTACTTTGGATCATTGGCCTGGCCACCCTTCGGGGATTTTGTGACACTTAAAGCAACAGAGACTTTGCAAAGGCACTTCTAAATCACACACTTTACTTCAGAACAAAATCCAAAAGATATTCAGATCCATGGCAACATTAAAAAAAAAATCAATCCACTTGCACATATGACCTTCCTTGTCTATTTTTTACCATCACTGAAAGGGCCCTTTGGATCTGAGTGTCTTCCAGGGAGTCCAGGATACTTCTGCACCCCTCCTCCTCCTGCCCAATTCCAAAGGTGTAGCTATGTTAGTCTAGTCCAGCAAAACCAACAAGGAGCCTGGTGGCACTTTTAAAGACTAAAAAATTTGCTTATCACATGAGCTTTCATAGGAGAGAATCCCATTTCGTTAGATGTTTGAAGCATCTGACAAAATGAGATTCTCTCCCACAAAAGCTCATGTGATAAATACATTTGTTAGTCTTTAAAAGTTCCACAGGTCTCCTTGTTTGTTTTGTTCTCCTGCACAGCGTGTTTTCTATGTCTGTTCTCTCTAATCCAGACACAGAAGCCCTACCGCTTGTAAGTACTGGTGTGATATCTCATTTTCTGGCCCTGATGCAGTCGTTTTCATAACATCCCTTTGTTTCAAAGTGATGAAGGTGGAGCCAGTAACAGCTATTACCAACTAACTTCCAAAGTGGTAACTGTGTCAGTCTAGCTCACCAAAACTAATAAGGAGTTCTGTGGCACTTTTAAAGACTAACAAATCTATTTATCACATGAGCTTTCATGGGGGAAAAATCCCACTTCATCTCCCACAAACGCTTATGTGATAAATACATTTGTTAGCCTTTAAAAGTGCCACAGGACTCCTTGTTTGTTTTGGTGGACTAGACTAACACAGCTACCCCTTTGGAACTTGTCTATACTCAAACAGGCACTTATAAGCTCACAGAAGCAGATCCTCAAACTGCCGCAGTGTTCTCTGACATCAATGCAAATCAATTTCTTTGGCTCCAAACTGCACACTCAGCCTGAATTTGTTTCTGAAGTTGAAAATTAAAGTGAAAGAAAAAAGAAATCTGAGGAAGGAATGGGTAGCTGATTAGAAATAGTCACAAACTAAAACAATCTGGGAAAAACCTCTAGAGTTTTATTCTTTTGGGGGTGAAAGCCCTAGGGTTCCTATGATTCAGCTTACCTAAACCAAAAGGCTTTCTATATTGTTCTTGGCGAGCCTGAATTTTCATCTACCAGCTGAATTGTCTGGAACAAACAGGGCATTTCACTCCTTCCATCACTACTGACGGAAGGCCATTCACACTTGACCTAACATATGCAAAGTCAGGGACTGACATTGCTCCGGCTGAATTCATTGGGAATTTTTCGATTGTTGTCAGTGGGGGCTAGCTAGATCATTCACCCCCATGGCAACAGTAGACTAGAAACCTTTCATGAGCAGATTGAGGCCATCTCTAATAATTTCACTACCCTAGAAAGAAGGGGAAAAAAAGTTCTTTTGCTATAGTCACTTGCAACCTGCTCAGCTGCATATATGTGAGAGAGGAAATTACTTAATCTAAATTTTAACTCAAGTTGCTATTGACATTGTTTGTCACATTTTAATCAACAATGGGCCAAGTTAACACATTGAAATAACTGACATTACACTAGTGGTGAATTAGATCCAGTACTACTTCTTCCACTGACATAAAGCTTCTGCACATTATGGGATAGTGCATGTGCGTGTACATGTGCGAGAGAGAGAGTAGGGGAATAAACTCATTAGTTAAATCATGTTTCATTGAAATGAACTGATCATGTTCTGGCTAGGTATTGTATACCCTCAGAGCTGTTTCTTCCTGATCAGAGTGCTACATGTCAATAATTTTTATTGGATTAACTACCCTCATTTGTCAGTGTGTGCCTTTTTCCTCCTCGGGAAGGTCTGTTCTGAACAGTGTATCTTCTATAAGCATGTGTTAGAGTATAAATTACTTTTCAATCATATCTTTGCAATTCTAACAACATTCTCTGTATCGCAGCAGGTGCTTTCCCTAGTGGTTACTTATATAAACTGTAATGGTTTGTCATCTGTCTATGCAGCCACTTCTCTGCCAAATGCATAATAGAGAAATTTTCTAGTAGCATAAGGCTGTGATAGTTTTGGGTCTTTAAAAAAAAAATCTTTTTTTTTTAATGGTTGTACATAGCTCTGTTCTGCAGAATTTTGATAGTCAGATTAGAACTGTGGAAGAAGTGCATTTGGAATCCTCAACTCATCTAAAATCAGGGTAAATTTGGGTTCTATTCCTTCCACCAGTGTTGGGATAAGGTAGGGAATTAGTTGCTGCTGAGCACATAGCCTTTGCACCCACTCAGAACCACTCCACCACTGGCATGTCATGCTGGAGAAACAGTGGGTTACTTACCAGTAACCGTCCTGCTTCGAGATGGGCTGCTCACATACATTCAGTTATAGGTGTCTATGTGCCACAGCACACAGTGGCTTGGAAAGTCTTCAGCCTTAGCCTATCAGGTCAGGGCACGTGGCCAATGCCCCCTCTGTGCCGCAACTGCAGCTATATAGGTGACCATGACCCTGATCCGCCGAGTCCCATATACCTTTGCCAACTCCATTTGCGGGGAAGGTGGGAGGGGCCTGAATGTATGTGAGCAGCCCATCTCGAAGAAGGATGGTTACTGGTAAGTAACTCACCGTTCTCCTTTGAGCGCGCTTACATAATTCAATTATAAGTGACCGCTTACCATACCCATGGGCGGTGGGAGGAGTTACAGTATATCCACATTGAGTACAGCTCTGCCAAGAGCGGCATCATCTCTAGCCTGTTAGGCGATGACGTAGTACATCGTGAAGATATGTATCGATGACCATGTAGTGGCCCTGCAGATCTCTTGGATTGGAACCTTGACAAGGAAGGCAGTTGAGGATGCTTGGGCCCTGGTAGAGTGGGCTCTAACAGTCCCAGGAAGGGGCATGTTCGACCTTCCGTAGCAGTCTTTAATGCAGTTCACAATCCATTTAGAGATACACTGTGAGGATACCGGTAAACCTCTCTTACATTTCACGACTGCCACAAATAGTTGGGGGGTCTTGTGGAACGGCCAAGTGCACTCGATGTAAATCAGGAGCACTCTCTTCATGTCCAAGGCATGCTACCTCCTCTGGTTCTGCGTAACCTGGGGGTCTGGATTAAAAACTGGCAGGCAAATTTCTGGTTAAGGTGGAAGGGGGTGGCCACTTTAGGGAGGAAGGATGGGTGGTGACATAAAACTACTTTGTCCAGGTAGAACCTCATATATGGGGGTTCCGAGGAAACGGCTTTCAACTCTGAAATCCTTCTGGCAGAGGTGATAGCTACTAAGAAAGCCACCTTCCAGGACAGGACCAGCAGGTTGGCTCAGTCCAAAGGTTCATAGGGCGGCTCTGTCATTACCCGGAGCACGATATTCAAGTCGCCAGGCGGGGTGGGCTTACGGGGTTGAGGAAGAGTCTCTCCACCCCTTTCAGGCATCTGACAGAAGTGGGATGGGAAAAAAACTGATTGCCCATCCACTCTCTCATGGAGAGCTGAGATTGCTGCTAAATCGACTCTCAATGAGGAAGGGAAGGCAAGAGGCCTCTTTCTCAGGTGTATTGGAGCTGACACAGGGTCTACACCTTTGTTCCGTGCCCAAATGGAGAATTGCTTCCATTTGGCTGTATACATGGACCTGATAGATGGTCTTCTGCTACCAACCAGGACCTTCTTAACCCTGTCTGCACAGAGCCTCTCCTGCTCACTGAGCCAGAGAGCATCCAGGCCGTCAGGTGTAAGCGGCCTGGGTCTGGGTGCTGAACGCACCCTGAGTCCTGCGTCAGGAGGTCTGCCGATTGTGGGAGGTAGAGAGGTGTCTCTATGGACATGTCCTGCAGGAGTGGGAACCAATGCTGTCTGGGCCAGTCTGGAGCTATCAGTATCATGTTCACTCCATCCCTGTTGATTTTCAAGAGAACCCTCTATATCAAGGGAACCAGCGGGAAGGCATACATCAGGGGCCCTGACCAGCTGATGAGGAAAGCGTTGCTGAGAGACCGCTCCTCATGGCCCCTGAGGGAGCAGAACTGGGGGCACTTGCGATTCTGCTGTGTCGCAAACAAGTCTACCTGGGGTGGACCCCATTTGTCTATCAGGAGGGAGGACACCCTGTCGTGGAGGGACCACTCATGGTTCGCTAGAGGCTTTCTGCTTAACGAGTCCACTAGTCCATTGTCCATCCCTGGTAGGTGGGAGGCCACTGGGCTAAAGTTGTGTTCTATGGCCAACTCCAAGTTTGCACGCCTCCTCGCAAAGCGGCGGGGAGCAGACCCCCTCCTTGCCAGTTCGTATAAAACATGGCTGTGGTATTGTCCGTGAGGATCTGGACTGACCTGCCCTGTATCTTGTCTGGGAAGGTCATGCAAGCTAGCCTGATGGCCTGTAGTTCCTTCACGTTTATGCGGAGAGGGGTGTCTGTGTGGGACCAGGGCCTCTGAGTGGAGAGTCCCTCAGCAATATGGGCTCCTCATTCTGAGTCCGAGACATCCATTATTAAAGTCACTGAGGGTCTGAGGTCTTTGAAGGGGATACCCCCCATGGTGAAACAGGGATCCTTCCAAACCTGAAGTATCCCCAGAGTGTCCGGTGGGACAGACAGTACCTTGTTTAAGGAATCCTTCTGTATGTGGAACACTGTGGAGAGCCAGACCTGGAAAGGCCTCATTCTCAGGTGTGCCGTCTGGATCACGGAGGTGGAGTCTGCCATGTGGCCAAGGAGCTGCAGGGCACCGGCAGGCTGTGGTCATGCAGGACGTCTGTAGCTCCGTAATGATGGTGCAAATGGACCAAAATCTTGAGAGGGGTAGGAATGCTGACCCTTTGCAGGTGGCTAGGCGTGCCCCTATAAACTCTATGTTCTGAGACAGGTGGAGTTTTGACTTTTCTTGGTTTATGTGGAGGCCCAGATAGTCGCAGAGCCTCACTACTGCTCTGACATGGAGCTCTGCTTGTGAACTCAATCTCAAGACTATTAACCAGTCATCTAGATAGGGGTAAATTCTTATGCCCTGTCTGCGCAGGTATGCTGTGACTGGCGCCAAGCACTTTGTGAACACCCTGGGGGCCAGGGAGAGCCCAAAGGGGAAAGAAGTGAACTGGAAGTGGTCTTTTGCCACCATGAATCTTGGGAACCCCCTGTGGTGGGGCGGTATGGCTATGTGGAAGTAGGCGCCTTTTAGATCGAGGGCTGCGAACCAATCCCCAGGAGACAGAGATGGGAGGATCTGTGATTGGGAAACATGCGGAACTTTATTCTCCTTATGTGTTTGTTTAAGACTCTGAGATCTAAAATTGGTCGAAGGTCCCCATTGGGTTTCTGTACCAGGAAGTATCAGGAGTAAAACACTTTTCCCCACTTCCGCTTAGGAACCCTTTCTATGGCTCCGAGGGAGAGGAGTTTCTGGCATTCAATCTCGACCAGGTGGAGCAGTTCCTGGTTTCCAAGAGGGGGCGGTTTTCTGTCCCAAGGATCTGAAAGGCACTGAATACGATACCCCTCTGCAACCATCTCAATGACCCACTGGTTGGATGTGATGTTGGCCCAGTGGTGTGTGAAGCGGTGTAAGTGGTTGGGGACCAGTCAAGTCGTGGGTTCACTGCCTGTACTGTAATCATCAAAGATGCTGTTTCCTTTCCCAAGAGCATTCAGAGCCCTGCCCACACCTACCAGATTGTGGGGCATGGGACGTCTCATTCTTGCTCAAACAGACTTTGTCCTTGTCCATGTCCCCAAGATGGTGCTGGGGAAATAGGAGGGACCTCAGGAATGGACTCTGCAGTTGAATCTATTTTTTCAGCTGCTGCAGTTGTTGTGGCAGTTGATGGGGTTTTAGAGAGCATCTGTTAGGTTGTGGGATGTATATTCCCAGTGACAGGAGCATGGCTCTCAAGTCCTTCATGCCATGAAGTTTCACGTCCATGGACTCAGCAAAGAGGTCAGGGCCTTCAAACAGCAGGTCCTCAATGGTAAGTTGTAACTGTGGTGGCAGACCTGAGCCCTGGAGCCAGGCCAAGCAATGCATTACCACAGCTGACGCCATCGTGCAAGTGGCCATGTCAACGGCATCCCAGATAGCCATCAGAGCATCCCTGGATGCCATTTCCCCTTTCTCGAGCATCGTGTCGAAGTCTCTAAGGCGATCCTTGGGGATGATGTCACGAAAGCCTTTCATGGCACTCCAGAGGTTAAAGATATATCTTGCCATGAGGGCCAAGTGTTTAGCTATGCGCAGCTGTAGGGCTGCTGTAGAATAGACCTTCCTGCCCAACAGGTCGAGCTTCCTTGCCTCCTTATTTTTAGGGGTGGAACCTGGTTGGCTCTGTCTTTCTGTCTGGTTCACGGCATTGACAACCAGTGACCCTGGGGTGAGGTGCTGGAAGAGGAAGGAGAACTTGATCTGAGGGATGTGGTACTTCCAGTCCGCCACCCTTGAAACTGGTGGAATCGATGATGGGGTTTGCCAACAGGCCTTAACAATGCTGTATACCCCCTCGTGGAGGGGGACAGACACCTTGGTGGGTAGGGCCCTATGTCCAACATCAAAGAGGGGGTTGGTTTCCTCTTGGACAACCCCCAGCTCCAGCTTCAGGTTTGCTGCCATGCGGCGGAGCAAATCCTGCTGGGTGCAAGAGTCCTTGTTGCAGTCAATCGGTCTCTTGAAGGTGTGCTCATCTGGTGAAGAGGAAGAGTGAGCCCGTGATCTACTACAACAACTGGAGTCTGGGTCGGGCTCATCGTCTGAGAAATCTGAATCTAGGGTCTGCAAAAGAGACTGGACGGAATGGTGCCATGAAGTTGAGGTATCGTCGGCTGTCATGTCCAGCCAATCATGCAACCAGTCGTTAAAAGATGCTGTGGCCTCAACACAGTGCGGAGGAGAGTGACCCCAACCAGGTTCTGGAGTCTGTACGGTACCAGAGAAGGAAGGCTCCGTTGTCCAGAACGTTGCCGATGATCTCTTCTTGCGTCGTGGTTTGGGTGAGGGGGAATGCTTGCAGTGCCATTTCCCCAAATGTTCACTGACCCCTGATACCATCTTGGGTGAGGGAGAAGAGTGAACAGAGGCCAGGGACGAAGGTGACACCGAGCCAGATGATGGGACCCCTGACCCCTGGGAGCATGGTATTGACGGGTCCCGTGAGGAACATGGAGAGGAGGCCACGGAGCAGTCCTCTGTGCCGGATTGTGGTAGCTGTAGTGGGTCGGGTGGTACTGGGTTGGTAGGCAGTACCGATTCCTGTGCCGACTGGGTTTCTGGTATTGAGGTCGGTGTTGACTTGGGTTTCTTCCGCAGTACCGGAGCCGGGTCCTGGGACCGCGCACACACCTTTGTGGGGTCCTGTGGCATCAACGGTTCCATTGATGGTCCTGCTTTCGAGTCATTAGTGGGTTGGTTCAGTGACTGAGGTGTTTGGCGCCCTGGCGGTACTGACAAGGACGTTGACCGAGACTTTGAGCTCAGCGCCAAATAACGGTGCCGGTTGTCTGGTGCCCAGACTGATCGATGAGCTGGTGGAGCACTCATGGCTCAGGTGGCATCAGAGACGTGCACACTGCTCCCAGTAAGAGAGCAGAGGTGCAGCTCTCTATCTTTGTGAATCCTCCGTTTGAAGGACTGGCAGATAAGGCAGCTCCAAGTGAGGTACGACTCACCTAGCCATCTGAGACATTAATTGTGTGGATCATCAAGAGGGAAAACTTTGCAGCATCCCAAGCATGGTTTAAAAACAGGCATCTTAAATTTTGCGCGGTAGAAGACAGGCACTTGCTTCCACAAGTTTCTTGGCTGATCCAAAACTATCACTGAGGGCGGAAAGAGAAACTGGGAGGGTCAGGGTCATGGTCACCTATATAGCCGTGGTTGCGGCACAGAGGGGGCGTTGGCCACGTGCCCTGACCTGACAGGCTAAGGCTGAAGACTTTCCGAGCTACTGTGTGCTGTGGCATGTAGACACCTATAACTGAATGATGTGAGCAGTGCTCGAAGGAGAACAGAGATTTATTTCCCTCACCTCCTCCTGTTCTGTCCTGGTGTTAAAAGTCTGCTGTAGAGGACACCTAAGAAGAGGGGTTCCAAAGAGGCAGCTGTGTTAGTCTAGTTCAGCAGAACACACAAGGAGTCCTGTGGCACTTAAAAACTAATAAATTTATTTATCGCATGAGCTTTCATGGGAGAAAATCCCACTTGAAAGTGTCTGAGAATGACGAAGTGGGATTTTCTCCTACAAAAGCTCATGCAATAAATAAGTCTGTTAGTCTTTTGAAAGTGCCACAGGACTCCTTGTTTGTCTTGCTAAGCAGGGGGCTTATTGACAGTTCTACTGGTTGGATCTTTGCTAGACTATTGGGTAAGGCTTGCCAGACTCTTCCTCTTTATAAGTTTTTGGGTGCACATATGTACAGGGTGCATTTTTGCACTCACGTATCAGGTATTCAGTGTTCCCATGACAACAATTGTTCCTGCAGAAATAATAGTAACATATTTTAATTCTCTTTCTCATTGTGGGTATATACCATGCAAAGCAATACATAAAATCAACTAAGGGAAGCATTCACTGGTCTTGCTCATCCCACTAAGCCTTTTATAAGATTTAGGTTGGAAGCTGTATTCTCTTATATGAAAAAGGCTTTTCCATCATGAAAATGCCTCCTAACCAGTGTTGCCAAAAGTAGTAATAAAAGGGACTTGTGTATAAATGCCAAGTACACCATCCCAGAAGTGCTTATAAATACAAATATGCTTGAAAATAGCACATCTGTATTTATAAGTAAAAGTGAAAGTACCTATATAAGCATAAGCACTTTCAAATCCTGTATTCTTTGCAACTGTTTGGCCAATATATGGACAACTATCTAAATAATATAAGCACATAGTAGAAGAATTCATTTGCATAAGTAAGTATGGAATAACAACACAAAAATCTCCTTTAAATGTAACTAAATTTATACATTTAATTTCCATTTAGTTTATATGTGCACACGACACGCACACACATGAATATTATGTACAGACAACATATCATTCCATGGAATAGATATTTGTCTTTCATAACAGCATAATCTTGAAAATATCGTCTTGACAACGGTTCCTCTTGGTAACAGGATTTGTCCAGCACTACTGAATAGTCTTTCCACAGCGACAAAGCTTGTGGTATGAAATTTGATAAAAAACGTAGCCACTTCTACTTATCTTTTCAGTTGATCCTGTTCTTATGATGAATCATTGAAAAACTAAATCCCAACAGTTCTTAAAAATGGATTTAGAGACAAATGCCTCCTGATTATCAAACCCATAGAAATTAGTGGTAGCCCTGGAACATGGCCAGTGGCTGTGAGGTGTTTTCTACTGCTCCTTGCAGGGGGGTGATGTGGTTATGAGGCTTGTCTCTCAAGGAAGAACAGTGAGAAACATGTATCTGCCGGATCTACACCTCCAATCCCAAAATTAATCTCATAGTCTTGCTGGGCCAGACCGGGCAGCAAATCTCTCTGCTGCTGGTTCCAGTGACTAATCAGAAGTGAAGGAGGTAGGGCTGTTACTTTCCTGTGCTGGTGCCACAGCAGGGCCAACAGAAAAAATGGTGGCAGCTGGAACTCAGGCCTGAATCTTCCAAACGCCAGCAGTGGATTCTGAGGGATGTGATGACTTCAGGCACTACGTTTTTTTAGAAAGCAGCTGAAGATTTTAAAAGTGCCATATGCTTTGAGCACCTTTAAAATGTACTTAAATGCAAGGGCTGGTACAAAATATTTGAAGTCCTTACATGTACATGCTTTGAGACAGTCAAAATACTTTACTTAAGTATATGCTTAAGTGCAAATGTGTTTAAGTACAGGACAACACTGTTACCTAACTTCATGTTAGAGTTCTGGCTCAGTGCTGACCCAGGGGTAAAATATCACAATATTATTTCCTTCAGGACCCGCTGGTTCAGGGTAACTACTGAAGCAATGCTCAAGAGACAGGCGTGTCAGATACAATAATGCTTCACAAAATATCATGCAAGAAAAGTCTGTACCCATACCCAAGACCTCCTTAAAACTCAACATAGAAACTATCGTGGGATCTTGATGGACTTATGCTCCCAGAAACTGTATTATTCCTTACTCCCCCAGCATCCACTGAAAGAATCCCAGGCAGAGAGCCCATGTGACCTTCTCCAGAGTGGGAGGTAAGGCTCATTCTGGGCAGAGGCTGAATCCTGAGGCCTGGAGAGAATGTGTCACCTGAGGAAGCAGTGGCTGATCTTGCATGGAAGAGAGCAGGAAGTGTCACTGCATCAACACTTGTGAGTGTACAAGAGTATCAGTTCTTGTAATCCAAATGAACTGACTTCTGAGGGTGGGTGTTTAGCTGTATTGGAGAGGCATTCCCTGGGCTGTCAGGACCAATGTCATCACAGTTTTGTGCAGTGAAAGAATGCCATGGTGTTAGTACTAATTGCAAATCTGAGGAAACAATTGCTATTGCTGAATGATGCCAAGAATCTCCTCTCCTCTGAACAAACTGCCTGCAATTCAGGAGTTGCTGTTATGGTGACAAAGCACTATGGAAGAATGGATGTTACTTATGGTGGCATTGGACCAGATCTTTCTCTCATTGACTTCAGTGGTAGAGGATTGGGCCTTTGAGAACATTAAGTTATATTACCTGTACCAGGCAGTCTTTTGATTGTCTGCAATAGTGGGTAGTGACAGGTGAGGCTATGGGACAGTCAAAAGTCTCTTTGATGGAGGAAGAGTAGGGCCAATTAATTACTTTGCTTTTTTCCTGAAATATAAATTCTCATCTCCACAGTAACCAGCCAGCATCTAGTATTGCCCTAACGTTCAGTTCCAAAGGTAGCTGTGTTAGTCCAGTCCAACAAAACAAACAAGGAATCTTGTGGCACTTCTAAAGACTAAAAAAATTATTTAGCACATGAGTTTTCATGGGAGATAATCCCACTTGGTCGGATGTTTGAAGTTCAGAAGAGCTTCACTGGGAATACTGTTCCTCTGCGGAACACTCTTTCAGCTGAGAGGTAAGGAGTCTTCTTGTTGAGGATCATTCACTTCAGCAGTGGTGTTCTGATCTTACAAAAATGAGATTAAAAGATACAACCAAATGTTACAGCAGGAGTTGGCAACATTAGCTGGCCCATGTGCCAGCCCCACCCCCCGAACCTTCAGCAGGTGCCAGGGGCAGGACCAGAAAGGTGCCAGGGCAAGGAACAGGAGCCACATGCTCCTCTTTCCTGCTGATCCCACCCCTCCAGGTGGAGACTGGGGCCAGCAGAGGACAGGAGCCATGCAGCAGAGCCAGGAGGGGGGCTAGTAGTGGCATGGCAGGAGCCCTCTGGGCTGCTGTGCATAGGTCCATGTGCCAGGTTTGGTATGCGCACTGGGGGTTGCCAACCCTGTGTTAGAGAGACTTCTAGTGGGGGGTGTGTGCAGAGTGGGGACAGGGACACAATGTGGAGGGTAAATAAAGAAATGCTTTATAATAAACTCCTACACGGGCAACTCATACTGTATATAAATAGATTAAGGATCTTGTTTCATTTTTGTCAGCACTTCCCAGTTTTGCTTTCTGTATCTTCTCACTGATGAAAAGAGAGTATCATGCCACACCATATTAATTCTGCTGGCACATACAGTTTTATATTTTTACAGCCTTTAGGAACTGAAGGAGAATTTTAACTATTGCGGATAAGTTGGCAAACAGAAAATCAGATCAGATCTGTAGCTGCATGTGTGCCATGATTTTGCCCACTGTGTTAAAATCACACACCTTTGTTATTTATAATGTGAATTAGAAAGGAGAGGAACCACTGGAATGAGAATATCTTCAGCACAACTTGGGGACTCTCAATTTTCCTGTTTCTCTTTTTGTATTCATAGGATTACTCACACAAGTAAGGTTTGGAGGATTCAGCCCTTGGTTTTTCTCCTCCACCCTGTGGCAGAGGTTGAAAAATACTGATCAGAGATCAGGCAAGGCTGAGTTTAACCTAGTTAAACACCTGAAAGGCTGACCATAAGATCAGGGGGAGATGGATGGAAGCTAGCGAGTATCTGGCATTGTTGTCGAATGCTTCTTTCTAGTCAAAGCAAGGAAGTATATTGACAAGAAGGAAGTATATTTCAGAGGCAGTACTAGCTAGTCTTCCTTCACCAGAAGGAGGGTCAGCAGGGTGCTGAGACTTTGAAGACCAGTGGCGTGGAGGAGGAGGAGTGTCTAGTGCTCAGAAGAGCTCTGAAGATTCTGGCTCTTCAGCCATAAGAGAAAGGACATGGACCTCCTGAGGGAAATTGTTGTGATTGTGAGTAGCTAGTAGATCAGTTTACTCTGGATATCATGCAGTGGTTAAAGTATAATTTGGCAGGCCCCAGAACACTCTTAATTGGCTGGCCCCCTTCCCATATTGTCCTGGCCCCTTTCATGCATGTGCGGGCCTCGGGTGAGGTAGGCATTTGCAACCACTTCTCAATACCACATGCATCCATTATCACTCCATAAAAATGTTCATAGTTTTATATGGCATTTATGTCTGTATCAATTACTGTCACAAACTAGCAAAAACCGCATAACACAATAAGTATTGTGCATGCAGACTCCCAGGGGCTGGGGTGGGGGAGAATTGCCACACTGTGCCGGTGCCCCCCCACCCAGAAGGAGCCACGCAAGGGAAGGCTGGGCCCTGCACTCACTCACCCTAGTGGTGTCCTCGCTGGGGTGGCGACCAGTGGCATGCAGACTCACAGTGTCCAGGGCAGGGTGCGGGGGGGGGGGGATTTCCCCTTCAAAGAATTGCGCCAGCAGGAGCTGCCTGATGGGACGCTGGGCCCCTTACACACTCACCTCAGCCTCCACTGGTGCACAGACTCTTGGGGGCTGGGGTGGATCAGGGGACAATCACCGCTTACTCCCCCTGCTGATCCAGGCTGTGCTATAGGCTCCCACCTGTAGCGCAGCCTGCCCTGCTCCGACCGGCACTTCTTAGAGCAGGGCAGGCAAGTGTCTGCTTATAGCGCATCTGCCCTGCCTGCTACAATGCACCAGAATGCAACGTTCCAGCTTATTTTCCTATTTTTAGGGGCCCTGGAATGCTGGCCCCTGAAAATAGTGTGCTGCTCCAGGGTGTTCTGGCTTACTTTAACCCCTGGTATCACAGGAAAACATGTGAGCAGCCACGATTTGTTGACCTTCAAGATATTAGGCAAAGTCTACCCTTTTACAGCATTATTGTGGGAGATCTGAGTGGCTGGGGAATTAGGTACTGGGGATTCAGACTGGCTGCTTTATAGTGGGTGGGATTTACTGCTAGTTGAATTATACTGTTATGGAAGGCATTTTTAATTGAGGGCAGGATACACAGAGCTTGGGATAAATAAAATCAAATCAAAATTAAAAATAAAAATAAAATCAAAATTATAAATAAATATACTTAGACGTCTGTGTGTATTTGTGATTTATCAAAAGTGGTTTCCTTTCTGGTCTTGTTCTGTGCTTATTTACATCACTGTAAATCAGAAGCAATGCCACTGAGCTCAGTGGAATTACTGCAGTGGAAATCAGAGTCAGGCCCTGCCTTTCATTTCATAGCATCTGCTCTGTGTCCAGATCGGTGAGCTAACAATTCTGTCCCCATTCTTCACATCCATTTCTAGAAGAACAGATTCTGATGAAACAACTGGAAACCAAATACTTCTTTTCATTGTGAGGGAGAAGGATGTGCACTCTAAAGAACAGCTGGGTCTCACCATAGACTTACATGGACAGCACCCCATTGCAATCATTGTCATTTGAAAAAGGCATTTCTTTCTTTCTTTTGTAAAAGAACCATAAGCCTCAGGAAAGCAAAACAACTGCAATTCTTTAAAAGTCCAGTTAGTGGAGCTACTACATTGCCTGTGACAATGTAGTATAGGGAAACAATTCTGGCAGTACTGAAAGGATTAGAAGAAAGGAGCCCCCAACATATATCCCTGCTATGACTGTCCATGATTTCCTTTTACTGAATAAGGGATTGGGAATAGTTTGTGCAGCTTTCCACATGAGTTACTGGGACAGAGGGTTAAATATTTGATGCTTTCTATCACTCCCTTCTGTGAATTTTACTGAATGTTTGTTGTGTTAGTACATCTATAAGCAAACTGTTTGCATTATGGAAGGCTATATATAGTATTTTACACTCTCTTGGGGCTACATCCTGCACTGGTACTCAACCTAGATCTTTCACTCATATCAGTGGAAGATAAGGGAGCAAAAGGAATGCGGGATGGACCCTATTTTTTAAAAATGTTACATTAAAATAATATAAATATTTAAAATTAAACTGTCAAATAATCAACAGAATGGTATCAATTTTTGAACAGAATACACTGGAAACATTATTTTAAGGTGATGATCTAAAAGAAAGAGTATAGTAATAAAAAAATGCAAGCTGGCTACAGTCAGCATGAATTCCCCAGATCTCTCCTTTTAAAAAGTAGAACTACTGGTACTTACTTATAAATGTCCATAGTGCAGGCAGTTATAGGGGATCTGTTACCATGAAAGGGATTTTACTGGAGAAATTCCCTGCAAATCAAGAGAACATTAAATCCTTAATTCTCCTCACTCTCACTATAAAATACAAAGATCCTGTTTAACAAGATCCTGTTGTTTACTAGGTGCTGCACTTTAAACACTTATAAAGCAAACAAAGAAACAAAAGCCACTTTTATTAGGACTAGAGTGTCTAGTGTGTGGTAGGATGGAGCATTTCCCTCTCCCACTCATTCCTTGGGTGGAGGTTGTAACAATTAGAGTTACTGTGCTCCATTGGGCAAAAGCTCCCCCAAATAAGCACTTGCAATGGTACTACTCTTCTAAATAGGACTAGAAGGCCCTGGTTGCCCCTCCAGGTGCAGGGGGAGCATATGCTATGCTTTCAAAGGGATGCAGCAAGATCACTGTGGGCCAAGTGGTTCTTGTGTGGCAACTTCAGCTGTTGTCAATTGGCACCATCCCACTGGTTTAAAGGGCGTTATGCCAAGTTAAACCAGCTGAGGATCCAGCCCGTCATGCCTGTCTAAAGCAGTGGGGCACCCCCATGCCCCCAGACTGCTGCTCTGTTTCACAACCACAGCCCAGACCTTCATGGATTGATGAAAATTATCCATGGAACTACTGTATCCAGAGTCTGTTTAAGGCTGGCATAGAAATCCAGTACAAATGTTTCTCCTCATTGTCTACCTCTTTCTAAGTAAAATCTCTGTCCAAGGGAGCCATCTGGCTGACTAACACTCCTATGCAAATGACTACAAAAGCACTTTCCTCCTGTCATTGTCCCGAGAGGCATCTCTCCTGCGGCAGTGAGGGGGTGGAGGCAGCTACCATATCATGGGATTTTCACAGCACCAGCTGAGATATCACATCTCAGTGGCAGCTCTCCAGAGGCAGCAGAGAGTCTGCTGAACCTGTTTACAATGTGTTTAGCTGTTATCAGGATTTATAAAGTCATTCAGGGAATGGAGACAGGATGGCTCTGGGGATTGGTTATGGGATATGAGCCTTTCATCTCTAGGTCATCTAACAGCTGTTTAGTGGCCTACAGTGTGTGTGACATGAGTGATGGTCTGAGTCCAGTACCTGAAGGACAAGTTTCCACATCACAAAAACCTCCTTCATAATTAGCACTAATTGGCACTTCCAGTGGCAACCACCACAGAGAAGCCAGAAACTCAATGACCCACTATTGGGCCTGCTCTGCAGTAAGTATGTACCTTATAATAAAACTCAATATTTGTCTTTAAAATTATCTCAGATTTCTTGGTTTGTAAAGGTCAAATATGCCCTGGAGTGAGACTATGGTCCCAAATCTCCTTGTTCCAATATGTTTCTTCAGTCTCAACACCTAGAAACACATATAATGGGTGTATGAAAGACTGAATAATTTAGGACAGATAATCTGATAGTTTTTCACCAATTCATTTTAAAATGAACAGATCCAGCAAAGAACCAGGCTTCTTCTTCTTCATCTTCTTTTTGTAAAATGGACTAAAGGGTGTGTGGGTAGTGAATTGAAGGGTAGACTTCACAATATAATCTACAACATAACTTGCCTCAAACATTTTGCAACTTCTTTTTTTCCCCAAATTTTATATAGTAGAATCACAGAAATTTAGGGTTGAAGACAATCTTGAGAGGTTATGAAGTCCAGCTCCTTGTGCTGAGGCAGGACCAAATGAACTTTACCATCCTTGACCAGTGTTTATCTAATGTGTTGCTAAAAAAACTTCCAGTTATGCAGATTCTACAACATCATTTGGAAACCTGTTCCAGAGTTTAGCTGCCTTTACAGTTAGAAAGTTTCCCCTAATATTTGCCCTAAATCTTCCTTGCTGCAGATTAAGCTGCGTTACTACTTTTCCTATCTTACTTGGACAAGGAGAACAATTGATCCTTGTTCTCTTTATAACAGCCCTAAACATATCTGAAGATTATTAATAGCCCCCTTCAGTCTTCTTTTCTCAAGAATAAATATGCCCAATTTTTTAACCTTTCCACATAGGTCATGTTTTCTGAACCTTTTATCCTGTCTTTTTCCTAAAGTGTGGCAGCCAGAAATATACTTGAATGCAATCCTCCAGCTGAGACCTCACCAATGTTGTGTACACTGGGGCCAACTGTCTCCTGTGTCTTACATATGATATTTCTATTAATATACTCCAGAATAATATTAGCCTTTTCCACACCTGCATCATGATTTTGACTCCTATTCAGTTTGTGACTCACTATAATCCTCAGATCCTTTTAATTAGTTACTGCTTCTTTGTGGCTGTGCAATCGATTTTTCCTTCCTAAATGTAGTACTTTGCATTTATTTTTATTGAATTTCATCTTGTTGTTGCCGGACAATTCTCTAATCTCTCAAGTTTGTTTTGAATTCTAATCCAGTCCTCCAAAGTGCTTGCAACCCCTCCCATTTTAGTGTCTTCTTGAAATTTTATAAATATATGCTGCACCCCATTATCTAAGTCCTTAATGAAAATGTTGAATAGTACTGAACCCAGGAATGACCCTGTGATTTTGCCAAGAAACGTGAATATTTTTGGTTTTGGTACAATCCAAAAACATTGTTTATTGATTGATTGATTGAAAAGTAAAATATATCTAGAGCTGTGGAGGTAAATAAAAACCCAGCAATTTGTTTGTGCTCAGCTACCACTCTGCAACATTCCAACAAAGACAATACCCCTTTTTGATCTTATATTCAGGAGACACAGTTGTCAGGGCTGGTCTAGATCAGCAGTTCTCAACCACTGTGTTGGGACACATTATTGTTTTACCACACACTGGTAAATGTGTCATGGAGAGCAGGAGAGATGGCTAGATTCAGCCTGGAAGAGTGGGATGATGTATGCTGTAGAGTCACAATATGCTGTCAAGTGTGTCATGACCAGCCAAAGGTTGAGAACTACTGGTCTAGACATTCTTACTCCTGCCTTGAGTCCGGGGGGCTGGACTAGAAGACCTTACTAGGTCCCTTCCCATTCTACACTTGTATGATTTGAATGAATACTACCATATCACTCACAGGACTTCTGGTAGAAAACTGTGCTTCAGTGCACAAAAAGATGTGGCTTCACATTGCTGGACAGGAAAAAGCCTAGGTGAGAGGTCAACCACTTGCCCATCTATACATTAGATAGCATCCCCATACATGAAGAATCTTGGCTCTTTGCTTGTAGGGGAGCAAAGTGTATCTTTGTCGAGTTAATTAAGTGCCACATACTTTCATGCAAACTAATCCCCTTGACTGTGGTGGGACTAGTTAGTGAATTGCTGTTCATCATAAGTGTAACTATCTGGCCCTGATTTAGCGCAGGGAGTGCACAAGTGCTGTAAATCATTATAATGACTAAGATGGGCCTGTTTTTCTGAGACGTTGTCCCATTGACTTCAAATGGAGTTGTAGGAGCTTAGTTTTTGATAAAGTCAGGGCCCTATGGATATTACTGGCTAAATCCATATTTTCAGCTGCAGAACAGATCTCCTCCCAAATCCTTCCTTTTCCTTTGACTAGTAGAATAAAAATATTAATTTGTACAGTACGGGTGTGTTCACACAGCCTCCTTATTCTGAAACAACAGAGGATGTTTCAAAATCAGGTTTCAGCTGTTCACACGACGCACAGTTGTTTCGGAACAACTGTTCCCATTGTTCTGAAACAACCGCGTTGTTTTGAAACAAGTTAGACCTAGTTTGTGGGCGAAACAACGTTGTTTTGCAACGGTTGTTCCGAAACAACGCCATGCGAACGTGTTGTTTCGAAACAATGGTGGTTTTGAAACGACTTGTTTCGAAACAACCGTCGTCTGAACATGTTGTTTCGAAACGACGGTGAGTCGTTTCGAAATAACTGTTGTCCGGAATTGCTATTTCTATTCTGGCTTTTCTCCTTATTTCGAAGTGACTTTTTTGCTAATTCGAAATAAGTCACTTCGAAATAAGGCGTTATTTTGATACAAGTTGTTTCGGAACAACCGTATCGAAATAACCCCGTGTGTGAGAACACAGCCTACCATGAAATGTACATTATCCTCTGTGTTTGCAATAGCACCTCCCAATGTGTTTTTTGCACTGTTCACACATAAACAGATTGCAAGTGGGCAAGCTCTTCCATCAAACCAGGAAGGAACCAGTGTCCAACCCAATTCCATTTTTGACCCTTCCCTTAGAGCACAACTGATTGCTTAAACACAAAACCAAAGTAATTCCTTTGACAAATGCAGTCCCAGAAGCTTTTCCCTTGCTTTTCTCTGGCCCCTGCCTAGAAAAAGATCACTTCCTTCCCTTAAATTCCCTGCGGGTTGTATGACATGGAGAGAGCTCTTAACTCTTTCCTAGCTATTTTATCCCATCACAGAAGAAAGCTTCTTCCTCCCAGACCAGACTACCTTCAAAGACAGAAATTAGATGAAAGGTGTGACAAAGGGGAACAACAAACAAACTAACAGCATGATGACAGGCACATGTCATTAGGTGCCAGTTGAGCATTTATTTGTTTTTAAGTGTGAAAGCACTCAGTTTTTGTATGAAATGTCATACAGGGGTCATTTTAAAGGCAGAAGTTCCTTCCCTTTCATCTTTGTGACTCCAAGAATTGTTAAAAACTACAATATTCCACTGAAATGCCGCCCCCTTTGGGTACAGACAACAGTCACTCGTGGCAGAATAGAAGAGAGGAAAGTATTAGCCAAGGGCCTAGATGCAAAGTGAAATCTTTAGTGTCTGATATTCAAAGGTAACTTCATGTACAGCCTACTTCCAGTTTGTGCACATAATTAGTCTATGTATGAGAGCAAATCCAGTATTAATATGCATAAGTCACCTGTCATTGAGTGTATGTGTCCTAATGCAGATAATTAACTTCAAAAATCTGTCCCTTAAGATTCACTCAAAGTAGACAGGACTTTCATCTTTCATGCCTCATGCAAGACTTTTCAACAAAGCTGAGTGGATTTGATACTCAATTTACAAACCAATGAAGAATTTGGACCATGGAGTGTAATATTTCATTTTATTGAATGTCTTTTTATTGTACTCTGCCAAAATGCATTTAAAGAAATAGATTACAAAAATCCAGGGAGAAGGTTTCATGACAGTGCATGCTTTTGAAAAGGCAGAACACTATCTTGAAATCACTTATAGTTTTACGATTCAAATGATCATTTAACAAAACACATATATTTTATTGAGGACTGTCCTGTAGTACTTTACATTCACCATGATATATATGTACATAGTATAGGATCACTCCTTGTGTAGCATGGACTCCGGTATTTGTTGCCTAAACTTTTTTTAAAAAGCACATTAGATTCCTCATCATTCCTCACATGCAGGAATAAGATTGACGGTGCATTGTGTGATGAAATACTTCCTTTTGGTTGTTTTAAACCTGCTGCCTATTAATTTCATTTGGTGTTCCCTAGTTCTTGTGTTATGAGAAAGAGTAAATAATATGTCCTTAATTACTTTCTCCATGCCAGTCATGATTTTAAAGATATCATATCTTCCTCTTAATCAATTCTTTTCCAAGCAGATGAGACCTTATCTTATTAATTTGTCTCATATGGAGGGTTTCCATATCCTTAATCGTTTTAGCTGCCTTTTTCTATACCTTTTCCAATACCAATACATCTTTTTTTTTATTTTGAGATAAGGTGACCAGACCTATGATCAATATTGAAGATGTGGGCATACAATGGATTTATAAAGAGGCAATATGATATTTTCTGTCTTATTATCTATCTCATTCCTGGTGACTGTCAACATTCTGTTAGCTTTTTTGACTGCCACTGCACATGGAGTTGATGTTCTCAAAAAACTATCCATAATGACTTGAAGATCTCTTTTTTGAGTGGTAACAGCTAATTTAGATCCCATCATTTTATAGGTATAGTTGGAATTATGTTATTTGGCATTTGTCAGCCTTGAATTTCATGTAACATTTTGTTGCCCAGCCACCCAGTTTTGTGAGAACCCTTTGCAACTCTTCATGATTTGCTTTGGACTTAACTATCTTAAATAGTTTTGTATCATCTGCAAATTTTGCTCCTTCACTGTTTACTCCTTTTTTCAGATAATCTGTGAGTACATTGAACAGTACTTGTTCCATTCAAACCTCTTGGAAATACCACTATTTACTTTTTCCATTCTAAAAACTGACCTTTTATTCCTAACCTCTGTTTCCTATCTTTTAACCAGTTACTGATCTGGGAGAGGGCCTACCCTCTTATTCCATGGCTCTTTGCTTAAGAGCCTTCGGTGAGGGACCTTGTCAAAGGCAATTTGCAAAGCTAAGTACACTATAACCACTGGGTCACCCTTGTCCAAAAGCTTATTGATCCCCTCAAAGAATTCTAATAGATTGATGAGGCATGTTTTCCCTTTAGAAAACCCATGCTGACCCTTACTTTTCATCTGTATGTCTGATAATTGTTCTTTACTATAGTTTCAAGCAATTTGTCTGGTACTGAAGCTAGGCTTACCAGCCTGTAATTGCTGGGGTCGCTTCTGGAGCTTTTTAAAAAAATTGATGTCAGATTAGCTGTCCTCTAGTCATCTGGTAGAGAAGCTGATACCACAGTTAGTAGTTCTGCAATTTCACATTTGAGTTCCTTCAAAACTCTTGGATGGATACCTCCTGTAATGACACCTCAAAATGGAAGAGTTTCTCATTTAAAAAGAATGACTCAGGTTTGGGAATCTGCTTCACATCTTCAGCCATGAAGACCAACACAAATCAAACCGTCTAATTTGTAGTGTGTGTGCATGATGTGAAATGTAACATATGCCAGTGTTACATATCTTGCCATGGTAACAAAGAAACTAAAACTTTGAGTTATGTTTCAAGACATATAATTTGGTCAACTCATCAGTATAATACGTATAATGAGTATAGCATACATAAAAAACATAAGACAGTATTTGTAGAAAACTAATCACTGTCAACAAGCTCCACAAATGCAAGAAATTACAAAGTGTCAGCATAATGATGAAACTGAAGAGCAAGCTGCTGCATGTCATGCAACACATGCCACATACATGAGCAATTATCAAGCAAATTGCTGCCCCCAGAAACAAGAATCTGTGGAACAAGCTGCTGCATGTTGAGGTCAACATGCAAAACAAACGAGAAATCATTGCCAAAAATTGATGAGATCAAGAAACACAGGAGCAAGATGCTGAGCATTGTGCTCAAAATGTTCAACAAATGAGACAGCTTTGCCAATGCCAATGAGACCAAGAAACACAAGAGCAAGCCGCCAACATATTTTGATCACAAATATGTGCATTGCAGGTCAAAATGAGTTTAATGAATGGGTGCTGTGGTTTGGAAATGGTGACCTTACACATGGGATTGAGGATCTTGATCCTGATTTAGTTGAGCTTCCAGAAACGAAGGCTGAGGATTTAAGCATCATTACCTCAATTTTCGGAATTGAAATTTTAACAGAAACTGATGACCAAATAGTGGAAGCTGTCACAAAATTTGCATTGACACCAAAAAACACCACTGCTACAGAACTGAATTGCATGATCTTGGAAGTGGTTAAAGGAGATGATAGAAAATATCAAAGCATTGCCACAATGATTTCTGATGATCTTAATGATGCTATAGACTGCTGCCATCGAATTTCTCAATCAACAATACCCATGTGGTATGCCACCACGTTCGCTAATACTGCAAGTAGGTGCCTTCATCATTTTGCTCAGAAATCTGGATCCTGAGAAAGGATTGTTGACTAGTACCAGATTAGTGATCAAAGGTCTGCATGTAAATTTCACTGGTGCTGAAATCATAAGTGGTAGTAACAAAGGTGAACGTGTTTTTATACCACATATCAATCTGAAATAAAGTGAAAGTAGTTTGCCATTCAAGATGTGATGATGTCAATTTCTGGTGACTTTGGCATTTGTGATGACTGTCATTAAATCTCAAGGACAGTCTTTCAAGCAGGTTCGTGTTTATCTTCCTCAGCCTGTTTTTGGACACGGTTAATTGTATGTGATGCTCACTTGGGGAAAAAAACCATGAAAATCTGAAAGTTTTCATGAAAGGTTCAAACTATCAAGGAAAAGTTTTAGCTGACCATGGAACTTTTGCAAAAAAAGTTGTAATTAAAGAGCTATTAATCGATTAAAATAAATAACTATTTCATAAATTCCCTTTTGATTCCCCCTGTCATTTTTGATGGGTTACAGCTAGTAATAAATAATTTATTTAGTTTCTCTGCAATAGCCTTACCTTCCTTGAATGCTCTGTTAGCATCTCAAATCATCCGGTAGTCCCACATTGTTTAGCAGGCTTCCTGCTTCAGACAGAATCAGGCCAGCAGCCTATTGCCTGAGGGTCTGATTAAGTGAATGGGGGCTCTGTGCCCAAAACAGCTGTAGAACTGAGACCTAATGTTAGCTGAGAGCGTCTGTTTACTATTGTCCTCTGGCAAGCTGGCTTAACCATAGGGGTTACAAGCTGAAAACAAGCAGCATTCACAGGACACGCTGTAAACAGATAATGTATGAATGAAGCAGGATGACTTTGTGCCTAATGCTTTATTATTAGAGTTAACAACAGGGCTGTCCTGTGATTTATGGTTTTTTTATGTTAGTGAATAACGGAAGCAGTGAGGTACTTCAGAAGACTCTGATGATTAAGCCTGATCTTAGAAGATGCTATGCTTAATGCTAAGGACACGATGCTCCCTCTGATTTCTGTAAGAGTTGACAAGTACTCTGTTCAGGATCAGGTCCCCAAATCAGGCAAAGAACCAACATGTTAGCAGATGAAATTCAGCAGGGGTGTTGCTGGTGCCTGGCACACAGGGCATGTGCCCTGAATCCCAACACTAGTGCCCCAAATGTCCAGGGCAGCCCCTGCCTCTCCCGGCCCTGTCCCAGGCCGGGCTGCCCACGGCAGCGCCTGCCACTCCGAGCCCGGTCTCTGGCCAGGAATTCAGGTCAGGCTGCCTGTGGTGGCACCTGCCTCTCCCAGCCCCGTCCTTGGCTGGGGATCTGGGGCCAGGCTGGTGGCGGCAGGTGGCTGAGGCCAGATCAGGCCCAGGTGGAGAATCAGGGCCATGGGGGGCATAGCCAGAAGCCAGGTGTGAGACCTGTGCCATGTCTGGGTCTTTTTCTGGGGCAGCGATGCTCCTGAAATTCCATGTAGGCAAGAGAAAATGAAGAGTAACACACACAGAAAGCAACAATTTCAACTATTCATTACCAAAGCACTCAGGAATAAAAACCAAAACATAAACTGGTCATCAAAACGAGTGGCTCAATTCAACCATCTGATTGAATCAGTACTGGCAGTCAATGACAAGGAAACCTGATATTAGACTATGCTAGGAAAAAGGACAGAGTGGAATACTGAAAATATTATAATGCCATTATGTGACTGCAAATTACGGTATGCCGCTCAGGTTAAATATTATGGGCAGTTTTGATCATGTCCTCTCAAAAAATGAGGAGCAATAGAGAACCTCTAAGAAAGCAAACAAAATGGAAAGGCTTTTGTATGCAGAGAGACTAAAAAGGTTAATTATTAGGATTATATTGTTCAGAGAGGAGACACCTAAGGGGGAGCATAAAGCTATATGAAACAATGGGTTATGTCGAGAGGGTTGGGTCAGGGACCACCTATTGTTTGGTATTCGTGCAGTGTCTAGCACAATGGGATCTGGGGCCATGATAGGGTCCCTGGGAACCACCCCGATAGAAGGAATACTACTACTACTACTACTAATAATAAATATATGGGTGCTCAGATTTGCATTCTTTCTTAAAGGAAGAATGGGTAGACGCCAAAGAAATTAAAAGACCACAGATTTAAAACTGATAAAAAGAAGAGTATTCCTCAGCTGATTCACTTTTCATCTACACCAATGAAAGAAGGAGGCATTTTACTGAAGTGTGAAAATAAAATCAAACCCATCATAATTAGCCTGTGAAACTCTCTCTGACACCATATGAGGGGTGGAATGAAATTAGTAAGATTCAAAAAAGATTAGACATTTACACAAATATTAAGAATAGCATCTGCAGATATGTGAGCCAGTATTTTATTAAAAATCTTTTGGTTTAGGATAGAAGTCTGGGTTTGGGAAAAAGCTTCCCAATAAGGATGTTATTGAATGATTGTCAATTATAAGACTTTCGAGAGTCCAGTAGAATTTAGTAAGAATGAAAATTCCTACTATAGAAAATTAGAAAATTCCTGCTATAGAAAATTTCTAATGGTCTCTTAAAATTACTTTAAACAGCTATGAATTTAAAACGTGTTTACTGCTCTTTTCACTTAGGACCCAACCCAGCCCATTCAAGTTAACAGATGGATTCCCACTGATTGTATTCAGAGCTCGATTGGCCCCTAACTATAGTGACCAGATGTCCCAATATAATAGGGACAGTCCCGATATTTGGGGCTTTGTCTTACATAAGCACCTATTACCTCCTTACCTTGTCCCGATTTTTCGCACTTGCTATCTGATCACCCTAGCCCTCACACTGCTGTGGATCAGGAATTTCTCCACTGTTCTAAAACCAGTATAAGTGAGAGGAGAACAAACTCAATATATCTTCATTGTTATGTACAACTAAGCAATAAAGGCTGCAATAATTTTTTGAGCCCCAGATTTTGCTCCCTTACTTCCCTATGTAAACTCACAGACAGCAAGAAGATTACTCACAGAATAGGTACTACTCAACATGAGGGTAGGTAGCAGAACTGGTCTAAACTGACTAGAGCTGCCAGTTTTTTAGGTTTACGACCAGGCAATGCTACAACATGAGATAGTGGGGGTGATGCATTGCTTCACTGTCCCATGAGCATCCCAGTGAAAGAAATGGGGGTCAGGAAACCACAATTCTTTCCCTGCTTCTGCATTGTTCCAGAAGAGTAGTCAGTTGTAACAGAGCAGCATGTGACCACCGAAGCCTACTTCAAAGAATTTTACCTACAGTTTTTCATGCCAGTTTTGCATGACTCTCATGCCTTGTATATTATTAACTTCTTACTGATCCTGAAATTAGTTAGGGACCAATTCTGTGCAAATTTATAATCTGCACAACTCCACTGATTTTGATGCAGTTGCCTGGGGTTTAAGTCTATCCTCTTCCAAATTTTGCTGGCATTTAATGACCAAGATGCAGAGCCTTCAATCTTATCTCATTTACACAGATATTATATGATTGTCGCTCACTTTACCTAAACACATGGGTGCAAATTAGGAGTCAGAGCAGAATCAGACTCACAGAGATTAAGAGAATCTGTGAGTGCCCCCCCCCACCTTCATCCCACTTCTAAATCATTATTCTGTAAGATCCAAAGGGGTAGCTGTGTTACTCTAGTTCAGAAAAAAGTGGGGATTCTGCCCACAAAAGCTCATGTGAAAAATAACTTTGTTAGTCTTTTAAGTGGCACAAGACTCTTCTTTTGTATTCTCTAGTAAATTTGCTTTGAATTTTGGTTTGTGACTCATCTTGTGAGAGGGGTAGAAGGGTTTTGATAAATTGTGTGTTGGTTCTGATCAAAGCTGAGTCTATGTTAACAATGGCAATAGCCAGTGGGCTAGCAAATAGCAGACTAAAGTATGAAAAATCATTTCACAGACTTGACTTGATTTTTATTCCACAGCATACTCTTTAAGATAAATACTGCTTTTAGGTCCATTAGCACAAATCTGCAGAAACTCTTTGGGAGTGAACATATTTACTTGAGAGTTACATCACTGTAAATAAGAACAGCATTTGATATGTACAGTATTGTTCTGACAATATTTTCCTTTGAGTTGTAACAATACATGTAGTACAGGGGACTGATTCTGCTTTCACATCTGTTTAGTTCCTTTGTCTTCAGTGGAGTCATTCTTGATATACACATGCATAGGCGAGAGCAGAAGGAGGTCCTATGAGTAGTTGGTATACAGAGGGCCATGCGAATCAAACCCTAAACCTCTGTTCTCTCACAGTCCATTTTCTCTTACATCAGGTAAAGCTCCTCTAGTCCTGGCACAGTGCAGTCTGATCAAGTTGTTCGTATCATGGAATTACTTCATACCTTCTTTTCTTCGTCCTGCTACTCTCCGATCATGTTTATTTCTTCTGAACTGCATGTCTTTTAGCCTATCACTTTAACAGATCTTACCAACTGCTTTCCTCTGGTACCTTATGTGGATAGAATTTCAAGGGCTTCTTAGGGGAAGCTGCTGAAAGCCCTATAGCTCTCGGACTCACTTCAAAGCAGCTTTCATCATTTTTCATGCACTGTTCTTAGGATAATGTTCTTTCCCCAGAACAGCTTCTCTGAAAAATCACTGTGTAGTATCACTGTGTACAGCATGTTGGCAGGAGACATCATGGCGGGGTTATTGTTTTTCTCTGATTTGTAGATGTCCAGCTGACCTGTCAAGGTTAAGGATGCACCATTTTTTCCTTTTTGATTATAACGTGTTGTTTTTTCAAGTGAATGGGAGGGAGAGGAGGTTACTGTTGGAGCTGCCAGAATTAAGAGGGTCAATTTTAATTTACTTGAAACTACTATCCTTAAGATTCTGGAGTTCCTGCACTGGACCGTCAAGGCTTATCCTTTTGAGGCCCTGGCTTAACATCAATACTCACTGTGATTGACTTATCTTCCCAATTTCTAAGGCTTTGCAGCTGAATTTGGAAGAGTGTTAGTCCACAGTTTGGTCAGTTAGCGGGCAAAATAATCATAGAATATTAGGGCTGGAAGGGACCTCAGAAAGTCATCTATTCCAACCTGCTGCTCAGAGCGGGACCAACCCCAACTAAAATTATCAATGCTTAGTGACAGCAAATCACTATTGACAATTGCCATACCAACCCTACCTCTCAAGAAACAGGTGACAGCATCTAAGCTTTTCAAAACTCCTTTCCACTGACTGGGCTTAAAATAGGGTTTCCATTGTAAAGATATGTGGGATATTTCTTGGAGTTAGGGGAGCTAATAGCAAAGTTCTTGAAAATAGCTGGCTTCAGACAGACAGGGTCAAATTCAACCTTGGGACCAGGGGATGTGACTAATGAATTCCGTGAAGTTGCACTCCCTTGTACCAAGGCAGAATTTGGTTCAGTATCTACCTTTACTTGGAATGAAAAACTAAAATGCAGACGGAAAGGAGAGGTTTGAAACACAGGTCATGGTGTGACACAAACTATTTCCTTTTGGTGGCACATAGTAATTTGGCCCATTTGAGCATAATGAGCATTATCTACAGTCCCTGCCCTTGAATTCTTTCTCTTTTGCAGGATCAGGATGTCCTTTTTAAAAGAACATGAATTTATGCAATGGAATTCTCTTTGTCTGACAGGAGGAATTTTAAAGGGCTAGGACTGTATCAGCTGCTTTTTCCATTATTTTCTTTGTGGACTCTCCAATAGGTAGGGCCTGATGGTCCTCTCACTTAGGCTTGGACTACACTAAAAAGCTGTGTTGACCCTTATATTGCTCTGTGGTGTGTAAAATCCACAACCTTGAGTGACACAATTAAGCTGATCTAAGCCCCAGTGTAGACAGCACCAAGCCAATGGAAGAATTCTTCCGTTGACTTAACTACTGTCTCTTGGGGAGGAGAGGAACCTACATCAATGGGAGAACCTTTCCCACTGGTGTAGGTAGCATTCACACCGAAGTGTTACAGCTCTGAAGCTTTGCCTCTGAAGTCATTCAAGTGTAGGTAAGCATCTTAGTGATATAAGTGGAGAGACAAACCCAGTGTCCTATGTCTTGTGAAGGGTACAATGCAATATCCATTGGTATTGCCTAAAAATGTAGGACATTTACAGCAACTGTAATAGCAAATCATCATGATACCTAGTACTTTACATTTTCAAAGCACTGAATACACATTAATTAATGAAAGCCCAAATCTTGTGTTTCACTTTTTGAATGTGTGGAGCCCCAAATGTAATGGAAATGGTGCTTTTGTGCTTCATGCCTCACCAGGCAGGGCATGTTGTATTGCAGAGCTTCACACAGAACTCATATATGAAGAGAGGACTGTGTGATAGCTGAGGGGCATAGATCTGACCCATGCCTGGCAATAGTGTGTGTGTGGGGGGCAACACAAGGGCAGCCACAACCAACTTCAGCAGTGTTACTGAGCATGCTGAGTCTATGTGAGCATGCTCAGTCCAAGCCAAGAACCAAATCTGAAGGGATATGTGACCCTGAATGCCCCCTCATGTGTTGCCTTGGGGGTGCAGAAGGAAAAATGTGCTCAGTGCACCATGCTTGCTGTGAAGGGAGTATAGGGAAGCTCATCGGTGCTGTAATTGCAGAATTGTGCATACACTATTCTCACCAGGGCTTGAGAACTCTGGCCTATGTGTCTAAAAGATCAAAAGCCTTTCTGTGGTTTCAATTCCTGTGCTCTTAATTTGGGGCTATTATTTTTAGTCATTTTAAAATACTCTGCTGGGATATTTTTATCTAAACATTTGACCTTTATTTGTTCCTCCCTGTCATCCAGTCAAACAAATGAATGTAACAGTTACAGAACATCTTGTTGTTATAGCTACCAAATGTTCCTGAGTGATACTGCCCATACACCCAAGTGGATGACTGCCAGGCAAATCATAGGTAGTTGTTTTCTTAACTTTAGAAAGCTGAAGGTCATATACAATTTATTTGCAGAATGTGTGCCTTTGGGACATTTTCTTCAGGTCATTTCAGCACTGAAGACAGATATGCCCTTGAGTTAGGGCTGCATGGAGAAGTGCACATATTTAAGTTCAGGCCATGAGCTTGATGTATTATTGCACTCTTTGACTTAGGTCAGAGAAGGTAGGATTTTTGTGGCATTGTGGTCTGATAAGATAGTAGGACTTTACAAGGACCCTGGTATAATCCAGTGAGTACTAGCCTGGGAATCACAGGTTTTAATCCTGGGTTTACTACTGAATTCTGTGTGACCTCATCCAACCTCTCTGCATCAGTTCTTCCATTGATAAAAGGGAAATAACTTTTACCTACAAACCTTTGTAGAGCATTGTGAAATATATAGATGAAAACTTATTGTCACATTGCCTAGGGTGCAATTAGGATTGTTGAACAGCTGTGTCCCCTCAATTTTCTAGCCTTGGGTGCCTTTTACACTTTGCCCTAAGAGCAACCACTCACAGCTATATTGCATGAGTGCTAGAGCCAGCCAGCCATAGGTTACACTGTAGGGCAACTCCAGCAAACTCCCAGTCCTAGACTTTCCCTCAACAGTGTGCATCTTGTACTGCTGAGCAACCTTCCTGGACAATACAAGTTCATATAAAGTCCATCACAGAGTGTAAACCCATGGTAACTCTAAGGAAGTCACCAGGTCCAAATCTTTGGATTCAGCCAAGTTATGCTCTGTGCAGAATTCAAGTGTGTGTGTGTGTGTGTGCGTGTGTGCGCGCGCGTGCGCTAAGTGGGCAGGGTGAGGCAAAGGTGGGCTTTATACCCCCACTCTCTTTTTGAGATTGGCCAGGGACTGGTTGGGATTCTGGTGCAAGTCAAAGCAGCCTCAGGGCGGGTTAGTTACTCTAATCTGTGCCATCCGACAAAAGCCAAGGAGCTGTTACAGCAGCTGGGGATCACTGGAGAGCAGCAGTGCTATGGCTACAACTCAGTACCCATCCTGTATGTTACTTGAAGACTTTTCTAGATTGTGGAAGAATTCAGAGCTGGCTGGTTAACAGAGCTTTACACTCCCTTTGTACCATAGAGCAACTCAAAGATGATACCCAGCTGTATATCTCTATCATGACTAGTCCCACTAATGCAATGGAACAGAGTGGCCGAGTCAGGGCTGGCTCAAGGGTTTGTGGTGCCCCGAGCCAGCTTTTGCTTTTGCACCCCTCCCCTCGGTGGGGGGGTGTGGTCAGCCCAGAGGTGGGGCAAGAGAGCAGAGCCCAGCCTCTGGGCTGGCCTGCTCTGCCTCTGCGGGTGGAGTGGCTGGATCAGAGAAAGGGCAGGAGTGCAGGGTCTGGCTTCTGGGCCAACCCAGCCCACCTCCTGAAACCCTTAATCTTAGGCTCCCTGAGCCAGTGTCTTATTGACTCATGGCTAGAGCTGCCCCTGGCCTCAGTATTTACAGGTCATTGAGGATTAAACAGGGTAACTGACTGAGGCTACAGATGGAGATGGCAGGGCAGACTTTTGGGTCTGGTCTAGCTGTGCTCAATGCACAGGTCCTGAGGAGTGGAATAAAACTCTTTAAGTCACATTTTTGCTTCTCTGATCCTGGAAACAGAAGTGAAAGCAGCCTCAAATCCTCTAGTTATGCCAATGTGAGCAATGGATGACCTGGAATGTATAATACTGGGTCTTGGGCCTAGCCTCCTGGGATGCTTACAGATCTGTGAGGATTTATCTGAAAATCTCAGGGCAGCCAAGGGCCCAAAGGCCCCCTCCACCAGCCTCCTCTACCGGTGGCTAAACTGTATGTCTCAGCTGTGTGGTACCTGGGAATGTCTGCATATGTGAGGTTGTGGAATTTCCAAGTGTCTGTAGTCTCCCAACAATTCTGAAATGGAAGTGAATATACTGACTCTTATTCAGGAAAAGCCCTACTGACATAAAAGGTAGTGGAGTTTGCTTGGTAAAAGGCTTTCAAATCAGGTCCCTTTTCTCATATACTAAAATAATGTCTTAGGGCCCAGCATCATTAGAGTTTCTCTAGATTTGCAGTGGTGTAAATGAGAGCAAAGTTTGGCCCTAAATGTATAAAATGTGCCCCCTTTAATTTAAGTAATTTTAAGTCATTCTGATTCAGTCTGTTTGGAGTGCCTAGTTCAAACCCATGTGAACCTTTTAATCAGTAGCTTCTTGGGCAGTCATGTGGGGGGAGGTTATTTTTCCATCCAAAATATTGTTACATTATAGGTTCCTCATTCACATTTTCTATACTGGAATTGCCTTGATAAGTTCCATCATATTGACCATGCACTGCATTACAATTTGCTTTTTGGTGCATTTAAGGAACCTCTCTTCTATTAAAGGGGAGAAAAAAGCAGTATGGATGTATCTAGTATTTTATCTTGTTAGAAAGGGTTACTATTGGCCAAATCCAGAAACTTGATTTTTATGAACTTGAACTACAGCAAGGCACGTTTGTGTGTGTGTGGTTCTATAGGCGAGGAACTGACAATGAGAAGCATATCAGTGAATGTTCCCTAGAATGCATACCCTTTCAGTATATTTGGGGGCAGGGGAGAAGATGTATACTGGAGGAAAAAAGAAAAATACAGCACCTTAGGCCCTTAGGGGACACAATGTAGATTAATATGAGTTAAATGGAATGTGACCAATTTGTAAGGCATTTGGTTTGTATCTTGCAAAATTGAAGAAATCATTTTTCCATGCAATCAGAACAAGCCGTAGGCTACAGGGCCATAGTCTCTATGCCTTCCATCAGCCACCTCTCTTAATATGTTAGTATCTGAGACCTCCAAAATCCAATGATGTTATAAATTTGCCTATAAGACACTGTCTCCTTTCTTTGTGAGACATTAGTTCAAACAGGCATGCTAAGCTTTTGTGAAGAGATATCATCGAACATAGTGTAGTATTGTTCCAGCAGATTTTATTTGTACAAGAAGTTACAGTAATCTGTGCTTGTACAGTACATAGGGATTATGCAACTTCTAAAGTATTATATTTAAAACCTTAGCTACTATCATTCGAACTTTGTTTTCCAATGAAAATTTTCCAGATAAGATAGGGACCAGAAATTGCCAGGCTTCCATTCACCAAAAGGCTGTGAGTGCAGTCTGGAGTTTAGTGGTCTTATAACAAAAAGATCACAATTCTCAATGGTAGCAAAAATTATACAACTTTCAGATTTCTGTTCATAAAAATATCTCATATAGGGTGAGTACTGGGGATGTGACCAGAGCACAGCTTCTGCCCAGTGATTCCCAGCTAGTGTAACAAGTCCCTGGGTTTTATTGGATGGCACAGGTTAGAGCAGCTAACCTGCCCTGAGGCTGCTCTAAATTGCACCAGGATCCCAAACGGCACCAGGTCAATGTCAGCAGGATGGGGATATGAAGCCACTTTTACCTTACTCTGCCCCACTCCACATAGCACACACCTTTGAATTCTGCAAAGAGTATAGCTTAGCTGAACCCAAGGTTTGGGCCCCGTGACATCCTTGGAATTATCATGGATTTATGCCACTATAGCTAACAGAAGAATTTGGCTCACTCATACTGCAGGTACGCTCCGAAATCAAGTGCAGATTCACTAGACCAATTTCCCTCACCCAGGCACCAATTCTAGACCAGTATAACTCTACAGAGTTTATTGCTGCCCACTGATATATGTGAGGGTGGAATCAGGCTTGTTACCCTGCAGTCTGCCTAACCTCTTAGATGAAAAGATGTTTTTTGCCTGTAACCCAAGGAAAGATTTAACCTGCTCCCACCGCATTTTGAAAGAACACTTAGTATAGTGAGGCCCTCCTGGTGACTACAAACAGATGCAGAGAGGAAAATGGAAACAGCAGCAAATGTTATTTTCCCTCCCAGTGCCGTGCTCTTGTCACTGCTCGTGCCACATCTGTGCTTTTGAAGGGAAATGTCATAACATTGCTAATCAATAAGAAGAGTGACAGGACCATTTGTCAAGAACAAGCCAGTACTGCAGCTGTTCTAGTCATCCTTTCCCTCTGTTTTGCAATGAGAAACGGAGGGAAAGGTCTGATTATTTGCCTCAGGCAGCGCCAGTGCTCTTGTGGACAGCCGCTGTGTGAAAATAGCAACGATCAGCTTGCTAATGTTCTGCACAAGACTGCAGCAGTTGGACTGAATAAGAAGGCAAGAGCTTGGCAGGAAGTATAGCTTCTAACAATGGGATGTAAAAGACACTAGACGCCCTGCAAAGGAGAAATGATCCTAAGTATTGGAGAAGTCTTGACCTTTAATCCCCAGATCACTGTTGCATATGCATTTCTTTTGAGCTGCAGATGTTTCTTGCTGGTCCACTGGTTTGGAAGACAAGCAGTTGATCTTTAAGAGAAGGCAGGGCTCAGATAGAACGTAATGAAGACTTTAATCTTTACATTCTAATTAAAATCTAACAACCAGTATAGCACAGGATGGATCTATAAACTCCTGCAGCTGCTCTACCTACAGTAGCTGCTGCGAGCTAATGTAAATGCTAATGGGTCCAGCTCTTCTCAACAATGAGAGCAGTCATGCATTATAGTGGAGTTGTTTGCAGAGGTGACAACACTGAGCTGCCCTTTCCCACCCCATCAAAATAATTTTTCAGTTAGAAAATTTATCTTAATCTACTCGCCTATCTGTGTGCTTCACAGTCGCAGATTATGCTCCATAACTTTCCAGCAACATGTCTTAAAAAAGCTGAATGTTGTTTAATAGGTGCAATGAAGTAAGTTCTGTTATGACACAGAAATGGTTGTCTTTAAACATTGAAAACATGGGTTTGGCCCTCAATGAACTTTTGATAAGAGAAGATAAATCTCATGCAACACGATGAAAGGGTGCCTTTTCTATGCTTTCTTTAAATTATAAAACAGATTTTAAACAGTTCCTAACAAAATATTGCCTGTGCCCTCAGAAATTTGTGCATACTATTTGTAATATTAGCTCAGTGTAGGATGTTGTAGAATCAAACAATATTAAAAAGGAAGTATTAAGCCCTTTAAAAATATCTCTACAAAAATATAAGTAGAATATTAATTGTATAAGAATATAGCATATAAATGTCCAGGGTTAAATAGTTAATAGTGTCCATTTTAATTAAATAGGGGAAACAGATCTTTAACTGGAGTTATTATTTGGCATATGCAATCTGGTGAAGTCAAGTCATAGCATTCTTATCAACAATATTCAAAGCATGAAGACCTCCAGGCAATTGAATTACTTTGCAGTCCTCAACAATGTGTGTCACGGTTTGTGGCTGCCCACAACAACATAGTGGACAGCCTCTAAAATGCCACTGAAATTCTGCTGCAGCACAAATTCCATGTCTGATATGAATCCAGTTTAGAAGGTTTCAGTTGCCTTTGTGGTAATCAAACCTGGGTCGATGCCGAGTGGTGTCCGAGACAATAATTATTTGGCATTTCTTCTGCAGACCATGAAGATCACCACCTACACAGAGCTCTTCTTCAGGTCTGAGAAAGATAGCTAGAGTGTCATAGCTAAATATAGAATAGGTATTACACATAAAATTCATCTGGAAGAAAAGAGAATTTGGAAACTGAAATGTTCACTTATTTCTATATGTAGCACAACATTTTGCTCCACAGAAGCCAGTTTTTGCCTTAGCGTAAATTAGGTCTCTGGCATGAAATACTGGCTGGCCTATTGAAGTTAATTGGAATTTTACTATTGACTTCACTGTAATTTTGCTTTGGAGAGATAGTCCAAAGACTTGATCCTGATCTCACACTATTTATAACCCTAACTCCACTGATTTTAATGGTCATCACCCTGACTAGGGCTGAAAATGTCATGTTCTGGAACAAGAAGGATAGGCTTTACTGGTTTAAAATTTTATTGGAAAAAGAATCAATGATTAAACATGAACATTAGCACACAATGAATGCCTGGCCAAAAAAAAAAAAAAAACAAAAAAACATCAGAGCAGCTCTATGTTTTTAGATTTAAGTTCATGTGACCTGGTGACTGGTTTTGAATGGGTTCTTTCTCCTTTGACTTAAAGAGTTCTTCTTCAAGCGCTGCTTGGATACATTCAGAAATAGGTGTCTCTGTGCTGGAGCACCTAATTGGTCAGAATTTTTTGCCCTAGCTTGTCAGAAGAGGGCAGGTGGCCACTGCCCCCACGCCACCCCATGGCTATATATGTGGCTGCCGCCTGACTCCACCTCAGTTTCATTTCTTCTGCCTTCACATCAGTTGTGGAATTGCCTGCTCCTTGCACTTCACAAGCAGCCTGTCCTTCATTCACTTTATGAGCTTTTCGCCAGACTGGGAGCACCTATTTGTGGACTTAATTCCACCAAAGAAGGTCTCCCCTCTGGGGCCAGAACATCGCGCCCCTCCTTCATCCACCATGCCGGGGTTTAAACCCTGTGCCAAATGTGACAAGGCCTTTCTGTGGGATTATCCCCATGAGAAGTGCCTGCAGTGCCTGGGTGAAAGCCACATGGTCACTGCATGCTCCATCTGTCTGACCTTCAAGCCAAGGACAATCAAGGACAGGGACCAAAGGTGTGTCCTCTGGCCTCCGAGCAGGCTCAGCACTCTTCCCCTGAGGCTTCAGGACCTCCTGCAGCACCATGTGCAAGGTCGGCACCGGAACCCACCGGGCACTGTGCTGACAGGGGCCACAGGACAAGCTTGGTACCGACCTTGTTACTGTGGTGCCGACACAGCCCCGTGTCTCCAGCATGGGGCTCTTCCCGGGACCGGTTGCGTTCGACCCCCATACAGCGGCGCCAACATAACCCCGCGTCTTCAACACGGGGCTCACCCCGGGATAGGTTGAGGTCGGTGCTGATCCCGATGACCCCGGAGGCAGTGGAGGCTGCCAGGGCGCTCCTCCTGCTGCCTACACCTCCCTCCCTGGCTCCGGTTAGAAGGGGGAAACTGGCCTTCATGTCGGGGGCCTGGGCGTAGCACAAGCGGCACTGCTCTTCTTCCCCACCACTGGCCCTGGGCTCCAAAGGTCCAGAGCCTGTCACCCTCTTGGGTGCTGGTACCATGGAGCCATCCCTCAGGCAGCATATCACCCTGCTGTCTCCAGTACTGCCCTGTGGGTCCCAAGATGCTTCCCCCACTTCCAGCCTGGGGGAAGGGGCTTCAAAGGGCTCTAAACAGCCTTGGTGCTGGATGTTGGCGCCATCACCCTTTTGGTACCACCCTCATGAATGGTCTCCGCAGGAGGCCTCTGTGACTGCGCTGGTACCACACCTGGCACCGGGGGGAGCCTTTAACCCAGTACTGTCCTCTTACATGGGCGATTTGTTGTCACATTTTGATTTCCTGCACCGTGTCTCTGCCCATATGGGGATGGAGGTCCAATCCTCCAAGGCGCCCTCTGATGCTTTATACGGCCTGGTGTTCTCCTCGGTGGAACCGGTCATGGTTCCCCTCCACCCTAGTGTCTGGGACCTGGCCTCCTCCTGCTGGCAAAACCCAGGTTTCATCTCCCCAGTCTCAGATATGGCGCATCTCAAGCACAGGGTCCTGAGGTCGGTGTTCCCCTCACCCACCCACCACCAGTCCAACCTTCCGACATTGAGGGACGCAAGGGAGTTGGAGTTAGTGGGATGGAAAGTATTACTCTTCCTCAGCCTTCCAGTTGTGGGTCGCAAACAATCAGGCCCTAACACGCAGATACATGTTGGATGTGTGGGAGTCAATAAACAAATTCAGACATCTACTTCCACCAGAGGCCAGGGAAGAGTATGATTCCTTCCTGGAGGAAGGTAAAATAGCCTCCCAGGACCTCCTCTTGTCAGCCTGGGACATGGTGGATATGGCAGCCTGCACTATGGCCTCAGCGGTAACCCTGTGCCACGCAGCCTGGCTATGGGAAGCCAGAGTGCCCCCAGCCTTTCAGCAAGTGACCCTCGATCTCCCCTTCAGGGGCCCACAAGAGACCTTGGCTGTCTTGGGGACCTCTTGTGACCACCAGGGGGAGTTAAAATACCTCAGCCTTCTCCCAACGGGTCCTCTTCCACGTCCTCTGGCCCCATAGAGCCCCATAGTAGACTGACCCGCCCCACCCTCTTCTCATTAGTTACTGGTGAGGACTTAATCCTCACCACCATAACTTCAGTTCGAAACCCACCTGGGGGATCTTCCCAGCAAGGCCCTCCCCTGTGCATCTCTGGGAGGGACCCTGACTGGTCAATCAGCAGTATTGTTTTTGATCACAGCCTTGCTGTCAACCATCCAAACTCTGCCATTGAGTGCCCTCTGCCTCGCTACCATTCCTCCGAGCTGACAGACAGCCCCCCCGCTCTCTTTCTCCCTGTGGGTGAGGGCGGACTGTTCAGAGGTTAAGTACCCTCTCATCCTTCGAATAGGACTAGGGTTGGACACACATCCATACTCCCGCTGTTTACCCTAATTCGCCTAATACCTGGGGGGGGGGGCCTTTACCTTCCCATTACTCAAGCCTCCTTGACTACCATAGTGATCACAGTGAGGATCGGTGGTCAAAATCCTATGGGCATCCCTGGGAGAATGGGTTTTGCTCCCAGGGCACTATCACGTCCTGTACACAACACCCCCTGCTCTCTTGGGTGGCAGCTCCTTCACCTTTCGGGACACATAAAGATTCATGGAACACACTCCAAACATTGAGGAGTGTATCGCCCCATCGATCCCTGCTCCAAACCAAATGGGACCCTCCCCTTTTACTGCGACTATTTCCACACTGGGGAGCATCACTCCCACACACTCCCCCATGAACAAAGCCCTACCGTTCCACCCCCCCCCCCCCCAGGGGGTTGGGGGCCCCCCTGTTGATTCCTGTTTCCTTCCCATAGAAGGCATGGCTCCCCTGCCCCAAAAGTGGGGTGGGTGGGAACCTCCCCACCCTTCTTATGTGCCACCCTAACCAACCCTTTTCCGATTGTAACTAACGGGATTAGATTAAACATAGCTCATGTCTGATCGACCCCACCCAGGGCCCTAAGGTATGTGTCTCCAGCTCGGGATATGTCAACCCCTTCCTGAACCCATAGACCAGGCACATCGCTTCCGCCTGTCAAGTACCAGACATGCAGGCCGGAGCCTGTCTAGGGACGCAGACCTTTGATAACTCACTCATGGCTTTCATGCCAGCAATGAAATCCCTACACTCACTACTACCAGCTGGTTCACAGCATGGTGAATGACTTGCAGAGGGCGCACCAACTGGGCCTCCACCTCATTTTCTGCCTACCCTAATGAACAATGGCTTCTTTTCCCTTTCCGGGCCTGTCGTTCACAGCTACCCGGAATGCGCCATGAAACCCGCACATCCGTACACAGGGTTTTCTTTGCTGAGGTGAACCGGTATTACCTTCCCCTCCTCTTTTCCTCCACTTCTAATGTGCCCTCCCCTGCTCAAATTGGGGGGTTCTTGGGTCATGGCCATCAGAGGAAATGACATAATAATACCAATGTTCCTGTCCCACTTTGTCACTCAGTCAGAGCTGAACACAGTCCTCCCTCTGCCTTCCTCACCAAACTCGCAGTCAAAGCTGCTCAGTCAGTTCAGTGGGTAGGCAAGATATCTTCATCCCCAGAGTCAGGGGTCCAAGACCTGTGAAGGGCACCCCCAGCTGGGCTCCACTGGTATGGCCCACAGACCACTCCTGCAGGTGGGGTACTGGTCTGGTCCCGGTCATCGCCTTCTCTACCCAGCGGGGCCCCTCTCATAGCTTCTCCCTTGGGGATGGCCATAGCGCTGTCGTCATCCTGGCCTAGCTCCGAGACAACCCTGTTCAGGTGTCCCGTGGGTACAGCTCCCTCTTCCTCATCATGCTCCAAGGGTTCTCTAGCCCTAGTGGTCGCTACTTGGTTTTATGTTTCCATCCTAGGCGACTACTAGGGGTCTTTCTCACTGGATAGACCTCATATTACACCCGTCCCGAGATTCTGACCAGCCATTGGGAATTCGGGAGCTAGCTGTCCCCTGATAGAATTCACTCTCAGGGTAGGATCTAACGACAACAGTAGCATGGTCATAGAAGACGCATCAGATAAACTGGAAGCCTCTTAAAGGATACTGAAGGATGTGCACCTTTGGGGTGGCAGACTTTCACTCCGCTCCTGCTGAGGACACTGCTCCCTCCTTCCGTATATCCCGTTTTCTCCCTAGGGGCTTTTCCTTTGGGGAGCCCCAATTCTGACACACACCTCTGTGCGTCGCCAGGGATAAGATCAGCACCATACTGGTTGGGCTCTTTCCAGTGGTACAAGGTCAAGTGAGCCAATGTGAGCCTAGTCCCGTAGGCCACGGAGATCTGGCACCCAAGATTATCGTACTTGTGAGCCTACCCTTGGGCGTCGCTTAATTGCAATCAACTCTTTGCCCCTATACTGCTTCAGCTGTTTGCCACCCGCTGAATTCGAAAAAGAAAAGGGGGGAAATAACCATAATTCCACTTCCTTGTGTCTTCACAAGATTATCGATACTGACAGTCCTCTTCAACAGAGACCGCCACAGTGTCATCGGCATGCCCACATAGGCCTAGGATATATTCGTCAGGCTCACGGGAAGTTCTTTCCCTGCTCTGCCTTGTATAGGGCCATTGGGTGGGTCAGGCACCTTCCCCTCCCCATGCCAATCCGGGTGCTTCATTCCCAAATGTGCTATATCAGGTCGTCAGCTGCTGCCTCCGGCTGTTCGCACTTTCCCCTTTTCTATCTAGGATGCACTAACTCTCCTAGTCCCTACCTGCCTCTGGTAGCCCATCCCTTTTACAGACGCCAAGCATGCCAGATTCACGTTCCCATCAGGCTCATGGGCCACAAGTACTTTACACTGCTGGACTGAGGGAAACATGGTCTACATCTCCTCCACCGCTTATTGTAGTGTCGGTACCCACCACTCCCAACCCGACAAACCTACGGCCTTCTGAATTTCCCTATAGGAGGTACGTTAACTCGTGTTGCTGCCAGAACACTAACCCCTCTGGCACTTTCATGCCTCTGCCAATATGCTCTTAGGCAGAGCAGGTAGAGTCGCATTCCTTGACTATAGCCATGATGCGTTGATATCATGTTATGTCGGGCCATCCTGCACAAGCATGTCAGTTGGCGCTCGGACAAACGGGGCCTACTTCCCTCCACTGGTTTATGTCCTGCAATCCTTTTGAGGATCTTGCTCGTTGAACAGATACCCAAGTTGGAGACATGTTGTACTGAAGGTGGAAGAGCCAACTCCACCCGCCATCCATCAGCATGGCTAGCAGTCACCTATTTCTGAATGTATCCGAGCAGCGCTTGAAGAACAGTAGGTACCTTACCAGTAACCATCCTTCTTTGAGATGGGCTGCTCAGATTCATTTAGATCCCTCCCCTAATCTCACATCTGGAGTTGGTGACTCCTAGGAACTGGAGAGGGGGTCGGGCGGCAGCCACATGTATAGCCATAGGGAGGCGTGGGGTGGGGGCAGTGACTGCCTGCCCTCTTCTGACAGGCTAGGGCAAAAAGTTCAGACCAATCAGGCGCTCCAGCACAGAGACACCTATTTCTGAATGCATCCGAACAGCCCATCTCGAAGAAGGATGGTTATTGATAAGTAACCCACCGTTCCCTGAAACACCAATTTCTAAGGTGTGAGGAAGAGAGGGTGAAATGTGGATAGACTAGCAACACACATATCTATTTGCAATAGCCTTGGCTCATTTGTGGATTAGTAAGAAATATTTTATCATCTGCTACACAGTGTAGAGGAAAGCAAACTTGTGCAAATATTGGCTGGCAATCAGCAAATGACTTAATGTCTCTCTCGTCAAAAGGAAATTGTGGTATCTCTGCAAAATCCATCTCACAGAATAATAGGAATAACATCTTCCCACCCTGCAGGATTTTTAGTGGGAATGGATTTATTAGTCCTAAATACTACTGGAACCTAATTAAAAAGACTAAGGAAAGTTTGGAATGCACCTTATTGACCATAGTGTTTGAGATTAAAGCACCAATTTCCACTCTATTTGTTGTTTATTTTAGATTCCCTATAGCCTCGTATACAATCTTAAATGACACCTTCCTCCTGACTTACTTTCTTTTGAACTGGCAGGCATGTTGATCTTGTAAACCAAAAACAATAAATCTATTTCTTTGCCAGAAATGACTCACTGGCTAATACACCTCAAAATACATGCTATATTCTTTTAAAATGGTTGTTGTGGCTGTCACCTTTCATCACTTTCATGTTAATGAATTGAGGAATTCCTATTCCTAAAATGCCCCAGCTCTTTTTTAACAGTAGATTAGCCATCTTCACTAAGGAGTGATGACAACCTACAGGAGACAGGACAAGAGCTTTTTCACATGCTTGGTTAGGCAGAGGAACCTGCCATAGGATTTGAGCCTGCAAGGTGCTGAGTGCTATGGCTCTGACCTAGCAAAACATTTAAGAATATACCTGAGTAATTGACTTCACTGGGATTACATGAGCTCATAGCAAATGTACATTTGAAGCCTATCTAATTTTCTGAAATAAAAAAAAATCCCTTTAATTCTTTTTTTTCATTCTACCTAATAAAATACCCATTCTTTAACAAAATGCTGGTTGTGCTAGCAACGAGCAAACTATATGCCTTCAACGTCCCCCAAATCGTCAATATGCTTCTGATTTGGAAACACTTCCACCTTGTCTCTCGTCTTGAGAGTCTTTCTTTTTGTTTATTCTTCTTTCTTTCAGTGCTAGCCTTTTAGGGCTGATGCTCAGATTTGTAGAAGCAATGCACAGACATGTTAGGGTATCTGGAAGTCAACTATATCCTCACTCTGCCACAGTGCAGCCAGGGCCTGCTCAAGGGTTGTGGAGTCCTATCCTGCTTTTGCTTTTGCACCCCCAGTGGGGATGGAGGGTGGGCAGAACCCAGCCTCCACTCTGGGCCAGCTCACTCTGCCCCCCCCCCCGAGGGGAACAGCCAGCCCAGGGGCAGAGCAGGCCAGCCGAGAGGCTGGGCTGCACTCTCCCGTCCCTTCACTGGGCCGGCTGTTCCACCAGAGGCAGGGCAAGAGCGTACAGTTCACCCCATGGGCTGGCCCGCTCCACCTCCAGGGGCGAAGTGGCTGGCTCAGAGGAAGGGCGGTAGTGCAAGGTCCAGCTGCTGGGCCACCCCCACCCGCCCAGCACTGCAGTGCCCCAAGCTTTGGCATCCCGAGCTGGTGTGACGCTGGCTCATTGGTAGAGCCAGCCCCGAGTGCAGCACATGCTACAAAAATCAGCATAGTAGTAGAGATGAGTGGAAAATCCTGGCAAAGCTAGAACATCAAGGGGCTGACATGAGCAACCTGTTCTGTTCTGAGGAGTCATTTAGTTTGGAAAGAAGTTATGGAACTGATGACTGTAAGCCATTACTTTAGTGAACCTGTGCATGGCTCTCCCTTCATCAAATTAACATTGCACTAAAATGCATGAAATACCGGTGTATCTTCACACTGCCATTTCACAGAGTCAAAACTTCAGAAGATGGTGGCTTGCTGCAACAGTACTATGAGAAGGCAGAAATAATTTAGCAATAACAGATGAATATATACATACACACCTCTATCCCACTTGTCTGTCTCATATGGATGCTTTCTTCTGGATGCTTTCTAGAACTATGTTTCATTTTCTTGTTTTCATGTTTCATGTTTGTACTTACTTCAGTAAAAATGATATGTTAAGAAATGGGCATCTTTCCAAACTTCATCTGAATAGCTATGACCCTGCCTGCCCAGTGTAGAAATGACTTGTTTCAGGGAGAGATCCTGCTGCTTCATGGTGAGTTATCATATCACGCTTGCTTCCCAAATGTTATTGCAAACAGCGGCCACTTATTGAATTCCATAAATGTATGAAACGTTAACATCGGGGTGTGCTTTCCATCTCGTTATGTTTTCACAAGATGATATATGTGGTGGGTAAGTTACTCTGATTTGTTGACTGAGATAACAACATTTAGGTTAAATAAATGTGACAGTTTGGGCTATGATATTTTCAGCTTCATGATGTGGGAAATCAAGGTTTATGCTAAGAACTTCAGGGATTTGTAAATTCTAGTAAACAAGCCTTTCACAGAGTGAGAGTTGCAGCTTTTCGCCTTCCTGTAGCCCACCTGTCGCCTTGTCTGCAATGGTGAGTTTGGGAGACTCTCCAGTGGTAGGAGTGGTGAGTGTATTGCCAGGTCACCACCATGTCATCTTGCCTCTCTTTGAAGGGTCAAATTAGTCCCCTCAGCCCTGTCCATGCTACTGCGATGTTGTAAACCATGAGGAAAGTTCACCTATCCTTTGATTCTGTAAGCACAGCATACCAGACCACTCAGGGTGCACGGCCCAAATACAGCTTGTAATATGTAAATAATTCTGCACAATAAAAGTGGTGGGACTCATTTATATGGAATACAGGGAGCTCTGGGAATAAGATGAGTGATGGCCCTTGAAATGAGGGACACTGGAAACGTAGAGAATTTACGTAGTCTCCAGTTAAGTTCCTGTTTCTATTTGCATTCAGCTGCTGATTGTGATTTGTTGTCCCTGAAGGAAGTGATTATCTCTGTTGATGTGCAGTATAACACTGTTTAAATATCAAGGTTCACATGAATTGGACAGGCTGGGCAGAGGACTTGTGCATATTTCTGCATATATTATCAGGTATGGGGATTTTAAAGTCATGACTAATATTAGGGAAGGGCTACTCTGGTGCTTTTCATTTGTATTTTTAAAATTTGTATCTATTTGGAGTTGTCTATTTAAATATTACATAGATTGTATTCAGCACAATGGCCTACAGATAAGATGCTATACAATGAACTTTTAAATTTCATATTGCAATGTGCCTGTGGTGTTTGCACCTCACTGAGGGCCCTTTATGGTGGTGATGGGACAATTCATCATAGTTTGACTTTTTTCCATGAGTACTGAGTGCTGTTTATAGATTGCCTCTGATTCTATGTCAGTGGAACTCTGAGCCAGTGGTGCCCCTTTGGATTTTCAAATAGCCTATAGATAACACACCTGAAGGACTAGTCCATACTAAATGGGATTTTAATGTTATCTTGAGTGACAGGATTATACTGCGGAATGTGTATTATGAAGTCTAGCAAAGTGAGTTGTGTGCTCCTGTCCTGTATCAGCTTCTGTCCTTGGGGGTAAATCCTGTTCCCGTCCAGCCCTGGGAGCAAATCCTAACCTCTGCCACCATTTAGCTGCAGAGACCACTGGCTAAGCAAAACTCTCTCATGGAAAATGGTAGCAGAATGCAGCTCTACTCACAGCATCCCTGTGAAATTATCATTTCTGTTTTACATATAGGAACACAGGCACAGAAAGCTCAAGTAAGTTGCTCACAATCTCACAGCATGTCTCTTGAAGAGGCAGGAAGAGAATTCCTGTTTGCTACCACATGATCACTTATGGCATAAAAAATATGACACTACCTGGCAGCTCAGCTTCATTAAAAATGGACCTTATGTTTGGAGTCACTTTCTGAGCAGACATGGAAACTCAGGTTCATTCAACAAATTCTTCTTGTGACACCTTATTGCTCCCAAATTTTAGTATATCCACATGTCTACATTAACCCTAGATAAAGGCTTCTTTGTAAGGAGGAAGAAGATTTATAAATGTTTGGTGGATGTCCAGCCACACAGTGGAGGCGCCTCGAGGTTGGAATTGCCTACCCTGTCTTGATTCACACACATTATTTTCACTTGCTTCTGCAAGTGGCTCTGTGAGCATCTTAACATAACAGATAAAGTGATAAGGCTAGAGAAATACCTAGCTAGAAATCTTATCTAGCTGTTTTCAGTTATGACCATCTTCTAATGCATTCCTAGAGCCTTTACAACCTGAGATACAACCAATCCTGGTTTCCCTGATTAATTACGGAGGCATGATTATATCATTGAACGTCCTATCTAAAATAGCCCCATGTTCATAACCAGATCTTTAAATTGAAGGGAAAGGAAGAGATCAGATGTCCTGAGGAGGGCTATGTTAGCAAGGCTTTGTTTTTTAGAAGAACTGAAGATCTAATTTGACTTTCCTAGTTCTAATTTCTTTGCTAATTTGCAGCTAAAACTTATTTACACTCAGGGTTGCATGAACTCAGGATTGGCTTTATGTTGTCTTCTCTACCAAAACTGGTGGCTGGCCCAGGCTAACGCAAGGGTCTGATCTCTGCACATTACAGAGTTCTTTTTCAATCAGGAAGCCTGGCAGGAGAAAAGATTGAGAAAACACAGGAATATATTGTGTATAAGTGAACAGGACATAGAGGATATTAAATGTTGTAAAATAATCCTGCATAGCAGAGATATTGCCAGTGCTTCTGATAGGCAAGAAAATCAAGATAATGCAAGTCCTATTTTACTCCTGCCTTCAGTAATAACTGGGTCACTGACCCCTCCGACACGTGGCTCAAATGTAAAATGTTTGGACGTTTGACTCCTTGCTGATAGTCTTGCCTTTCAGTAGACATTTCCTGGTGTGAAGAAATTGATTTACTATTTATTAAAATTCTATCTACTATTACAGGGTGAGGTTTCATTTGTGTCAGCCCTGCCCCTTTGAATATAAACTCCTCAGGGTGGTAACTTGACTGTCTATAAACCACCATGCACATGCTGCACAAATGAATATTAATAAGAAATAATCTTGGCTTTCATCTTGGTACTGCTCTTTGTACTTCTAGAGTGTGGAACATTATCACCAAGGTCCGCATAGTAAAATAAACACATACAAATGGTTTGTGAAAGTTTTATATTACACAAAGTACCCACACCAAAATCTTCTGGAGCTTTCCCGGTCTCTCCCAATATTTAGGGGATTGCAGCGTCCTTGTGTAATCTCTAGCTTTTAGTGCTCTGTGTTTGGTGATTGGTGTTACAGGAGTGCTGAGGAAAAAAGAGAGATGTTATCTGTATATATGTAAATCAATAGATAACAGAAGATGGTGCTCAAGACTATGCAGTATTGTTACTGGATTTTATAGGACCCCATAATAAGTCTTACTGCTGTGCACTGCAAATGATTTCTTGTGTGTAGCTCTTTATATGAAACTTCTAACAACTGAGCTGTGTATGGCATAAGGAACCAGATGAAAGCAGAATCTTTTATCCTTCCATGTTTGCTTTCAGATTTGTTTATTCAGTAATAGGAGAATAGAATACAGAGCAAGGGCTGACCAAAAATTCATTGAAATCAAAGGGAAAATTCTCCTTGACTTCCAAGAAGCATTGGATCAAGGCCTCTATATGAGCACTTTGCTAGTACAATTTGAAAATGAGAAAATGTCATGCCTCTTTGTTAATTAAGGGGTAAATTCATAGGCCTTAAATCTAGCATAAGGATTTTAAATCCTGGAAGAATTGTTTATACACAATTCTATTCTTTAGTCTGCAGCAATATTAATTTACTATTTTTATTTTATCATTAATATTAATTTATTAGAGCTAATTCTGGGCCAAGTCCAGTTCCCATGGAAATCAAGGGAAATTTTGTCATAAACTTCAATGGATCCTATGTTTGTAAATATGCTAGGATCACACTGGTTGCACTTCTGAGAACAGTTTAAAATGAGATCATTCATCCAAAGGATTGACAAAACTTGAAATACAATAATAACATAACAAACAACGAGTCCTGTGGCACTTCATTTTGTTAGTCTTTAAGGCTATGTCTACAGTTAGAGTTACAATTCAAATTACTGAATTCGGATTAGTCAATTCGAATTAATAATTATTAATTTAAATTCAGTGAATTTGAATTGACATGCCCATACTACAAACTCTTATTCAAACTGGCATTGGGGGCACCATGGGAAGTGTGGCAAGATGGCCGTGTAAAATGGCCATTGCCACAGCCAATCCCCTGCTAGGCTCTGGCAATCTGAGCTGGGCACAGGGAAAAGCATCCCTTGCCCAGCTCCAGCCCTGCAAAAGCCGCCTGTCAGGTGCCTTCCCCACAGGCGGCCCGCCGGCTGGAGCAGGGGCTGGGGTCCCTGTCCCCAGCCAAGGAACAGGAGCCACATTGCCCCCCCAACCTGATGTTGCTGGCGGGTGAAGGCACCTTTGGGGCTGCTGGCCCCAGGTGCTGAAGGGCTGGTCTCCCTCCCAGGGTGCATGGCACCCTGGGAGGAAGGCCAACCATTGTCTTGAATTGACATGGCCACACTGGGTCAATTCAAACTACTGGGTTCAAATTAACCCTGGCTTTGACGTCAAACGAGGTTTGATGAATTCAAGGTCATCTTTCTTTAATTTGAATTTAGGAGTTCCTCAGTTTGAATTGAGGAAAGTGAGTGTGGCCATGCATTTAATTGAATTTGAATTGATTGTCATCAATTTGAATTCAAGTCTAAATGTAGACACACCCTAAGTGCCACAGGACTCCTTGTTTGTTTTGTTGAACTAGACTAACATGGCTACTGCTTTGGAAATAATAACATAGTAAAACAGTCACAAAGACTGCTGAACAGTATTCATAATTAAATTAACAATTTTGAAATCAGAAAGAAAGTTAGTTGAGCACAGAGCTCCAATGGTAAAAAAAAAAAAAAAAAAAAAATGTGGGCGTTTGGCAATCCTGAGCTTTGCCCAGAATTCTTAAAAGACAATCTACTGAACAGCAGTAAATGTCTCCAAGTTCCTACAAGGCAAAGTTTCTTTTGCCTGAAGGAAGTAATAAAGTAGACAGAAGGCACTATTGAACCATTAGATCAATATCCAGCTCCAGCTAGGCTTTGAAATACGAAAGCATGCAGCAACACAAGCCTTTCAAAGATCCTTCTTTAAAGAATTCCAGATACAACAGAATGAGGATGGAGGTGGTAGAGATGATGAGGAGTGTTCGGTGGTGGGACAGAATTAAAAGAAGGAGATGCAAAGATTAGAAAATGCTTATGGAACTAAAGATAATAGTGGAAAAAGATTAGGACATTGCAGAAAGAAGTTACAACAAGTGGAAAAGACAAAGCAATTCTCACCCCGTTAAAATGAATTTATAACAAACAAGGAGTCCTGTGCACTTTTAAAGATTTACAATTTTATTTATCACATGAGTTTTCGTGTGAGAAAATCTCACTTTGTCGGACACTTTGAAGATGGGGGAACTTACAGAATTGGAGGAAAATGAATGCAGGGAACTGTAAGTCATAGGACCAGGTCACACTGTAACAGCCAAACAAATCAGTTAAGATTCAAAAACTCAGGAACACCATACAGAAGAAGATGAGGTCAAATCCCTGGTTGTAATGAGAAAAAAAATCCAAAGTCCTTATTTAGTCCTGAAAAGACCAAGTCAAATTTGCAAATGAATTCCAGTTCTGCAGTATCTCTTTGAAACCTTGCTGTGTTATTCAATCGTTTTAGCACAGCTATTGGCAAATCATCAATGGAGTGATCAGGAAGATTGAAGTGCTCACCTACTGGTTTTTGAATGTTGTGATTGCTGATGTCAGTTTTGTGCCCATTTATTCTTTTGTGCAGAGACTGTCCTGTTTGTCCAATATATAAGGCAAGGGGGCATTTCTGACAAATTTGCCCCTGTCTTTGGGCAAAAAAATGACTTTGGATATTTTATTCATTAGAACAGGTGATTTGACCTCATCTTCCCCTGTATGCTCTTAACCAGTGTTTGAATCTTAACAACTGCTTTGATTTGCTTTTACACTATGACCTGGTCCTTTGACTTACACTTCCCTGCATTTATTTTCCTCCCATTCTGTAAGGTCTCCCATCTTCAAAGCATCTGACAGAGTGGGATTTTTCTCCCACAAAAGCTCATGCAATAAATAAATTTGTTAGTCTTTAAAAGTGCCACGGGACTCCTTGTTTGTTTTGTTGAACTAGACTAACATGGCTACCCCTTTGGGATTTATAACTTATCTCTATTGCTAGGTTTGTGAAATTATATATACAGACTAAATCCCTTGGTATTCACTGTCTTCTATGCTTAATGAAAATTGAAAAGACTATATAAACCTATGCATAGAGAAGTTTGTATCTTTCTTTTTCTGATTTCTTATCATATTCTGTACTGTTGAACCGTATTATTGGAATATTTTGTTTGATATTTTTTCATCCAATGTAATATTTACAGTTCAAATCAAGTTTGCTAAACACTTTCTTCCTGATCTTTGTTTGAAGGTCATTCAAAGGCAATATTCAAATTTTCATCTCATTTCTTCCCTCACAGAGAATACATCCACTTCATTTGAGCAAAGGAAGGTAGCATACAGAGGGACATCCTGTATGGTAAGTGCTGCTGGCTAGAGAATGGAAGTTCCATTTTCTGAAGGATTTTGAGATTTTAAAATTTGGTTTTGTTCTGAATTGGATCAAAAACAGTGGGTTACTTACCAGTAACTGTCCTTCTTCGAGATGGGCTGCTCACATATATTCAGTTACAGGTGTCTACGTGCCACAGGGCACGGTAGCTTAGAGAGTCTTTACCCTTAGCCTGTCAGTTCAGGTCACACGGCCAGTGCCCCTTCTGCGCCGCAACTGTGGCTATATAGGTGACTGTGACCCTAACCCTCCCAGTCCCCTATAACTTTGCCAACTCCATTAGTGGGGATGGTGGGAGGGGTCTGAATGTATGTGAGCAGCCAATCTTGAAGAAAGACAGTTACTGGTAACTAACTCACCATTCTTCTTCAAGCGCTGCTCACATCATTCAGTTACAGGTGACTGCTAGCCATACCCAAGGATGATGGAAGGAGTTACAATATACCCACGCTGAGTACGGCTCTGCCCACCACGGCATCTTCTCTAGGTTGTTGGACAATAGCGTAGTACGTTGTGAAAGTATATACCAATGACCATGTAGCTTCCCTGCAGATCTCTTGGATTGGGACCTTGGCAAGGAAGGCCGTTGATGATGCTTGAGCCCTGGTAGAATGGTCTCTAACAGAACCAGGAAGGGGCGTATTCATAGCAGTTTTTGATACAGTTTACTATCCATTTGGAAATGCACTGTGAGGACACTGGAAGACCTCTTTTGCATTCGGCAACTGCCACAAAGAGTTGGGAGGTCTTGCAGAACAGATGCATGTGCTCGATGTGTGTTAGGAGCACTCTCTTCACATTGAGGGTATGCCCTCCTCTGGTTTTCCGTAAGCTGAGGGTCTGGATAAAATACTGGCAAGCAAATCTCCTGGTTGAGGTGGAAGGGAGTAGCCACCTTAGGGAGGAAGGATGGGTAGTGTCACAGGAACACTTTGTTGGGAAAGACCCTCATAGATGGGGATTCTGAGGAAAGGGCCTTCAACTTTGAAACCCTTCTAGCAGAGGTGATTGCTACTAAGGCCACCTTCCAAGAGAGGACCAGTAGGGTGCATGAGTCTAAGGGTTCGTAGGGGGGCTCCATTAGTGCCTGGAGCACCATGTTAAGGTCCCAAGGAGGGGTGGGTTCATGGGGTTGTGGGAAAAGTCTTTTGAACCTTTTCAGGAACCTAGTGGAAATAGGATGGGATTAAACAGGGGCCCCATCTCCTTCTTCATGGAGAGCAGAGACTGCTGCTAGGTGGACTCTCAGCAAGGAAAGAGAGAGGCCTTTGTCTTTAAGGTCTAGCAGATAGTCAAGGATTAGGTGTAGAGGGGCCAGTGCAGGATCTACTCTTTTACCTCGAGCCCAGATGGAAAATTGTTTCCAATTGGCTGTATAGGTGGACCTGGTAGATGGTCTTCTACTACTGACTAGGACCTTCCTAACCCTGTCTGAGCAGAGCCTTTCCTGCTCTTTGAACCAAAGAGTCTCCAGGCTGTCAAATGTAGGTGACCTGGGTTTGGGTGCTGCAGGTGCCCCGAGTCCTGTGTCAGGAGGTCCGCCCACAGGGGGAGGTGGAGTGGGGTCCTATAGGAGTGAGAACCAGTGGTGTCTGGGCCAGTCCAGAGCTATTAATATTACGTTTGCTCCATCCATCCTGATCTTCAGGAGAACTCTGTATATTAACGGGACTGGTGAGAAGGCATACATCAGAGGGCCTGACCAGCTGATGAGGAAGGCATCATTGAGGGACCCCTCCTCCTGACCCCTGCGAGAGCAAAATTGCTGACACTTGCAATTCTGCCGTGTCGCAAACAAGTCTATCTGGGGTGTGCCCCATTTGTGTATCAAGTGAGAAAACACCATGTTGTGGAGTGACCACTTGTGATTCACTAGGGGCTTACTGCTGAGTGAGTCCGCCAGCCTGTTGTCCACTCCTAGTAGGTGAGCAGCCACCAGGGTGAAATTGTATTTCAGGGCTAACTTCCAAAGTTTGCACACGTCCTCGCAAAGAGTTGGGGAGTGGACCCCCTCCTTGCCGGTTCATGTAGAACATGGCTGTGGTATTGTCCATTAGGATCGGAACTGACCTGCCCTGTTTGTTGTCAGAAAGGTCATGCAAGACAATCTGATGGCCTGCAGTTCCTTCACATTTATGTGAAGAAGACTGTCTTTGTGGGACCAAAGCCCCTGGGTGGAAAGTCTCCCCCAGGATGTTGGACCCCACCCCAAGTCTGAGGCATCAGTTATCAGTGTTACAGTAGGAGTTGGTGTTTTGAAGGGAATTCCCCCCATAGCAAACTGGGAGTCCTTCCAAATCTGTAATGTTCCCAGGATATCTTGGGGAACTGACAGTACCTTGGATAGGGAGTCGCTCCGTGGGTAGAACGCCAGGGAGAACCAGACATGGAAGGGCCTCATTCTCAGCCGTGCCATCCAAATCACGGAGGTGGAGGCTGCCATGTGCCCGAGCAGCTGTAGGCAGTGATGGTCTGTGGTCACTTGGGACTCCTGCAGCTCCATAATAATGGTGCAGATGGACTGAAATCTTGAAGGGGGCTCCCTTTGTGAGCATCTAGGAGAGCTCCTATGAACTCTATACTTTGGGATGGGCAGAGTTTTGACTTTTCTTGATTTATGCAGAGGCCCAGGTACCCACACAGTTGAGTTACCACTCTGGCATGGAGCTTTACCTGAGCTCTCGATTCCCTGTGTATTAACCAATCGTCTAGGAAGGGGTAAACCCGTATGCCCCGCCAGCGTAAGAACACCACCACCAGCGCCAGCATTTTGTGAACACCCTGGATGCCAGAGAGAGCCTGAAGGGGAGCAATGTAAATTGGAAGTGATTTCCCTCCACGATGAACCTTAAGTACTTTCTCTTGTAGGGACATATTGCTATGTGAAAGTAAGCATCCTTGAGGTTGAGGGCTGTGAACCATTCCCCAGGAGACAGAGATGGAACAATCTGTGACAGGGAAGCCATGGGGAACTTTATTTTCCTTATGTTTAAAGCTCTGAGATCTAGAATGGGTCTGAGGTCCCCATTGGGTTTGGGGACCAGAAAGCAGCAGGAATAGTATCCTTTTCCCTGCTCCCGTTCTGGGACCCTTTCTATGGCCCCGAGGGAGAAGAGCTTCTTGCATTCCATCTCGAGCAGGGGATCTAGTCCCTGGTTCCTGAGGCTTGGGCGAGGGGGTGGATTTCTGACCCAAGGAGTTGAATGAACCTGTATGCGATACCCTTCTGCTACCATCTCGAGGACTCACTTGTCAGTTGTGATGTTGGCCCAGTGGTGCACAAAGTGATGCAGGTGGTTGGTGAAGGTTGGGGGTCAAGGCTGTGGGTTTGCTGCCCTCAGTGTAGCCGTCAAAAGCACTGCTTCCTTCCTGACAAGTGGTCGGTATCTTGCCCATGTCTGCTAGACTGTGAGGTGTGGGACTTCCCATCCTTGATCGAGCGGGCCTTGTCCCTATCCAAGTCCCCAAGATGTCATTGGGGATATTGGTAGGACTGAGGAAGAAAACTCTGCATCTGGATTTGCTGATTTAACTGCTGCAGCTGCAGTTGCAAGAGCTGATGGGGTTTAAGGGAATGCCAGATAGATTGCGGGGTATACATTCCCAGTGATCTGAGGGTAGCTCTTGAGTCTGTCATGCCATGTAGCATGGCATCTGTGGATTCAGCAAAGGGGTCAGGGCCCTCAAATGGCAGGTCTTGGATGATAAGCTGCCTCTGCAGAGACAGGCCAGAGCCCTGAAGCCAGACAGAGTGACGCATCACCACGGCAGAGGCCATAGTATATGAGGCTGTGTCCGACGCATCCTAAGTAGCTGTGAGGGTGTCTTTAGACACCAATGCCTCTTCTTCAATCATCACCTCATAATCTCTGAGGCAATCTTTGGGAATAAGGTCGTGGAACCCTTCCATGGTTCGCCAGAGGTTGAAGGCATATCTCATCATAAGGGCCAGATGGTTGGAGATACGCAGCTGTAGAGCTGCCATGGCATAAAACTTCCTGCCCAACAAGTAGAGCTTTTTAGCTTCCTTATTCTTAGGAGTGGAGCTCAGCTGGCCCTGTCTCTTTCTGATTTACTGCATCAACCACCAACAATCCTGGTGTAGGGTGCTGGAAGAGGAACGCAAACTTGTCCTGGGGGACATGATATTTGTGTTCTGCTGCTTTTGACACTGGTGGAATTGAAGATGGGGTCTGCCATCGCACCCTGGCAAATCTGTATACCCCTTCATAGAGAAGAACAGATACCTTGGCTGGTGGGACATTTTCCCCCATGTCAAAGAGGGGATCAGTTTCCTCCTGGACCACCCCAAGTTCTATATTCAGATTCGCAGCCAGGCAGCAGAGTAAGTCCTGCTGGGCATGGGAATCATCCTTATAGGCAACAGGCCTTTGGAAATTGTAATCATCCAGGGAGGAGGATGAAGGGGCCCGGGATCTACTGCGCTGTGTAGAGTCAGGATTGGGCTCATCATCGGAAATGTCCGAGAAGTTTGGAGTCCGAGGTGGAGATGGTGCTGAATGATGCCATGAAGTTGAGCCATCGTCGGCCATCATGTCCAGCCATTTGTGAGACCAGTCATTAAAAGAATTTCTGGTTGCGGTGCAGCATGGGGAAGAACAGCCCCTGGCTGAGGTCTTAGCGATACCGGAGGGATTGAGCCATGGTATCCACACTAGGGCTGACGGGGTCATCTTTCTCCATGGCACAGGCATCGGGGAGCGCTTCTGATGATGCTTACCCACCCATTCTCCAGTTCCCGAAGCAGTTTTGGGAGAATCAGAGGAACGGGCAGAGGCCAGAGACAACAAGGAGGACGAGCTGGGCCTCTGTCTTCTGCAGCCTTGAGCAGGAACGGCGCTCAGGTTTGTGGCACCCCCCTGCAGCAGAGTGATGTTGGCGCAGACAAGTGACATCATCAGGGGAGCACAATGGCGCTGTCCCCTTTTGGCACCCCTCAAACATCGGCGCCCCCCTGCAACGCTTACCCGGCTTACTGGGTTGCACCGGCCCTGGCCTTGAGATCACCGTACCGAAGGTTCAGAGGACGAGTGCCGAGAGGAGAGCTCCTTGGAGCAGTCATTGGCCCAGTTTTGTGATGCCGGCAGAGGGCTCAATGGTACTGGGCTTGAGGGTGGTGCCGATCCTTGCATCGACTGCTGTCTGGGTACCGAAGCTGGTATAGTCTTTGACCTGGCCTTCTTGGCTGGTACCAAAGCTGGGTCCTGGACCAGAGCCCATGTCTTTGCTGGGGCTCGCGGTGTTGATGGTTCTGAAGACAGCCCTGATGCCGGTTCACTGGGGACGGAACTCGGCAACTGAGGCGAACGGTGTTATAGAGGTACCAAAGAGGAAGCCAACCAGGGTTTTGAACTCTGCGCCATGAATCGGTGCTGAGACACCGGTGCAGGAGTTGCTCAGGGTGCTGGCAGAGCACTAGTGGCTCAGGCAGCATCAGAGGCAGGCACGCGGTCCTCGGCAAGAGTGTGTAAGCACTGGTCTCTGTCCTTGTGAGTCCTGTGTTTAAAGGACTGGCAAATGGAGCAGTTCACCACAAGGTGAGACCCATCCAGGCACGTGAGATATTTCTTGTGAGGATCATTGAGTGGGAAAGCTTTAGAACACACCAGACATGGTTTAAAGCCCAGCATTTTAATTTCCCATGAAGGAAAGACAGGCACTTGCTTCTGCAAGTTTTGGCTAATCCGAAACCATTGCTGAGGTCGGAAAAAGGAACTGGGAGGGTCAGGGTCACAGTACCCACATAGCCATGGTCACGGGGCATTGGCCATATGCCCTGACCTGACAGGCTAAAGACTCTCTGAGCTACCATGCGCTGTGGCACGTAGACACCTGTAACTGAATGATGTGAGCAGGGCTCGAAGAAGAACTAAAATTTTGAAATTCTCGGCAAAAGGAAATTTCCAAGAAAAAAAATTGTTTAGAGCTAGTAAAAATATTTTGATTTTTTGAAAAATGTTTGTATTATATTATATCCCAGATCCAGCTGAGTACCCACTCTTGGTCACTCATCAGACTGCTGTGAGGGAAACAGCTAGATCCTTTGTGCTATAAACTGCCAGCCTCTGAAATGAGTTCATGTATTACCCAGTATGTCCCTATGTACATTGTCAGGAGATAGATACCTTGTCTAGTCTCCTCGCCCCCCACCTGAGTGCTGTGTCCCTGTGGTCCACATATCTAGCTTCTTTTACAAGTGCTGACCTTTCAAACTTCCCCATAATTTAAATTTATGGAGTATTCCTGACATGTGGATATTCTGGACCCTCAGGTTAACTTTAGGCATCCATGATAGTTGTGATGTATGACCCACAGATAGACAGAGATTACACAGGATTCTAAAACCCCACTGTCTCTTTCTTCAATAGCACTAGAAATTCAGATATGTAAACAAAAATGATAAAATCTACTTAGATTTACCAGTCTCAGTCTCTTCGCCCTTCTGGAAATTTTCTTTGGGCCAAGGTCCTCTGGAGATATCCAGAACTCTGCTGCAGCTCATGGTTTGACTTCTGAACCGTGGACCTCTCTCATGATCACTTCTTTTTCTCTTGTCTTTAACAAAAGCTTCCTATGTGGGTTTATGAGGTCCAGTTTAAACAGCTGGCAAAATTTGGCGGCAGTTGACTCTATGCAGAGTATCTTGCATAACTCCCGCCAACTTCATAACTTCTCTTCAGTGTGCTGTCTTCATTGTGCTGCATCAACATGGATTGTAGCCCCATTGAAGCAGTGCTATGCTACTTGAGAAGGTGGTTTTATTAGATCGACTTCAGCATCGATTGAGCATGACTTTACTGACTGTTGATCTGGAAAAATTGATCTGACAGCAGCAAATTTGCAACTGTCAATATTGATATAATCTGTAAGTCTCCTAGGTTTATATGTCCCATCTCCCACTACCAAGAAATGCATCCTTGGCCCAGCTGCTGGTAATTTTTATGTCTCCAAACCCCAGCCTCTATAACAGTAGTTCTCAATCGTTGTGTGGGGACACGTTTACTGTGTCATCACAGAGTGGTAAATGTGTCACAGAGAGCTGAGGAGGTAGTTGGATTTGTCCTGGGGCAGGGATGGGTTAGTGTGTCTTGTAGGGTCACAACATACCTGCAAGTGCATTGTGGACTGCAAAAGGTTGACAACCATTACTCTATATGGACAAGCTGAAGGAAGTGGCTTCTCACAGCTCCAGCCAACCGTCTTGGCATACCTATTGACTGGTGAGAATATAGCCATTAAGATTAAATGCCCTCAGTTGTATGCAGTCTGTGAAAGATGTACTTACAGGCTTGTTGGCTATATTGAATTCATAGAGCCAAAGAGGCATTCCATGATACATCTATTTTTATAATTGTTACAAATTTCACAATGTCAACCAGAATCCATAAACTGTGCAGATACCCCAAACAGTCATATTTTATAATATATAATATACCAGTAATACAAAATTAAAAAATTCTAAAATTAATTTCAAAACAGAAAACCTAAAACATTTTGGTCTGAAAATATGACAGTATGATGTTTAGACATTCCTTGAATCTTCTCCTCCCCTGTTTTTTCCAAAAATAAATTCCAGTGAAATCTACCTTATTTCATAAATGGAACTGCCTGTTCTGGTGGAACATAATTCTATTGATAGTTCTGTGACCAGCTTTAGGTGTGGCTTTTACAGTCATAGCCTTATAGGGCGGTGGTTCTTGACTGTCTGCGAGTCACGACATAGTTGGTGACATGCTGCAACCTTACAGGACACACCAGACCTCCTCCCCCAAGCCAAACCCACTTATCACTGTGTAGCAACACAGTAATGTGTCCTGACATAGTGCTTGAGAATTGCTGTTATAGGGAATGCAATCATGTAACACCTGAGAAGCAGCTGTTGGAAACATTGTGTGAGGAGTGGTAAGGTGGCAGAATGTTTTTAAGGAAAAATTTTAAAGACTTGAACAGAAAAGTGGTATGGGTTTTCACTCTCTTTCTATGGCGTAGCAGAAATTCTATTGCTTCTGTGAAATTCTGAAACTTACAGAAAGGAGACTGTTGTGTATCCAGCTTCAGATTTGCTTCTACAAAAGCATGTCAAATGTACATTTTGTCTTACTGGTAAGTAAAAGTGCTCAGTGCTCTGGCTCCAATATAGCAAAGCGCTTATACTCATGCTTGATATATGGCATGTGATTATTTCCACTGCAGGTTTAATCACATGATCAGTTTAATAGGATTTTTCCACAAAGGGTGGTCCTGGGAAAGATATGTGTGGAACACACTCTGAGGCAGTAGCCATTATGGTCTTGAAAGAGGCCATGTGGTGGAGGGAACATGGCAGAGAAGTCTTCCAGATCTTATGAGGTGGAGAAGGGAAGGTCCATGTGGACATGTTTCCAGCCCAGATCTCCTGCCAGGGCTAAAGTAGCACTAAAAATAGGATTCAGTCTGCCTCCTGTATGCAAAGGAGGAAAATTTCACTGTGTTTTTCTTGCATGAACAACTAAAAGTTAACCCTAGGTCATTCATGGATTATGCTATATTTTCTTCAGAAGAATGTCAGATAGTAAAATAGACCTTTATATTACATAATAAATTTCATTTATTGTTCTGCTTTTACTCACAGAGCTTTTAAAAGCAAATATCTAGATTGAGGTACATTTTAACAAGGTTCTTTCCTCTCTTAATTATTCAGTTTTTATTACATTTTGGCCTAAAATGTATGTTTCCATTGTCCCCAGCTCTACACAAAGAAGTCATGTACAGTACAGACAAAATCAAGGAGCAAAAGACAGAAATCAGAAACAGTTTCTGCAATGAAAAATAAGGACTCCAAAAACCTGATTTTAATCTGGAAAGCATTTGCAAAGAAAGGAGATTTGTTGATGTAAAATCAGTTAGCTAAACACAGATTCTTTTAATAATGTATTTGAGTCACCAAATCCACTGTAATCAAAGAATGCTAGTTAACATTCAGTGTTAACAGCAATGAAAATAAAAATACAGGATCTTATTCGCCAGTGCCCTCATTGTGCATGGTCATTTATACCAGTGAAATGTTAGTATAAAATGCTAACAAATCAGAATGGTAGTATTCTGCATTTGCTTTACACTGGTGTAAATGATTACATGATGCAAGGCAATGGAGAATCAGGTCCATAGAAATTTTTCAGAGTTGGTGGTTAAGAGGAATATTCAAAAAACAGAAAACACTGCTGTCATAACCAGCTACTACAGCATGCTGAACAGAAATTATATAAGGACAAATCTTGCATCTCTTGATATCCACACTGATAAAATTGGTAGGGGTAGAGGCAGGAGGGAAACAAATATTAGAGTTAAGTTCCATTGGGGTATCCATGTTACTCTAGTTCAGCAAAACAAACAATGAGTCCTGTGGCACTTTTACAGATGAACCAATTTATTGCATGAACATTCGTGGGAGAAAATCCCATTTCATCAGACACTTGAAGAACGTGAATTTACAGAATTAACGTTAGAGTTAGTTTCTGATAGAAAGTACTAAAGACTCCAATACTCTTTTCAACCTGACTTCAGCGGAAATTGCCATGGCTGGGCCCTTCACAAGATGAGATCCATCGTACTTAAACATTCAAGAAATAGCATGTCATATTATTGATGTCTTTTTGCTTGTTACAAAGGAATGATAAAATAAAGGCTATGAGAAATAGCTTGTTAACTTGCTGATTCCAAACCACACTGCTTCAATTGACGTGAGGCATTTTTAGTGTTTGAAATTAATAGTTTGAGAATGATATTCTGTCTGTTCATAATTACTTTATCCTGTCTTCAGAAGTAAAAGAAACTGTTAAAAACAGCAGTTGCTACATCAAAGTAGATCTCATTAAGTAGGATTATAATGCACAAGCACAGGTACTGGTGTCACTGAAGCTATTTTATAACTACTTAACTGTGGAAATAATGACACAGCATAAGGTGGGAGTGAACATTAACACTGATCTTTATTCTGCCTGATGTTCTTGATCTGTATCAGATTCCCTCTTTGTTTTACATTTGGTGCAATGTACTGCATCAAACCCTGAGAGCCAAAATTAAGATCAGTTACCGTAACATGCATAAAATATGACACCTATTTTTTACAAGAACATGATACAGATAATGAATATTATAAAACATTTACAAAGAATCAGGGAAATTCTGAAATTTCATATCACCTGATGTCTTGGGTAAAGTTTCCATTTAAAAAATATCACATGAAAACTTTTTTCTTTTAAATCTTTTAATTTAGAAAGTAACATGTTGGAGAGAATGCCCTACATTCTTCTTTATGCACATACAGTAGCCCTTCAGCACTACACTGTATTGAAGGCGTAGCTTATCATGAGAAGTGTATAGCAAATGCATAAGCAAAGAAAAAGATATTCACAAAGGTTATGGGAAGAAGACCTAAATGGTTCACAGTGAATTTCAGTCCCACATCAAACACTGCAAGCAATAGAACGTTTTCTATGCATATTTCACAAACAGCTAGTGGCTCCAGTTTTCCAGTGCCCTAGGTTACATTTTAATCCAAAGGCATAACACTCTCACTGTTTAAATAGATGATCAATCAGAGAGGCCATTCTTGGGTTCACTTACACTCAGCATAGCCATGGTCAACCATTCAGTACCTTTGACCTGACCTTTGAACAGTAAAATGCAAAGACAGCAACAGCTGGGTTTAGAAATAAAAGCCCATAACAAAAAGCCTGGAGAAACATTTTCATAACAATAGGAACTGTTTAATAAGATGTTGACTACAAGTTGGAAGTAGATATTGGACTGTTACAAGATGAAACTGCTTCTGGAAATAGTTAAATTCAGAAAAAGTTGAAAAAACTCATTAGAGGAAAATACACAGTATTTACTGAAAGGACAGCTATGAAGGATTTAATGTATAGCCATGAAAGAATGATTAGGATAATATCAAAGGCATGTAATAAAACTATTTTTTTTGCTAATACTTTGCAAAAGCCATATTCAGAGGCAATGTTTCTGAAATGAGACTGAAAATAGTACATGCATTCAGCATATATAAATATGGAGGTAATTTAATCAGCCACATGCTAGCCAGCTTTTATTAAATCAGCACTTTGAAATGAATGTGACTTTTAGATCTGGCATGTGTTTGTTATTTTGTGTGGTTTTCTGGTAGTATTGTGATTAAAATACCTATTTGCCAATTGCCTCATTTGTCTTGGTTTATCAGATTACAAGATTAAATTACAGTTTTCAAACCCTTTAAGAGCACTTGCACATAAATCACCTTTTTTTTTTCTCCCAGAGATTGCATCAATTCCCAATTGTGAATGAACTTTAAATATATTTCATGGGAAAATAATCAAGATCCATACCCAATTAATATGCTCAAATAAAATGCTTTGGAAATGTCTTTGTTCATTTGTATGTGGAAACTGCAGTATCTTTGTGTATGTGGTAATTTTTATTCACTTCCTTACTTATATTTCCTGAAAAGTAAACAATCCTATGAACAATTAAACTTTCAAATAATTGAAAATCTATATCCTACATTGCATATACCCTAAAAGAGGCAAACTCACTATAATCAGAGGAAGGCATTATTGAATAGGTTTCTTGTGAAGCAGAGGCATGCATTTGACTTCCACAAGATTTCTTAGCCCACAGAAGTCTATAGGGTGACCTTTCTATTATGTATTAGAGGTCAGTGGAAGAGGAACCCAGAAAAGAAAGGGGAGTTAAAAAAAAGCAGGTATATGTCAAATTTAAGATTTAACACTGTGGTACTCAAAAAAGTTTTACAAATGGAAAGAAACATGTATCTGCCAAGAACCAGCCTCAAAATATGTGATAGTTAATGGTCTATTTTTATATTGATATATAATTTTATTTAGGCAATCAGATATTTACTTCTTGCAAAAATATGAGGTATATTTATCTCTAAAATAGTCATTATGTATATGAAATAGTGTGTGTGTGCGTGCGTGCGTGCGTGCGTGTGTGTGTGATTGCACGTGTATGTAAAATAGTTAACACTACATTTTTTGGGCTCATTTACCAAATGCTAGTCTCTTCAAAATTTTCCTTATGCATTGTTTCATCATTTTGCATCAGTTTCAGCATGAGCCAAATATAGCTATGCATATATAAACTCCATTTCTGCTTGCAGTTAAGATAGCTAGACTTTTCAGTACTAAATATGAGGATGCAAATTCAGTCTGCACAGATAATTCCAAACTTTTGGATGTGTGGAAGACTAGGAGCATAAAAGTGTATGCGTAAAAATTTGCTCACACAGTTGCGTATGCAGTAATCAAAGCAGCTTTTGAACCTTTGGCCTTTTCCTTGAATAATCATTAATCACTATTATAGCTGTGATATACCTTTTGGGGGCGGGGTTGGGTTTTTTTGTTTTTTTGTTATGTATCAGCTCACTATTTAAAGTGCTTTCATGTGGCCACGCCTATGTCTGGCCATGGCATGTGTGCACACAGGTGTGGTTGATATAACAAGTTTTCCTCACTCTGTTCTTGCAGTGACCTTGCAAGTAATGGTGGTGTTGTCTCCTGGGGCCCTTGTGGATGTCCAAGGAAGGTGGAGAGGAGTGAAAGGGAGATTAACTGTAGGATGACCAGACATTCTGATATTATCAGGATGATCCCAATATTCAAGAGTTTATTCTATATATACAATTGTATTATTCCCAATTTTTCACACTTGCTATCTGGTTATTCTCCAGCTGCTGCACACCTATCACTTCTATGCACTGGACAGCAGAGACTGCCAGATGTGCTGGTGGACCCTTTGAAAGCCTGGAGCAGCTGGAACACTCTAATTGTACCCCAGGAAGGCTTGGGTGGTGGGTCTCTGCAGTAGCCTCACTTAGAGCTGAGCCTCTCATATATAGCGTTATAGCTGTTTCAAATGACCAACATATCAGGACAATCTGTATATAGGCCATACACAAAGTCAAACTGGACGTACTGAGCTGCACTGGGACGAGTGAGAAGCACTGTCCTGCCCAGATTTCCATGGTGCACAGTGTAAGTGTACCACACTTATGAGGGTGCAGTGTACTCTTCCTTCTACTGGCAACCAGCTCTGCACCCCTACTCCTTTGGCATAGGTCCGTGACTTTCCTGGCACCTTGGGGTTGCTAGCACCAGAGCAGTCACAGTAGAAAGCAGTCCTGATACGTCACCAGCTACCAGCCACAACTTGTTATGTGTCCAGGAAGTGGATAATGTTCCTTTCTCAATGCAATGTGCAATTTAAAGCATAAGTCACACACACAAGATCAGGAGCAAAACACTTGACACTCAAGTAGAATAGTACAAAGATAAATCTTCTTTAAGGGGTCTGGTTCTGAATCTTTAAAGTCCAGAGTGTATGACAACCCTCTCCTAACAATCCTTTCTCAAAGGAAAATTAAAAAATAAATAAATAAAAGCAAACAACTTTACACACAGGTGGTCTTTTCTAAATGTCTTTCATTTCTCAAAGGGAAAGGATTAGAAATCTGGTGGCTGTGGTGAATTAACACACTGACCTCTTATCTTTAGAGGCCACTGATGCTTGAAGACAGCTCAGTTCATGAATGAAATAACTTTGGGTGGTCTAGGTTCACTTTCAGTTATGCTGAAAATAGGGGCACAATAATATACAGACATCAATAGTGAATTCAATCTCACTCTAAAGCAAGTAGCTGTCTTTAGGCTGAAAGCTGAGGTGCGTTAATAAACCTGCATCAACCAAAAGAGGCTAGTAAATACCTGTGAATTCTATTTGGATTAATAAAGTTTGCCATGAAAGGCATAATTAGTTTAATATAATAAAAAATGTACAGTGTGATAAGAGATTAGTGTCCTCATCTGCTGAAAGTAATTTTCAAGCATAAACATATTATTGATGTTTGACACTGAAAGTAATTGACAAGTTCTGGGGGTATCATTGTCGACAATTTCAAACAGAATCAGTGATGAGACTCATACTTTATGTTTGCACTTGACAAGACTCCTTTACCTCCAGTCATTTCAGTACCACTGAATTGTAAAGGGTATGAGAAAATAGACCTTGAATTAAATTCCTTGCCTTCAACTTCTCACACTTGGCTCCTTCAAAAAAAGAAAGAAGGAATATTCTGCAGTTTAGGAAACAAGACTTTCAATGTCCAACTCAACCTTTGCAAGCTCACACGTTACCTTCCATACCCTCAGATTTTCCTACTTTTTAATCTACTTCTAGACATGACATGGCTGTTCCTAAACTGTGAGGATATTAGATTGCTACCATGGACTTTGGAAGTGGGGAGAAGGACCCTAGACAGGATGCAGAAGATCTTGACTGCACGTGGTGTACTGGTCTCATATTATTTGGGAAGATAAGCCCCAAAATCTTGTTTAATATCACTATACAGATGTCTCAGTTATTACTCTACATTTTTGTCTGCTCTTGTATGATGTCAACATACCATATTAACCTAAGATGAAAACACACCCCTCTGTTTTAAGTGATTGCAAATTTGATGTCAAATTTCTTGGAGAAAGTAAAACTCATTACATTGGTGTATGTGTATACTTTGAGAGAGAGACAGAGTATATGCTTGGTAACTATATCCATGTTCTTGCCATGTCTGTTTTTTATTTGGCTGTATACACAGAGAACTGTCCTGCTTGGGTTGACCTCTCTATCATTTGTACTATGTATCATGCAGGTTGGGAATTTTCTGAGTTAAAAAAAAAAAGTAATTGGCCTTGATTAACAAGCATCTGGTATGAGTATAAATGGTTATTCCAACAGTAATGAGAAAGAACATGGGGAAGCTGAAGACTCAATTTCTGGCAATTGAACTGTTACTAATCTCTGTGTTACAGAATTCCTTTTCCTTGCAGATGGGGGAGGGATTTCTCCACATGTTTCAAAGCCTGATATTTGTAACAAAAGTACTTAGTCCTGCGTTTGTAGCAAGCTACAACTAGTTCTGTTGCCTTGTCACATAGAAATCTCTCGTTACCTTTCCTGAGAGTTTCAAACAATGAAGAAATTACCCAACCAAGCTGTATACTATAGCAATTTATTAAAACTGGGTAAAAACATTGAGAAAATGTTTGGGGAAAAAATTGCTGTTTTTCACTGAATTATTTCAAAATTGGAAGTGTTTTGGCTGCCTATGTTATTTATATTACAGTTGCATTTACAGAGCCCAAACAAGGTTGTGTTAGATGTTGTATATACACTTCATAAAAAGACGGTCACTCCCCTGAAATGCTTGCAATTGACATGGATATATGAGACAAATGGTGGGAGAAAGGAACTATCCTCTGATACAGATGAGGCACAAAGGGGTTAAGTGACTTCTTCAAAAATCATACTGGAACACTGTGGCAGATCCAGAAATTGAACTAGAGTGAGCAAGTTGGTAGTTGTTCTGCACTCCCCCAAGTTGGAAGCTGTCTTGTTTGGGACACACAAAGGTGTAGGATCCAGGCACTTTACTCCTTCCCCACCGACTACTGCATTACCGTGTGCAGGGGGCTATTGTCTTCTAGCCCTTAGTGATGGACACGTTGTGTGGGCAGTTTTCATAAATTGTCTACAGACATAATCTTAAAAAAAACGCTGATGCAAAAAATGTGTATATTTTTTGCATGATTTATCTTTGTTTCCTATTTTAAGTTGATAATAACCTCATCTGTAGCAAATGTGTAAAATACATATATGTAAGCGGAGGTAGGCTTGGGCAGGGCCATCCCAGGAGTTTTTGGTGCCCCCTCCCCCACATGTTATAAGCAATAACATATTAATAGATTTTTTTTTAAAAGAGGAAAAAATCACTTCCTTCTAATTTGGTGCCCCTTAAAGCCTGGTGCCCTAGGCTACTGACTAATTCACCTTTATCAGTGGTTTTCAAACTTAGCATAGGGACCCAGTACTGGGTTGCAGACACTCAGGTACTGGGTCACAATGCCACCTGCTGCCACCACCAAAAGACTGGAATGCATTGGTCAAAGATGTAATTGTTGAGTCTTGGGCATAAATAATTGTTTTCAACTGGATCCTGAGAAAAAAAGTTTGAAAACCCCTGACCTATATGGTTGGGCCAGCCATGGGTTTGGGCCAGTTTAGCTATCAGTTAGTTATCCCTTATATATTCTTTCAGAAATGATATAGTACGCACTCTCTCTCTCACACACACACACTTGCACGCCCACAGAAACACCTTATATTTCCCCCCTGATTTTCCAGTGTAATGTTAACTTAAAGAACAACTGTCCAAGTATTTTGGAATGTTTGGGAAGGGAAGTCTTTATACACCTTGAAATTTTTTATTAAATTGCAAGCTATTATGTCATCAAAGGAATACAATAAATAGGTGATAGACTAAATATATGTATATATGTTAAATTGGCAATATGCATCATACACTCTGACCAGGTGATAAGGATTCTATTCCATGAGATTATTTCATTATGATCACACACAGAGGCACTTGATAGTGTTGGCGCTGACTACAAGTTACCCCAGCACAGACTGATTGAAGGCCTCTCTTGTGCCACAACAAACTGGTACTGAGTTGGCTAGGAGCTACCCCCGCTGCAGGATGGGCTGTGAAATGGTTAGCCTTGAGAATACTGTCTGTGTTTAGTACAAGATATCAGCATTTTCCATCAGAGCCAGCCTGGGAATGCAGTTGGTCCCCGGCGGGGAAGAACAGTTATATGCAGGTTGGGGGCCCTCTGCTTTGGGGGCAGTCTCGCTTGTTTACCCTGACCCTGCAGGGTGCCCAGGATTTCCCCACATTGGAATAGCACCCGCTATGAGCCCTTGAGAGCAGAAATAGAGGGTGCAAGACTGACCGTAACTGAAGGAGCATAAGCATTTGATCCTTCTTTGATTGCTTGCTTGCTTGCCGCTTGTGGGCAAGGTAACTTTTCCAAAGCTTAAAGGCTAATGGCTCGTTGAATTAAAGCAATAAAACTTAACATACCCATGCATTGAGCATGGCTTCACTAAGTGTATCCAAGTGTCCTGCTGAGGGAAGGGCTGGTCCCCAACCTCCTGTGACACCTAGCTACATCATCTTCTCTCCCAACAACATGCTCACAAAAAGACAGAAAAAGTCAAATAATCTTTAATATTCTTTGCAGCGGGACATACGGAAAAATTGAGATCTTTCTCGGAAATGCCAGCCTTTCAGAAGAAAGATGATGATTTGATTTCTTGATGAGAGCTAAATATTGAAGACTTTAAAACCTGGCACTTATTAGAAAAAATGATGTTATTCTGAGCTGTCAGCATTTCAGAGCTGAACCATATCTCCCTTAGTAGCACTACTTTCCAATATTCTGCCCCCAAAGACACATATCTTTCATTATAGGCCAACAGACTAATGTCTTTCTTTATGGATTGGACTCAATTTTTTTGGCTCTATGGGGTTGCTATTCAGTTATAATGTTCTTCCAATCACAATTAATTTCTTGGGCCTCATACAATGTAGCTGTAAATTACTTTTAATTAAACATGTTTTCAGTGGCTGTTTGTTTTATTTGAATAGACTATAGACATGTCCATTTGAAATACTACACAGAATACACTGCTTTGGGGGACACTGCACAATCCAAGCTTTAGCAAGTGCAGAGTTTATAGTGAAATAGCCTCAGTGGATCTTCACCTCAAACAATTAAAAATCTGTGATTTTTTTTGTCATAAATATTTTGGTTCTGAGTGATGGGCCATCAAAATTCATGAAGCAGTTATCCCTCCACCTGTAAGATTACAAATATCTGGTAATTTTTTAATTTTAGAAGGATGACATCTTTCAGAAACGTGTAACTCCATACAGGAAGGCTTGCTTCCAATGATTTCAATGAAATTACACTGTGGATAAATTTGGTCCAGTATAACAGCTCTTGCACACGGGATCTTTTAAAGCATATGAGTTCACTGGAGCATATTACACTGAAAGCCAATATCTACATTAGGAAAAGTTCATTTGAACTTGTTAGTTCAAACTAATAAGTTCACAGTTAGTTTGAATTTACTAAGTTCAAACTAAGGATTAGTCCTGGTCTCCACTGTACTTAGTTTGAACTAATGCTCAAACTAAGCACTTAGTTCGAACTAACAGGTGGTAGTTACTAGTTCGAACTAAGCGTTCCTTAGTTCAAACTAAGGAAAGCTTGATGTAGACAGGTAAAAAGTTAGTTTGAATTAAGCCTCCTTAATTTGAACTAACTTGCCAGTGTAGACATAGCCCTAGGGTATGTTCACCAAATTGAGAGGAGGTTCTATCTGCGCTATCATAAGGCTTTACAAAGCAATAAGCAAATTCAGCTGCTTGGAATAAGCACATATATTTCTGCCGTCTTCAGACAGAAAAGCTTAGCATGCATTTTTGGGCAAGCACATCTGTAATTACTGCTTTGCTTTGTCTCTAGAACTGCCAGCTTCACTGAATAGTTAGGTAGATAAATGTGTATCTTACTGAGAAGCATGGTAATTCGGAAGGCACCTGGACTCCAAACAGGACAATATGCACTTATATGGAGGGCACCATCTGGAACATCTATGTCGGTTGAGTAGAACAATGGTTCCATATTGGTAAGCCAATCTTAGGTGAGCTTTTAATGTGTGCTGATTTGATATTAGAGTTTTTGGTTTTTATATTGTACTATTATAAATGCTGTTCTGCAGCCTCTCCTATGCTGTAGGTAGGAAGCTGACAAATGGCAAGTACTGTGCCATTCAGTGATAGCCCTGAGTATAAAATTGCTATGATAACATTTAGTTATGGTAGGCCTGAGAGAGCCAAAACTGTGATTCTGAGCTTGGCCGATTGCCAGCGGTGGAAGGTAGAGCTGTCAAGATAAAATATCTAACAAATGACATGTTTAAAAGAGTATCTGATATCAATCTTTCACTAAGATACATTAGGAAGCCATTAATGAAGAGGTGAATAAGTTTATAGTAGAATTTCCTGGAGACAAAAATGTATGAGTCTTACCATTTATGGCTGACAATTGACAGCATAGTGCATCTGCGAAGAGGAAAAAATTAAATTAAATGGGCCACTTCAGTAGCAAACAGTTTGGTCCCTTTAGCTTAGTTTGCTCCTCACCACTCAGTAAGTAATACTGTCTATTTCAAAGAGAAATACTTTTCTCTGGGACAGTTTCCTAAGAGGCCTGAGGAAATATTTGAAGGGTTTTGCAGTCAGCTCACAGCCTGGACTGGATACTCAATTTTCATCATCCAGCAGAGTATGGCCCTTCACTCTTGGCCTTCCTCTGGCTGCAATATTACCCATGCTGGCATGCAGAACTGGTGGCAGAATGCAGCAGCTAGAGGGCTTGACCATTTGTGCTTCTAGAAAATTGATATCTATGGGAATAACCAAACTTGGGCCGTTGGATCCTGGCTCATCCACATTCAGTCCTTTCCCAGGCCTCCTGCAGTCATGGAAAGACATAGGCCTCAGAGCTGTCATGCTGTCAATAGCTGTGTCCATTACTTCTGTCCTAGCACTTTGACATTTTCCTTATGAATAAGTTTATCATTTTTCCCATAGAGACCAGGAAAACAACATGGCCCAAGCTGTCACTGACAGTCAGGCTAAAGTAAGGTATAGAGAAAGAACAAATTAAATTAAAAAGATGCCCATTGTTGTGACTTTTATGGGCAACAGTTAAGATGGCATCAGATTTGGGTCACTCCAACTTGGGCTGGATTTCATCTAATGACATCAGGCTACCTTTCTATATATCTGGCATCTTGAGTGATCACCACTGTCCCTGTGTGATTCTATTGCAACAGCAGAGATGTTAGAGTTCGTTAAAAGGAGAAGATACTGCTGACAGAGTGAAGAAGGTCCCTGGCCTCTACTATTTCCTCCCTTTTTTACCTAAAAGTGGCTAAATAAACTGATCTTCAGGCCATGTTTCAAAGCTTGACTATTTGCTTGGGTTTGAGGGAAGGCCTGAGGCTATTGGAGTAAGCAGGGGTCATTGAGCATGTTTTGTATTTTATATTACTGGCCGGCAGACTCACTTGTTGGAGGTGGCTCTGCCTACAGGACTGAGTGATTATTCTTTTTACTTGTGAAATGTCACTTTAAACCCACTTTTTCACTTTTACAGGTGAAATGCCACTTTAAACCTAGAAGGATGGAATTCATACTTTGCATATACATATTGGACCATAGTCTGTTCTAATGTAAAATGATACAGTTGCATTAACTTTGAGTTACATCAGTTTATACCAGCTGAGGATCTTGCCTGTAGTGCTAAAACAATTGAAATTATTTTTGCAGACAGAAGACTTGACACTCTCCCACTAACCCCAGTTTTACATTTGGTATAAATTCATAGATATCAGTGGCATTACTTCTGATTTACATCTCTATAACAGAGAGAGAGGACTAAAATGAAAAGGGCCAGGTGCTCATCTGAGGTAAATTGATGTAGCTCATTTGAAGCCAGTCTGTTCCAAAGTAGCCCACAGGAGATAGCAAACAGTGTTTTGCAATGACAAGAAATAAATTTGCCTCTATAAGTTGTTTCTTACAAAGCCATCCATGTTTAAACATAGCTTTGACAGTTATGGACCTAACTTAGTTCAGTCGTCAGGATACTGAAGGCGAGAAACACTCAAATGATCTTCCCCTGAGCTTTGTCCTGTTCTGAAAGCAAAGAGAGATGGTAGAAGATTCTGGAAGGGAACTGCTGGCTAGGTAAGTAGTCTGAGGCATAGAGAGTTTCCGGTTTTGTGGAACACTGGTCCACCTTTTGTGGAGAGGTGTATACTTTGGATGGATGTCTTCCTTGTCTATAAAAGGAAAATAAATCTGCTGGGAACAGACTGGCTGGAGTAGTTAGGAGGGTGTTAAACTAATAACAAAAGAGGAGTATGAAAAGAGGGAAATAAATCAGCACTCATTTAGGACTAAATCAAGATGTCAAAAGGAAAATTAAGCAAGGCACCAAGAGACATGGAGACAAGAAATTCTTAACTGCCTATACACCAATGCCAGGAGCCAGGTAACAAACAAGAGGAATTGGAATTGCTCATTTATGAGCATAAATTCAACTTAGTTGCCGTGATTTAAACCAGGTAAGATGAGTCACATGACTAGAATGTTAAAATCACTGGTTAACATCTATTTAGAAAGGATTGAGATGGCAAAAGGGAAGCAGGCATTACCTCTTCCCAAAAGTGGCGTAATCTGTTCCTGATTCACTGATAAATTGGAAATAAATTAATTTGAATGCCTGTGGATCAGTGTCCTAACAGACAGCGTACTGGTTGATATTGTCTATAGACTGCCACATCACACTAGAGAACAGGATGATGTGTTCCTTAAACACCTACCTAAACCATGTAAGATAAAAAAAAAACAAAAAACCTTGAGCCATCACAGGGGACTGCAATCCTAGGGTTTGTTTAGACAATGAGTTAGTGTGTGGCAAATCAAAGTATAAATCTACTGTTCTAATTTGCCATGTGCTAACTTTTCATGTGGAGCTATCTACCATGTTCTGAAAATTCCCTAATGTATTTTGATTTAAACCACTTTGAAACAGGAGTATGTCAAAGCACTGTAGAGAACTTTTAATGCACAGTAGCCGAGTCCAAACAGCCCATTAGGGTGCTGCTCACTACTGTATGGTAGACTTCCACCCTCATAGACTAGCTCACCATCTAGACAAGTCCTAAGAGAGACAGATGCTGGAGGTCTCATTGCTGTTGGTACTAAAACATGCTCAGAATTTCTAAGAATTATAGATGACAATTTTGCAAATGAAAATGTATTTCATTCAATATGGGGGACTTGCAATTTAGGCATACTCTTGACAAAGGATCACAGAACTAAAAATTAGTGGTGGTTTAGCTAAAGCTGAAAGCAAATATGAGCCAAAGCAACTGGGAGGAAGAATTTAATGTGAATAATAATTTGTAACTGTTTATGACCATTTTTCTAGGTGCCCCCAAAACCACAATCAAGAGAGTAGGCTACTCTGGTTAAAACACACCCTGCTTAGAGACAAAATGAAAAAGAAAAATCTGTTCTGTTTCTGTAGAAAAGAGATGATGTTTTTGTATCAGATGATGAGGGTGAAATATTTTCCATTCCAACAGCAGTTAAGGAGGATGTTAAACCACAGCTGCTAAAGTTAGACATTTTAAAATTAGTAGCTTTACATACAAGACTTTTACAAGTGCTGGCCGAGGAGCTTTCTGGGCTATTAATGGTGCAGGGGGCTGAAAGAAAGCAAAGGTTGCAAATATTTTAAAAGGGTAGATCGTGTGACTGAAAAACTGTAGGTCTCTTGGGCAGAATAATTCTCAAAGGGTATGTCTACACTGGAGCCTTAGGTCGACTTAACCGCCTGAAATTGACCAAAGGTATTCCCTGGCTCCATTCAGAATTTATTAAGTAAACATATGCATTTGCCTAAGTTGACTTATAACTCCTGCTCAGAAAGTCAACTTAAGTATTAAGCTGACTTCCAAGGGCAGGAAGGGTCAGGGTCAGGGCCTGGGCCCAGGCCCCACTCCCTGCCCTGCCCCAGGTTCTGATCTGACTCAGGATCCTGATTTGGCTCCAGGGGCCCAATCCAGCCCCAGCCGCTGCTGGCAAGCGGCTAGGAGCCAGATCTGGTTCCTGCCCTTGCCACAAGTGGCAAGGGGCTCAGAGCCAGCCCCAGGTGCTGCTAGCAGGCAGACAGAAGCCCGATCCAGCTCTGAGCTGCTTGCTGCAAGCAGCTCGGAGCTGGATCCAGCCCTGAGCCACTTACTGCCTCCAACAGGTGGCTCAGAGCTGGGGAGACAGCCCAGTGACCCAGCCTCGTCCATGTCACAGGGTACTCCTGATCAATTTCAAACTGATCAGGAATAGCCTGTGAAATTGACCTGACTGGGTCACTCGACTTTCTCCCCACTGGCACCATTTGTGGCTCAGGGCTGGATTGGGCTCCCAGCCCCTTGCTGCCAGTGGCATGAGTCAGCTCCCATGCCCCACTGCCTGTGGCAAGGGGCTTGGGGCTGGATCCAGCTCCCAGCCAGCTGCTGGTGGCAGCAGGAACCAGGTCGGACCCCAGGACTAAATCAGGGCCCCGTGGCAGAGGTGGGCCTGAGCCCGGGCTTGGGGTATGTCTATTAGTGTAGATGTTCCCCTAAGTCAAATTAACAAAGTCAACTTTAAGCTGACTTATAGTTGACCTTGTTAAGTCAACTTAAGTGAGCTCCCCAATGTAGACATAGCGAAGGAAAATAACTGAATGACTTCTAAGTGATTTGATTAATAATGAGTTAAAGGAGAGTGATCTAATTAATGCGAGTTTAAATGGAGTTATGGACAAGAGATATTATCAAACTCACTTTATATCTTTTGGATCAGATTACAAACTTGGTTGATAAAGTTAATAATGTTAATTGTAATATACTTTTGTAAGGCATTTGACAGCTTGATTGAGAAACTAGAATGACACAAAATAAATGTGTCACATATTAAATGGATAAAAACTGGGTAACTGATATGTCTCTAAATGTAAGTGGGAAATCATCATCAATGGGTTTCTAGTAGGGTCCCACAAGGATCAGCCTACGCTATTTAATATTATAATAATTAGAATCTACAATATTTAATATTTATGCCAATGACATAAAATCACTAAATGGACAGGTCATGAGGCAGAGCAATATGAATCACTTGGTGAGCTGGGTACAAGCAAAAAACTTGTTTCAGTGTATCAAAAGTTATATGTCTAGGAACAAAGAATGTAGGCCTTACTGGAAGGATGGGGGACTCTATCTATCCTGGGAAAGACGTCTGTGGCTCACAATGTATAATCAGATGAATATGAGCCCCCAGTTCAAAACTGTGGCCAAAGGGGCTAATAAGATCATTGGCTGTATAAAACAAAATAATTTCGAGTTACAATAAACATTATTTTATATCTATATTTGTCAGTGGTGAGACTACTGCTGGAATATTGTGTTCAGTTCTGCAATTCATAATTGAAAAAGGAAGTTGATAACTTAGAGAGTGTTCCAAGAAGAGCTGCAAGAATGATTTAAAAAAATCAGAAAAGAGTGAAATTCAGAAAGAACTCAACCTCTTTGATTTCTCATAGAGAATGTTAAAGGGTGTCCTAATCACCATTGCTAAGTACCTACATGGGGAATAGAAATCTGATAACAGGAGGCTCTGCTGCCTAGAAGACAAATATATAGAAAGATCCAATGACCAGAAACTGAAGCTAGAAAATTCAGATTAGGAATAAGGTTCAAATATTTAACAGTGAGGGTAGTTAACCAGTGGAACAACTTATCAATACTGTGGTGGAGAATTCATCACGGGATTATTTTAATTCAAGAGTGTATGTTTTTTCTAAAAGATACTCTCTATTTCAACCATGACTATTGAACCTGAAACAAGAAGTAACTCAAGCCAATATTTTGGCCTGTGTTATGCAGGAAGTCAGACAACACGGTTACAATAGGTCCTTTTGGCCTTTATGAATCTGAATAAACACCCGATTTGTGTGCATAATTAAGTGTATGTTTATAATTGTAGGCAGAGAGAGACTGTCTTAAGACTTTTAGATTAATGTCATTCTCAGAAATGGCTGATGTCACACTGCCTGGTATGGGACACAGTTAAGAGTGCCAGTTGCAGGACATATACTGGGATAGGTGGTGTACCCTGTCACAAGACTTTATCAAGACAGTAACAGGTATGTGCTTTCAAAATACTGCATGAGTTATTATGAAGCCATGGACAATCCCCTCATGCACCACCCAAACAAACCAGACTTTGGTGATAAATGATTATTAAAATCAGAAATCACATATCGTAGATTCTTCCAGCTCCTGAGAGTTAGCTACTTGTGCCATTTCAAAACATATTTCAGGATCTCATCCAAAAACAATACTGGTAGCCAATCTTTAGTAAACTAACTAAAGATTCATTAGTATTAAAAAAAGAGAAAAGCATTATTATTAAATGATTAAAATGAAGCGTATATATTGCAACAGATTTATAAGTCAGGATAATAGCAGTGATGTTAAATCTGCTAGCTTGCAATAATTCACTGGTTAACTGCAAATACTGGGGTCCAAAGTCCATAAGTCAAAACTCTGTTTGTTAGAAACCACAGTCTAGAGATATGGGCAGGAATGAGGCAAGGAGGTAATATCACAGTCTCCAATTTATACCCCCACTCTATTTGCATGGAAAATTATTGTCTCAAACATGAAGTTATGGATCATAAGTTCACTGTGCCCTGTTGAGTCATTGGGCCCCCATTATCAATATGCTCTCTGAAGCAACCTAAGAAAAGACCCACTGGAAGAACTGTTTCCAAATGGCCCATCAACACATGGCTGACTAGTTGTGATGTCAATCTGTCTTGTGGGTGTTACCCAGGAACACAACATGTTCACTAAGGCTATGTTCACACATAGAGGGCTTGTTTCGAAACAAGACATTTCGAAACAAGCTGTTTTGAAATAACTCTTTATTTCGAAACACCTTATTTCAAAAGACAAAAACAGCGTCTTTGAAATAAGGGTGCGAAATAGCATGTCCACAGTGTGGACATGCTATTTCACTTGGGGAGGGGACTGCAGGCACCTGCAGGGTGAAGCCAAGCTGCGCCTCACCCTGCGGGTGTCTGCAGAGGACTGCAGGCGCTGGTGGGGTGAAGCGCAGCCACGTGCCTCACCCCGCAGGTGTCTGCAGGGGACTGCAGGCACCCGCCGGGTGAAGCGGAGCCACACGCCTCACCCCGCAGGATTTAAAGCCCGGGCTGCCCGGAAACGCTGCGGCAGG
>ML681964.1:15933544-16026407 GCA_007922195.1 Podocnemis expansa | reverse complement strand
CCCCAGCAGGAGCAGGGTGCCGGGGAATCCAGGGGCTGCACTCACCCTGGCCCTTGCAGCGGGGGGCTGAGCGGGACGCCCCCCGACTCTGCCGCAGCATTTCTGGGCAGCCCAGGCTTTAAAGCCTGCAGGTTGAGGCATGCGGCTCCGCTTCACCCGGTGGGTGCCTGCAGTCCCCCTCTGCTGGCCAGAGGACACCCCTCAGCACCCTGGCCAGGGTGCTGAGGGGGTAGCCCTTCATCCCAGGGTGCCTAGCACCCTGGGAGGAAGGTCACATGTTGTTTCGGGACACTGTGTTCCGAAACAACATGTCCGCACAGGGCTCTTTCGAAACAAGCTGTTTTGAAACAACCTTGTTTCGTGGGGGAACCAGGTTTAAGCTGTTCTGAAAGAACGGCAGCCATTTTGAAACAAGTGGTTTGCTTGTTTTGAAATGGCCGTGCATCATGTGGCCATGGCATTTCTTATTTCGAAACAACCTCGTTGTTTCAAAATAAGAATGTTGTGCGGACAAACCCTAATAAGCCTATAGTAAAATTTCATACACAGTGGAGATATACACAAGGATAATAATACTTGGCAGATTATAACTTTGCTAGTGACACCCTACAAGGCGTGTAGAAGATTTATAGCAATTGGGCAACAAGGGTAATGACAGTAGAGTAAACTGGGTCACCTTTTTATACAGCATCAGGCTGGAGGGCATTGGCTAGACTTTTCCAGTCCAATCTCTGTTCAAGCAAAAATGAGCTTGTGGGCTTTCAAGCCAGGCTCAGTGAGTATTTCTCATTGGGGCCCTGCTTTGCTGGTTCCCTGCCAAGCTGCTTCTGCTCTTCTATAAGTCCTGCACATACCTGAACCATCTGCAACATCCAGCAGTCATAGCCTGTTTCATGTGCCACTCTGCAGCTGATTCCTAGGAATTCATATCTGCATTTGCACCCAGAATTCTTTCTAGTTCCTGGCTAGCCATGCAGCCACCACTTCCAGAGTCCAGATACTTCCTGTACAGGAGCTTTCCTCTTACCTGGCCGGGGGGACAGAAATCCCATGGTGTGGGGAAGGTGTGATGCAAAACCTAGTCCCTGTTTAGCCAGGAGGAAGACGTATAATGGGAAACTGGCTGGTGGAAGTTGTAGAACCCTGCTTAGCAGATCCATCAGAAGTGATTCGCTGATGTCAGAGAACTAGATAGAGATTCTTAGACTTCTCCTTCTTGCTTCTTGAGTAGAGAAAAAGCAGTGTAGTTAGAGGAAAGAAGGAATGATTGGGGTGGTCTGTGCCATGCTGCTCCTTAGTTATGACCTGTTGGAGACACTGCAGCCAGCATAAGTGAGACTCAGGCTGCTCTAGCACAGCGCAGAGAGACCAAATCTGCACTAAACCACAGCAGGATCAAGAGAATGAGATGCTAATTTTTAAACTACATTTGTACACTATCTCTCTGTCCACTGCTCTGCGCAGGTTAGTTGCATTTAAGAATTTAGCCCAATGCATGCAATGTACAGCAGGTTAGAGTGGGCTCTCAAATAAATGTGTAATGCTTTATTCTCTTTCATCTTTATGTGGTTAATTATCCCTCATTCCTTGAGTGTCTGCTTTATTTTTACTTTCTTCAAAGAGGACCGGGAAATAGACGTAAAAGTGGATATATGCTAAGCCTCATTTCTAAGAAAAGAAAAAAGAGGCAGGACTAAGATCTCATGCATTTTTGTTTATTTTGAGCACCGACTAGCTATCACTGAGGCCCTTCACTGGTGAGACTGAAAACTTGAACTGTTAAAAGAACAAACACATTATTTTTGAGATAGGGAGAAAATTCAAACAAGCACCTGGCTCCAGAGTTATCTGATGAGCCAACTACAGCATGTTTTGACTTTCCATCTGGACTTTCATCTTGACTTTCATCTGGACATTTCAATTTCCCTTTGAAGTTTGATGTTGCATCTTGTGATTTGTAGTGTTTGAACGGGAACGCCACCGTTATGTCAAATGATTTCAGGGAGAGAACAGTACAGCACTTGGGTTTGCCATCAGTTCAATAATAGCAACATCACTCACATGTAACTTTGTTTCACTGGCTGATATTAAGAAAAATTGTTGCTTGCTGAATGATGCACAGATCTGTCAACTATCCCCATACATGCCCTTTGGACTGAAAATGATTTTGTTTTATAGCATCAATTCAATGGTACAAAGTTCATAAATTTGTATTAGGAATGTGATTGCATCATTCTGATGCCACAGCCCTAAATCACAAGAGGAAAGAACACAATTACTATGAAAAAAATTGGAAGTTTTGCGTAAAATCAATGGCAGGATATGACCCATAGTTTGAAACTTTAAGCAAGTAAAAAGGACTTAAATCTTGAAGATGAAGATTATGATTCTGGCTTCTAAAATTATAGCAAGCATTAACTGTACCACTGCCACAGTTTTATGAGACAATAATCTGGTTCTGAAGTGGATAAACTATGAGGTTGAAGACTGAGAAGTTTATCTCAATGAAAGAACTGGATTATTGCTCACTAAAGCAGAAAGATTGGTAGCCTTATCAGCTGTGGGCAATAAGTAACATATATTAAACTAAAATTTTAAGTAATTTGGCATCTGAGGCCAGAGGAAAAGCTATTCAAATAACTGGATAGCCAGTGGAAATGAATCTAATAACGACAATAGCCATTGATGGTGGTGTGGGAGGAAAGTATGTAAATAGCCCATTGCAAACTGGTCACGTTGTGCAGGGGGCCTATATTGGTCCTGTCTAGTGCTCATAGATAGATACAAGTTTGGCTTCTCATTCCTAACAAAATATTGGGGTATCTCAGAAAGTTACCTGTCAGATGGACAAAGGAATCGAGGCAAAGAAAGATCACCAGGTTACACTAAGCGGTAACATTTGTGACTAATTCTCCTTGCTGTGTTGCATAGCCAATCTATTTTTCTCCTTTGCAACCCTTTTTTCCCTTCCCCTGAGTCCTGCAGTGATCAGGATTTAAACAAGAAAATAATTTCAGCAGAGATTCTAGAGGAAAAGGCAAATTAATGTCAAATTCCAGGCAACAAGTGATTATGCTTGAGTGAGGCTCTCTTAACATGTATATTTCTCATGGATTGTGATTGCATTACTAATAACAAAAAAGAATGATTGCAAAGATGCTGGCATAAAACTGGTTTTGTGTGATGTCTGTGACACATTATGCTTACCTGTAAGTTTTACTTCTGACTGCTTGCGATCCCTATACAACTACTATATAGTAATGAAACACAACACTAAAATTACTGACAGTTCTAGGTCTGTAGCAATGATCAGACACAGCACAAGCACAAAACCTTTGTAAAGAGAGGTGAGGGCCATGATTTTCTTTTTAACAGCATGCTGAAATAATGTATTCTGAGTTATCTGCTGCATGAAACCAACATCTCAACTGGATACATGTTGGTCTGCAATTTAAAAAAATTATAGTAAACTGAGATTTAAAGGCTATTGAGCCTGATTCTGCTTCTAGTTAAACTACTGTTAATCCAGGGGGAAATCTTGGCTCTGTTGAAGTCATTGGGGGCTTTATCCTTTTTTTTTAACCTTTCCTGAATCCAGTGGAGTTGCAGCATGGTAAAAATGACATAAGTGGGACCCAGACTGGACCCATTCTTTCAACAGCATTCAGTAAAAAGATTGTGCCTCAAAGGTCACAGCTAAAATGTTTATCACTAAACCCATGCTCCACAGAGCTACCATTAGACTCATGGTCTTATTGGTCCTCATTTTGAGGGTAGGCACAAAATTAAAAACCAAATAGCACTTTGAGACAGCAGGGTTTTTTTCGCTGAGTGAAAGCTAGCAAATCAGCTTGCTGTTATGTTGCTGTCATCATTGTTAATGCTAGATAGCAGGAGGGCCAGAACCAAAGAAGTGGCTCCTCTGTGTTGCATAACAGAGCCCAGAAAGCAAAGAAGGACACTTGTGTCGAGCATTAATAGCATCATTCACATGAGGGTAGGAAAAAAGAGCCATGGAACAGCCGTACCATCCTTTCTTTTTATGGTGACAACTAATTAGCCCCAGGAATGGTTGTCATAAAAATTCTTCTTCCTGTGATGCTTTATTCCTGCTGGCATGGGCATTGCTTGGCACAAACATGCGTAATTAAACCTGACACCATCCCACCCCATTATGTGTTTGTTAAATGGGGGTTATTTTTCCCTCCATTAAAATCAATGGTTGTCCCAGATGCACACGAAAAGAAGAACAAGCTCTGTTATGTGTCGGCTGCCTGGCAGGCTTCCCGTTAAGTTAAACCTCAGACTTTGTCTTCAAACTAATATGCAACAACATGTTCGATAATTGCCAGTTTCAGCTTCAGAGTGAAACTGAAGTTGTGCAGCTGCATTCTCAGCTTGCAAAGACCAATTCACATGTACAAAATATATTAGCTGCAATAGTAGGAACTACTTACATGAAAGCATTTGAAAGCCATATAAGAATCCCTTTTTCTAATGTTAGCAAGATGATTTATATATGTATCTGCAACATGTCCTTAAGTTCACTGTTCAGGAATCAGAGTATATTGAAGTTTCACATTCCCAAGCTCCTTTTATTTCAACATGAAAGTGATTAAAGATGTTTATCTGAGCCAGAAAATCTGAAAACAGTACCAATTTCATTGAGAAGCGATTGGATCAATCCCAGGGGAACCTTTGTCATGTAAGAAAAGTATCTGAGATCTTCCCATTAACTCACTTTCCATTTTCCTAACAAGAGTCCTTAATGCATAATCAAATAGCATAAGTGTAACAGGAAATGCAGTCGAAAGAGTAAAAAGATTTGCCACTGGAAAACTTCTTTCCTGGGTTTAATGACTGCAAGAGTTGATAGAGGTTTTGTGTGTGTATGTGTCTATCTTGATAAAGAGTGAGTATTTGATTCTTTGTTTTAATATGAAGCAAAGTTTTGAAAAAATTAAAGAAACAGTTTTGTCAAGTAGAAAAAACACATTCTAATATGAATTCATTTGTCTTTCAGTTTGCACTCCGGGAACAAACATGAATTCCTTAAATGTTTTCAGCCCATAAGTTACAGGACCAAATTCAGAGCTTCAGATCAATCTGAGTTGGACCCATATTCTTGGAGAGAACACACTATTGCACTGCATGAAAAAAGAAATTTTAAATTCTGTGCCTTGGTTGAAAGCCACACTAGGCTAAGTGCAGCCTGAGCCACCATAATGAGTGCTGCTGCAGAATGCTACATGCAGCAGGCCCTATTCTACACAAATATCCCACAATGGGCAGGCAATCTCTGCTCCCAGTGGCCGAGTCACACACAGTTGCCAACTTCCGTTTGCTTGTGTTGTTTCAAAGAATTATGGAGAGAAGCAGGTGAGAGCGGCCAAGCACAAAGCTGTAGTCCTGTATTGCACTAAAATGGAATGGAGAAAAAGGCCTACAATGAACTGGAAAGCAGGGAACCAGCAGACAATGTGGTGCTAAGAGAGAGGAGAGTTTGGAGAGTTGCAGCCCAGAGGCTTAATGCTAATCACTCTGCTCCATGTGTGTCAGAAGCATTCATCCCTCCAGGGTTAAAAGGCTGAAAATCAATCCAGTTTTGTAGTTTCATACCAAAGCCATTGTTTTGCTGTGAAAGAGGCTATAGTTAATATGTAGTTTAAAAAAGATGGAGAGGTTTTCTTGCTTCTTGGATTGGCAGCAGGCTTGCTTTGAAGGCAGCTCAGTCAATTCTGCAGGAAAGTGCATTGCATTGTTCAACACCAATAGCTCCAGATGATACAACAATGTTAACGAGCTCTGACTTAAGTCTCAATCAGATCTCTCTGGTTATAAAGATGGTGGCTTCAAGGTGGTAAAGGTGATCAGATTGGGATGGTTCGCAGGATTCCAGCACAAAAATCAAAGGACAGTTCCAGAAAATTAGATGGACCAAGCCCTGGGCAGAAGGCTGTCTTGAGAAACAAGATGTAGAAGGGAAATGGACGACTTGGACCAATGAAAATCAGTCCAGGTCTAAGAGGTAGAATTCCTATGAAATTCACAAAGTTACATTCAGGCTGAATTAAACCCACTATTTCACAACTGATAGGACAGTGGAATTCAGTGATGATCTCAAGCAAGCAAATCCAAAACCTGATTTCAAGTATGTGAAACTTTCAGTAGAAACATTGTATATAATATCACTAGACACTGTTGCAGAGCTGCAGCATGCTGCTTATCAGAGGTCTGAGCTCTTGCCAAGAGTCCTGCTGAGTGTTACTTGATAGGAAGGCTTGTATAACAGATCACACTGAAAAGCAAAAAGGTCCCCAAGTTCGTAAAGTTACTAGAAAAATTCAAAGCATTCCAAGCTGGAACATCAGGGAATGTTCAGAATAAGATTGCCGCATTATAGAAAGATAGGTTAGGGCCAGATCTTCAGTGGTATTTAGGCATCTGTAGATGTAGACAGACATTACTGCGATTTTGAAGAAGCATCTAAACAGGCCGAGTATCTAATGCCAACTGACTTGAAGGGCAATTAGGTGCTCAAACTGTTCATGCACTTTTGAAAATCTCAGTAGGTGCTCATCTGTCTCTTTAGGCATCTAAATACCTTTGAAAAGCTAGCTCTAAATCCATTTTCTCTTTAGTCTCTTTACTGAAACTTCAATACTAACAAGACTGTTAGTGCTAGTTATGACAGGGTTTTTTTTAACGTAGTGATACTTTACTAGAAACAGGGCTGAGAATGAAATAATTTCATGTAACCCATTGGTCAATTAATGAATGGTGTTGGTACATCTGTGACCCAAAAGTAAAGAGCTTCATTTGTTGCCATCCACTGATTTTAATTAATGTCTTGTCAAGCTCGTAAAACTTAGCAAGTGATTTTTGTTTTCGAAGATGGGAACGTGTTTCCCTCATTGGGTTTTTCCAAAATTCTCCCAGCTATATTCAACATACTATAATTACACTGCAACATTGGTAATGTGCTGGCTAGGGAGCCATGATATGGGATTTATCTGTCACTGCATTTGTTATCTTAATTATTTTGCTGTGAAGCAGTTGAATGGTTTTTACCTTGATGACTAGAAATTTGGTGGCTGCTGGATGTAGTGTGATGTCAGAATTAATGGACAGTGGATAAGGTGGACATTCTTTTGTAAAAGCATTTTGGCAACTTGATCAATAACCTAAAAAACAAAAGGGCCAATGTTACAGTCATAGATAAGCAACACTCCTATTGGGCTAAATCTCATGAACGTAGAAGTCAGTATGATTACCATTAAATGGAAATGCTTTGCCGTACTGTTCATGCACTATATCAATAATAAAAGCAAATACATTAAATCAAGTCCTCATTTGTTGTAATTGCCATTACTCTATTGCTGCCAATGTAGCTTCACCAGTTTACACCAGAAGGGAATCGGACCCACTTACTGTGGGACAAATTTTCACAGGGACTTTACTCTAGTCTCCATTTGTGCACATGCACTTTTGCATTCATGAATACATTTTCCTTCTTGTGTGCAGATGACAAATCACTTTTGCTAGAATTAATCTCCTTTTAGATATTTGGAACCAGCCTTTCCACTGATGTAAATGGACATTGCTCCTTTGATATCAACAGGTGAATATCTTGTTCTTTGTATGTAAATTCTAGCATTTGTGTGTTTAGTTGCTCAAAAACACGTGCACAAACTTTTGCATATTCAGGGTTCCACTTCCACATGCCATTTTTGTGAGTGCTTAGTGTTGGTACCAAGGATGGCTAAAATCAAAACCATGCAAAAACCTTAACCCACAACTCAAACACAGTTTTAACCTAACTCTTCCAGATAACTATAAAGTTTGCTTGTTTGTTTTTGTTTATAGCAACACTGGCTTTTGCACTATCTTTTTTGAGCCGGGACGGAAGTACTGAGCACTCAGAATGAGATTTAATTACAATAATTTTGGTCCATCAAAAAGAGGAATTTTCAAGAGAATTTGATAACATGATATTTCTGGACAGGGAAACACCAGTTCAGCAGAGCTTCAGATAAGTGTGTTGGGCTCCTAAACTGGGTCAAATATGCAAATCACTTGGTAGAATGTATTAATATTAATAACGAAAGTATTTGAATGTGTTCTATTCATTTGTTAATTAAGCAGTCTATGCATTCTGTATTCACATACAGTATTATATTATTTAATACAAAAAATCCACAAAATATCAGTAAGCACTTTGAAGCAAGGAATGTGTCAATAATTAAGGATAAACTATTTAAGAATGAACATTTATTTAAGAATTATTTAGTGGAGCAGGGCCTGGATGCTACCACATAAAACAAGATGAACAAACTACAAATAAAAATTAAGAAATCAATAGCCTTCTCCAAAACAAAATTATCTTGGTATGCCAATCCTCAAGAAAAAGCCTAGATAAATGCACAAGCTTTTTTGTGTATGCTGAAAGTCAACACAAGGGAGTTTGGAAAGATGTTCATGGATAACTAGAGTTTTAACTACAATAACTTTTTTTTTGTCCAGAAAATGGGGTTATTGAAATCATTCATTTTGGCAAGATTTTGAAATGAAATATTTTTACAATATAAAAATTGTGTTTTTTTCATTTTAAAATTGTGGAGAAAATCCTACACACACACTCTCTCTCTCTCTCTCTCTCTCCTTTTTTTTTTTTTTTTTTTTTTAATTCTTCTGCTGTTTTGAAAATTTCACTGGAGAAAAATGTATCTAAAAAAATTTCAAACAAAATTTTCCAGGTCTTTCTGCAAGACATCCCTTTTATTGTCTAACTCTAGTCAAGAAATTCAAGTTCTGTCAGATACGCTGAAGAACAAGTTCCTTCAATAAGGTCAGTGAGAATACTCTTTCTCCAGCCCCAATGATTGAAATCAGAAGGTTGTTAGCTCCAGAACTTCTCATGAGCAGAAATTTGAAGACAGAACAGAAGTGGTCTTCAAGAAAGCCAGGACTTACACCAGATAAAGCTTCGTAGATTAAAACCAGCAGCTTGACTTATATCTGGAAATGAATTGGGCTCCTGTAGCAAGCCTTTGCAAAGGAGCCTGTAAGAGCCAATCAATTAATTCTTGAACTTCAAGGCCTGATATGATTGTTTTGGGATAACAACAACAAAACTGGAAGTCTGTGTGGACAAAGAACAGAAGTATAATACACTCTATGTAGGAAAAGGAAGAGAGTAGACACATTCTGCATGACCTAAAGTTTATGAGTGATGTTCAGAGGTAGTCACAAGCTGAATTCACTACAGTGTTCTAGAAACCAATTGCACTGTGAGGATGTTGTAACAAAGAATGGAAGCAAACACAGCGCAGACTAGCGCTTTGCAAATCCCCCTATCTACCTCTTCTGTTCACTTCCTGCCTAGTTTGTAACTACTCTGCTACTCCTGACACAGAACTTTCTGGCACAAGAATTATAAATGGAGTCAGATTATATGATGGTTTTATGACATGGACAAATGTCATCTAGGGACTACCAGTAGACTGCCAAACTCATTGGACACAATATAGTTGCAGCTATATTTGTCCCAGACCTTTCACAGACCCGAAGAAGAGTTCTTGTGTGTCTTGAATGCTTGTCTCCCCCACTAACATAAATTGGTCCAGTAAAGGATATTACCACACCCTCACTTGCTAGACTTAATTTGTTAGCTAAACTAGGATTTGAACTCAAATCTCCAGAAATTACACATGTCCTAGATGGGAAATGGTTGGCTAAAGAGACTAGTTTCTTTTCTATCTTTCCAAGCACACTTGTGTTTGCTTACCTCTTGAGGCCCAAACTGTTGTTTAGCTGCGTAAAGGCCCCTGGCTGGATGTACCTCTGGGGATGCCTACATTTTTAGGCTGATGATTTGTAGTGTTAAATTAAATATGGAAATTCCAGTGAAATTTCAAAATCCTGTTTAGGCATCAGACCAGCCTAAGATAATCAGAACGTTCCTTTTTGGCCATTAAAGCTATGCATCTATGGCTGTATTATGACTTCCAAGCAAATAATACAGTTCTCCTTTAAAACAGTCTCTTCTAGGGCTGTACTTCAAAAAAGAACTATTTTAAATAGGACGCTACCCTAAACATTACTTTCCCTATTTCAGACAGAGATCTCAGTGATAATTGTGTGGATTCAGCAACTAAAAAGATCACTGATTAGTCCTTCAAGTACAGCTAACCTCCTGGAAAAGCAAATGATCGAATGACTGGTGTATGTGGGACACCGAACCCAAAGATGTCAACCTCTTTTTCCCTTCTTTAGAGGAGCTAATGCAGTTCCAGTTTTTATGTTGGCATAGTATGTTTCAATCATTTTCCTTGTAATAGAGAAATAACAGGTCAAACAAAGCTCTCTGTGCCAGTACCTTAAAAACAAATCATAGTGGATTGTTGCAAACACTATTCACCTTTATGGAAAAAAACCCTAAGCGCACAAGACCCACACTTCACATTACCAGTGCTCTAGTGATCTCACAGAATATATATTAATTAGCTGATAAACCTTGAGAATCCTTTTGTTTCTGTGTGTCCATACTATGTATATAGTATAACAGAAATCTTATTCTATTGGTTGCTAGGAACACACCATGTGTAATTTCTCTCACTGTAAGAATTCCAATAAATCCTCACAAGTCAAATTACAAAGGCAGATAACAGTACAGCTGAGTAGCAAGCTGCCCAAATGCATCCTTTTGTTGAGTCATAAGATTCGAGAGTCATCAAAGAGACCAGGGAGTGGTGAAAGGTCAACTATTCAGAATGCTTCAGGCAGCTTTAGCATGGTATTTCACACTGTAGTACCAACTGTCACATGTCAATCCCTCTGGTTTTCCCCTCCAGCTTCTGTTTGCTCTTGCTGGTGCACTGGGTTGCTAAGGCCAGGGACAGGAGACAGGTGGTGTAAAAAGTGAAATAGCTGGATGGTTGGCACCAAACAGGAATGTAAGAAAAGAACTCCAAAGAACAGACCAGAAAGATCAGCAGTCTGTGCTATGTCAATGACAGAGCAACAACTCTCATGAAGGTCCAGCCCAATGTCACCACTTACATAGACCCTAGCTGCCTACATGCTGTGAGAGTGGATCCTAACCCAACTCCCATATTCAATCTATTCCACTGGCCTTGTACATTGTCTGACAAAATTATCTACTTATAGCTTTTAGTGTGTGTGCACAAGGTGACTTCACTGATTCTAAGACCTTAGGGATTTTTGAGGCAATCATTTCCTTTACCCTTAGAGGTAGGTAATTATCAAGATTATCACTATTGTATGTGTCCCTCTTTGCCCTCCTGTCTTTGCTACACACCAGAGAGCTCCCATTTTTGCTGTTCCCTTAGATTGTTAAATCAAAAATCTTTCTTGAAATTTTTTTTCAGGGTTTTTGACCAGTTATAAAGGTGAATTGATTTTTTAATTGTTAAAAATTTCATCAAAGTGTCATCAATTTAGAAAAAATTCAGTATATTTTTATGAAATATGTCAGGTTTTTTCAACCAGCCCTATGAAGGGGGTAATTTTTATTGTGCTAAATTGCATATTTTACAATACAAAGAACAAAGTATTTGGGTTTTCCTACAACATTTTTGATCCTTGTCCTTCTTAACGCTATAGGCTGTGTTCACACAGCACTCTTATTTCAAAACAACAGAGGTTGTTTTGAAATAAGAAATACCCTGTTCACACGACGCACGGTTGTTTCGAAACAACTTAAACCCCACGTGGGACCGAAACAATGTTGTTTCGAAACAATGCTGTCCGAACATGTTGTTTCGAAATAACAGTGACTTGTTTCGAAATAACTGTTGCCTGAAACTGCCAGTTCACTTTGAGCTTTTTTCCTTAATTTGAATTAACAAACTGTTAATTCAAATTAAGTTATTTTGAAATAAGGCATTATTTTGATACAAGTTGTTTCGACACAACTTGTATCAAAATAATGCCTGTGTGTGAACACAGCCATATTGATATATTTTGTGATGGGCTATTTCAAAGGGTTGGACTTTAATAACCTGAACAGCCTTCCCCTGCTTTCACTGTCGTTGTCACAGGCATTTAGATGCACTAGTGCAAAATGCTGTAAATCAGTGGTTCCCAACCTTTTTGATTATGAGGACTCCTTTTTAACCTTAAAAAATTTTGTGGATCCCCAAATGATAATAGTTGTTATCAGGAACTGACTGTAGGCAGCGGTGCTGCAGAAAGGCAGTGGAGGATCTGGCCCCTGCCTGCTCCCAAGGGGTGGGCACATAGCCAGTGTGTGGCTGCTCACAGCAGGCAAATACCATTCATTTAGAGTCCTCTCCAATATGGACTGCTAGCCTGCAGCAGCTGGGGCTGTATCAGGCCCAGGCCACTGGCTGGTAGTGGATGGGGCTGGATGTAGTCACGGATCCCTTGCAATAACTCCACAGACCCTCAGGGATCCCCAAACCACAGGTTGGGACCCACTGCTGTAAATGATCACCTTAAAAGAAAGCCATTGATTTGTCCTACATGTAGTTAGAGCTATGTCTTTATATAATTGTACGTAAGCAAAATGGTTCCAAATGATGCCCAGATAGAATACAAAAGCCTTTAATCACTTTATTTTAAAATTTTTCAAAGTTCAGCTTTTCACAAACCTCCCATTATAGTCTGTCGCTTGTAGTGAGGCATTGGTTTGACCCATATTCTAGCTGATGCAGTATAAAGATCACTGTTTACAGCTCTATGCATCCTGAATCTAATATATATTATATAATTTAACAGGGTCAATCAGCTTGACAGCATAAACATGGGATGATGATGTCCTGTAAAAAACAAAAACTGTCTCTATACCAGTGTTTATATTGGAAATGCACATATGTGGGTAACGGTACCATATCTCTGGAATCTATTCTAAATTGCTCCATTCTTTGTTTCCCCCAGAAAAGTCCACCAGTCCAACAACTGATCGCATTTCTCCTTTTTATTTCAGTTCTCTCACATAACAATAATCAGAATCACACTGTAACAGCTCTGTAGGAGTCTGTGAAATGTACATGATGCGTCTCAGATTCATGGTTAAATTAGTGGACCTGGCTAACTCTGGAGAGAAACAAGTGAATACAAACAGAGCTCAGTGAATTTTACATCAACTACTTTTCTGTTTTATACTCAGGTTTCTCCTGGATGAATCACAGATAAGATTTATTGTTACTCCAAGCTTTACAAAATAAACACAATTGATTAATTATCCTTCATTTAAACCCATATGATAACTGGTTCAGCACATAAAGCTAGTCTGGCTCCAGATCTTGGTTTTGGTTTGGGCCAGGAGACTGAGGAAGTGAAGATTACTTATCTGTCCTGGCCAGATCATTAATTCTTCTGGATTGAAATCCACCTTTTCTTCCACTGGCCATGGGTTCCACTTTATTTGATCAGCCTTAGAAATTGATGGATCCAACAAGCCAGCAGACCTCTGTGAGAGAGAATGCTGACGGCTGATAGATAATGCTAATGATGGCCTTGGGTGGACTTTCTGATAACTGTTTGTCCTTGATTATGGGGAGGCTATTCCCAGAATTCTCTTCCTCCTGAAGTAAGCTTTATGTCGAGCTGATCTGTGATAGACAAGGAAGAAAGGGACGAGGCCAGTGTCAAAAACTGTACTTAGAATATGACGGATTGCATTATAAAGGCTTTTAGCAACATAATGCTTTGACTGTGATGGAAGTGAAAAAGGTTTCTTTTTCACCACGGAGACTTTGAAATCTCAGTTAACAGAGCCATTCTGGGGTAGTAGCGATCATTGTGACGCGAAACCTTCCCCCCCACTACTATGTCGCCTCCAGCAGCCTGAACCCCTGCTTCCCCACCGCATCTGGGACCCCTCGGGCTATGCTCTTACTCCGCTCCCTGCTCCCCAATGACTCTGTACCCACCGATAGCCCGTATCCCCCGCCCAGATACCTATTGTCTCTATACTGTAAAACCTTGATTGTCCATGAAACATTAACTATCTGGAAAATCTAGTTCACTTCCTCCCAGATGCAGAGCTGGGGGTTTTGAACTAACGGCTAGTTTGAACTAACCCATCAACATTGGGTTAGTTTGAACTAATAATCTCAAACTAACCATTAGTTTGAATTAAAGGCAGGTTTTACTATTTCAGAGTAAGCTTTCCTTAGTTTGAACTATGGAATTCCTTAGTTTGAACTGATGAAAGCCAGTGTGAATGTGCACTAATTTAGTTTGAATTAATCCTCCTTAATTCAAACTAAATTCCCAGTGTAGATATAGCCCTACTGATCAGAAGTGGCTCTGAAGCAGCCCTGTCTCTATTTTCATCTTGAAGGGGCTCATTAAGTAATCTCCACACAGACTTTATTTTTGCCCAATAGAGCCCTTTTCTCAGTTTCTAATTTATTGGCGTCAAAAATAAACAATTCTCAGTCCTGGGGCTTCTTTTCCCCCTCTGTCTGACCTCTGCAGGTCTTCATTTTCTTGGCAGGCCATTCTCAGTCCTCAATCCCATGGAGTCTGTTCTCCCAAGTTCTCAGCTTTCTTCAGGTCTAGGTCTTTCAAGCACAAATCTTTTTCTCCTGATCAAATGATTTGCAGGAGACCAATGTATCTTTTGCTTAGGGCACATCTTCTAGCCTCTTTCCCAGCTGTTTCCTTCAGGAACATTTCAGCAGTTCCTTGTCCATCTTTTCCCTTACCCTTCTGGAAAGAGAGAGGTTCACAGGTAACAGATATCTGCAAGTGTCTTCCTCAACATCTATAGCCTTTTGCCCTGCCCTTGCTCCTTCTTAAAAGAGCCTGGCACCCTGCAACACCTACTAAGATCAGAATGTGCCAAGAAGGACATGGAAGAGCATGGAAGAGGTATGGGCAGCAAGGGAAGGACTTTCTCGCCTCTTCCACTCTAGGATGGCTGTTCTGGGAGAAACATTGGCTGAGTTTTATATGAAAGTATCAAGAAGCACGCTTAACATTCTCTGCAAGAGACATTGAGACTTAAATAGGTATGACAACAATGATCCTGGTCACAGGTGGGCAGGATGAACCCTGGGAGCTCTGAAGCTTAGTGTGTGAACCTCTATTACATGAGCTAAAAGTCACATGGCTGTAGTAGAGTCACCAATCACCTTCTGGGCTAGGTACTTCATGAGAGGAACTGAGCACCACATCAAGCAGGCATGGGTTACATAAACACAATGGGTAAAATTTTGAAAGGAATCTAAATCTTTCATTCATACACAGGTGCCACTAGGCACTTTTGAAAATGGGACTTAGACACTGCCGAAACCTTATGCTATAGCTGCAAGCATGGCTGCTCAGGGGATATGTTTCCTTGCCTTTTTTGCGTAGCTCACTATTGTGGAATATATAATTTGGCCCACAGGATGAAGTGACTTTTGTAATCTTTTAGTCTGAGAAGATAAAAGTGTGTGAGTTGTCTAATAGTATGGTAGATACTTCACCAAAGCTGCAGACTTCTGTAAAATACAAGTAAACAAGTGCTTCTTCCTGGCTTTTATGAAAACACTGGCAATTTTATACCGTATTGATAATACATGATGAGGGTGCCTTACACTGGGCATTTTCAGTCTTGTTCTGCACCCTAAATGATATAAACCAATGAAGCATGATGCCAATATCATGTTGCATGATAAGGCAAATAATGAAAATATTTTTAAAGGAAGCCCAAGATTCATACAAAAAAATCAAGTGACAAATAGGCATTGCATGTACGAACACACATTGTGTGTGCAGTCATGGTAATTGCACATGCAGTTTGGGTACACAATTATGCAACAGTCTTAGTCCTCCTTATTTAAAACTTTCCTCCACACATTTTGAGGTTTCTCATTAATGTAATGATCAAATCTTTACTTAAAAAATACATTAACATGGCATCCTTTGAAGGCGTAAGCTAGGATACAAATAGGTATGAAAAATATCTAAACAGAAGCCTTTCCCATGGTAAAAAAATAGCATAGATTGGAGATTAATACAAATATACACTTTGGAATGAGTTGGGTAAAACTTCATTGAAACTGGAAGGGTCATCACCAATGTTGAGTTAAGATAGCTGTAAGGAACAGATAAATTCCTTTATGAAATAACAACAGTCTCTGCCCTGGACAGAGGCCTATGTCACACATCTGAACGAAAGGTGCATGTGAATCCAGTCTGGAATATGAACTATGTGGTAGAAGGGCTTGACTGGGTAAGAGGTGGGATCTCTGCATGTGTGTGTGTGAAAGAGAGAGAGAGGAATACCACAGAAACAGGGAGAGAAGGAGCAGGAAGATAAACAGCTAGAACATCACTGGGGGCGTGGTCCTGACAAAATCTTTTAGCCAGAACCTTTTGGGTTGACAGCTGGCGAAAAGGGTCTTGGACCTATGAACAAAAAGGCTATCTCCTATTGTTTGATTAATGGTATGTTCCAGGAAAAAGAACTTTGTAAATAAACAGAATTGCTTATGCATGAAGCTCCAAACTTTGGCTAGCCACTCAGGTCAAAAGAAGTAAAACTATAAATGTGACACGGTATGTGCATATAAACTGTAAACAACTTTTTGTCAGACAAATAAATAGAACAAAACAAGAACTGCCCAACCTCAGTAGCAGATGCTCAGGTTTCTAGTTATCTGAATTACCAGCACAAAGTTCAGCAGTTAGGATAACTTTTTGGCTAGATTGCAATATGACTGTATCCTGCTTTGTTGTTGTTGTTTACTCTGTGTGACAACTATTGATTAAAATGAGCCATTTTTTATTCCTTTGTAGACATGATACTGAATTTAGCCTAGTATGTTATCATAGAATTCCTCACAGACTGTGCTGACAAATAGCTATATGGACAACCCATTGAGCCTGTAGTACTATCCATCAATGGTGACAGAAGCTGGCAAACCAGAGCTGTTCATAACAATTAGCTATTTCCTAGGAAGTTGCCCAGCTTTGTTATTACTGGTGGAGATAAAACTAAGATGAAGGGCCAAGACCTTTGTTCACTTTTTAACATTTTCTCACAAAATCACTTTTTTGATATATTATTTACAGTAACATTGACTGACAAGGTAGTGCATTACGCTGGAACAAATAGAGCAATAAAAAAGCAGTTTGGCCTTACTGGTAGCTTGATGACAATTAAACTTTGCCTTTCTGCAAGAAATTTCCCCCCAGTAAGAATGGTCTTGAGCTGGGTAGCTAAAGCATACTCTCTCCTGACAAATCTTGATCATATTCAGTAAAACAATGCAAAGCTAGTTGAGATCTACTGTGGTCTCAAGCTTGTGGTTGCAGGAAATTCTGAGAGATCCAGCATCCTAGAGCTCAAGAATACATTTTATAGCGTACCATTTTATGACCTCTTGTGAATTAATTTTTCTTCTCTTGATTTACCGAGTTCTGTGCAATAGTATAACTGATCAGCACATATATAACATTTACCTTTTCCTGGCAGAATACAAAAATGGAGGGATTAATCCTTACTGCGTGTGATGGGGTGTTGGCCCCACACTGTCCTCTAAAGAGTTAATAAATCCCTAGGGAATCCGCACAGCAGGCAGCCAGTTAGAGAGGGGTTAAGAAGAGCAGCCAATCAGGGCCTAGGCATGCCTGTATAAGGAGAGTTGCAGGGCACAGCATGGTCAGTTACTTCCTAGAGCTCAAGGAGGGAGGACTGAGTAGCTAACAGTCAAGAATAAGCAAGCACCCTGAACAGAGCAAAGTTGCTATAAAGTACCAGGGGAGCTAGAGCGAACTCCTGGCTCACTGCTGGGATTTGCAGGCCAAGACTGTGAGGCAATGGAGAAGAAGGTGTGGGGGCTGCAGTAAAGTGGCCCAAAGGAAAGGTACTGAGGTATTGGAGAGCGTGCAGTATGTGGTTGCCAGCTACAGGGTCCTTGGGCTAGGACCTGGAGTAGTGGGAAGGTCCAGCCTCTCCCCCTCCCCCTTTGCCACTGGGGAAGTGGTGGAACAGTGGGACAGCAACATTAGCTGCTGGAAGGGTGTGCACAGATTGTGACATTGCTGGAAGGCTGTGTTATGAGGAGGATGCTGCGTTCCTTAGAGTGACATGGATCCAAGAGCAGAGGTGACAATGAGTGAGGCACCAGCAGGAGAGGGTGCACTGACACGTGGAGCTAATCCCCAAGATGACTAGCAGCAGGTGCCAGGTTGGTGAGTGGAGCCCTGCCACACAGTCTCTTGTGAAGGTGTTACAATTACCTTGTCACAGAAGGAGGGTTTAAAATATGGAGAGGTTCCAATGATTTGCCCAAGGACCTGTGCAGAGACCATAGTGAATATTTGGCTGACTCAAAACTAGAAGTCAGAGTTCAAAGTTAGTTCTGAGCTACATTTTGAGCTGCACCCATTCTCAATGGGTTTGCATGCATGCAGCTGGGGACAGAATTTATTGTTATTAAATGTGTGCATTACCATAGCACACAGTTGCCCCAGTGCTGGGCCAGGACCCCACGGAACTCAGCTCTGTACAAACGCAGAACAAAAAGTTGGTCTTTGCCGCCAAGAAATTACAACTGAAATTATCTGCTGGTGTTCCTAACTTCTAGACCCATCTTTTATGTCCCTCCTGAAGTAAAAGCCTCTGCTCAGTTGTGTGATCTCAGTTTTGCTGCATGGTTAGTGCAGTGTTTCCTAGAAATCCACCCCAGAGACTTTGCTGATATTAGTTAGTATAGTTTCCTCCTCCATACAGAGAGCAGGGGAATTTGAGGAGGATCATCTATGGGAAGGATGATTTACTCATCCGAATTTTCCATCAGTCCAAGAAATGCTACTCCTCCACGTGACATTGAACATCATGGATTTTATACCTAGCTAATGGAAAATTCTGACTTTATAATGGTCACCACTAAGCAAAGATCTCTTCACCCATTACTGAAATGCAACTAATTCAGGAATAAAGTACTATCATTTGTTAACAGTTTACAGCAGCACTACCGGCTTGATGGGAAGTAAAGACAAACACCAACAGTGTCATAGTTTGAATTAGGTAGGTAGATGATTATTTCTGAAATTGGAATGCTTGAATTTGGCCAAGACACTATCACTTCAAGTAGTATGTCTAGTATACCAACATTCCCTAATGTGGCATCCATGTGTCAAACACTGGGCTTTACCTCACTGCTTCTGTGAAGTTTGTCATGGGATCATTAATGTCTGCAAGTGTTGGACTACAATGAATCCCAAAGCCTGGACCAACAACCACTCATGAGTATGAGGTCTTCTCTTTCAGGAGTACTGAACCAGTGCAGAGTTAAAGTACAGGCCCCTGCAGTATCTGAATGTTTCTTGGACACCCTACATTCAGATTATGACCCTACTAATATTCATTAGCTTGTGAGATATGACAGGATCATGCCACAAGGTTAGGTAGCTACAGATACATATGGTTCTGGCTGAGAGCGGGTGCTGATTCTGCTCTGAGTAGTGACAATTAGGCAATCATTCTAGTGTAGTGGCAGAACAGTTCTTGGATCAGTAAAATATTTGTCTTTCATTATCCCACATCCCCAACTATTAAACAGCCACTCTCTCTCCTGGAACACACACATAGTTCAGATCAAAATTATAGTGCCTTTGGTATCTGCTTGAAAGGTCTCTCACACTGATTAACCATTGGCAGCCAGACAAAGCTGCCACTGTTTTTTCTTTACTATAAAATAGGTTATTGACTTGAAGAGAAATGACAAAAAATGTGCTCCTTTTATTTTCATGAAATGGAAAAGATTCTTCAGCTACAGCCCATAAAGACAGTGCAGAAGGGGAAACATTACTAGTTTCACACTAGACTGAAATGGCAGATGAATTCACTGAGCTTAAAGATGTCTTCATCTGTTCTGTTTGGAATGAAAACAAGGCCTTGGCACCAGGATTTAAAGAAAATAGAAGGTGCTAAATTCACGAAACTTGTATTGGTTTGACTGTGTAATAATGATAGTTTAATGACAGGAAAGAGGCAGATAATTAAAATTGAGTAGTTCTGATCACCCTTGTATGAAGCTCCAGATAGCTTTGCAACACTCCTGAATCCTTGTTTGCTTTGTCTGAAGTTGAAATCCCAGAAGGTCTGGATGTTACCAGCTGTCTAGCTAACTAACTGCCAGCACTTTTCCTGAATGGGAGCTATCAGCTACCACAACATCAGCCTCCTCCCTTGAGCACTTCCATACTGTCTTTCTCTGTGTGATTGCTTTTATCTATTGCTTGCAGGAGCTGCTTCTAATCATATTGCTTTTTGCCTCCGAGGGTCAAATACAAGACCATTGCTCCCTAAACAAATGGAGAAAACTGTCACCTTTCACTAGACTGATAAGCATTTGGCAGGCGGGACACCGTGAAGTAGAAGAGCAAACAGCCAGCAATCTGCAAACACCATAAATATGTTACAATCTCAGCAGGAAGATGGGCAATATATGCACCAAGAGGCCTTTGTTTAATGAGCTGTCAGAAAGCAGGCATGAAATTATGTTTGAAAACATGTGCAAGCTGTAGAGAGACAGAGCCAGGGCTCTGAAAACCTCTTTGCCTTTTCTGTGGATGTTTGGAGCATCTTATCAGTTTGGGAACTGTCATGCAATGAGAACTGTCATTAGCAAACTAATAGCATTGGAAAGCTACAGATATTTCTCTTTCAGTTCCATTTTGTGAATTATGGCAAAACTTTACTGCTTCTTTTCCACGGGATCCTTTTGTTCAGAAAGCTAAAAAGCAGCCAAAAAACCAAAACAAGGGTACTAATAGAAGACAAAACCAAACAGTCATAAAACATAAAGCACCAAACAGGGAAGCAATGTACATTATTTCTAATCCTGTGGAGATTGTGTTCATATTACTCTAATACACCTCCAGCCACTCATTTATTTCAATCACACACATGAAAAAGCACTGAGATAGAAATGATGGCTGAAGTATGATAACAGTCATAGGGCTCTTTTAGATAGGTGTAATATAGTATGCAATAGAATGGATCTTCAATAGCCATAAAACTATGCAGAAAAAGTGATGGTTGAAATATAACATGAGTATTAGGGTCACTGGATAGGTATAATGTGGCATGTAACAGAATGGAGCTTTAATGTTTGTAAAATCATGCTGAACAAATTGCCAAAGCTTCAAATAAATGAGTGAGTATCCTTTTGGGTCATAAAGCTCATAGTACCATAAAGCGCTTGTACCTGGTTAGTCCAGAGTTCTAGCTTCTAAGTCTTCTTCCCCTTTCGGAATTAACACATTGACTCCTTATACTACTTTAGACATCTGTGAGCTTCAGGCCTCCTGGGAAGAAAAGTAGGAGCTGATTTTTCAAAAATTTTGTTCAGAGTTGAGTTAAGGCCTGAACCTTTCTATCCAATTCCCTTGGTATATTATCTTATAAGAATGAATGACTTTCCTGATAAGTTGGCAGTGGTGGTGACTTTGGCTGTTGTACCATGGGCCTCTGCACTAAGTCAGCAATCCAAAGCAACATCCAACTTCCCTACCTGTCTCATCAGTGATAGATGTGCTCCTTTGAACAATGGAGACTAACCCCCAACGAGCTTCTCATAAATCTTTTTTCTGCTTCTGTCAATCTTGCATAAATTGTGTTTCAACCATCTGTGTCTCATCCAAATAAAAAAGCTGGCCATAAAAAGACAGGCTATATAACAGGTCAATTGCAAAGGAGTTGTGTAGTTTAAATTCCACTTACTCCATATATATTGTATGTGCAAATAACTGTGTAACCTCTGCATGATGATGATATGATAGGTCCTACTTCTGCATGATCTTTCTCTCTAGGTTCCAACACATGCTGGATAGCAAAGGGAGGAAACAGAGTTCCCCACACATGATATACTTAGGTGAATACAAGCTGATTCCCATAACCACTTCTTGAGTCTTCCCACTCCAAGAATGATCACAACTACTCAAAACAGCCTCATGCATCCACCCCTATCAGGGCCCACAGCATAGTCATCAACACAGGATGGTCGCCAATAGTGAAGGCTCTTGAACATTCCAACATAATTAATGCATAATTAATTAATTCTTTTTGTCTATCTCCAGCATCCATATACCACTTTCAGGAGTGGAGTTAGGGCTTCCATTGCAGTCCGTATAAGGATGATAGAACATGGATCATCGCCTGCATATAAGATATTGGGATATGAAACGCACAAGGCCCCTTCTAGATCTCCATCTGAAGCTGGAGAAGTTTGAAATTTCCTGCATTCTGCTTTGTCATTTTTCATTGCCTGTTTTTGCTGCACATAGATAGATTCTTTGATTTTTCCAGACTGGCTGACTATAGCATGCTCCTGATCTGTGAGGGTTAAAAAAGGAAATTATTTCCTTAGTCAGTCCCTGAATTGAGTAGTGGGTCCAGTGATCACACTAGACTTGGCAGTTTTTCTGCTGGCTCAAGGAGTGTATGTTTATGCAACTGGGATCATGAAGCTTGAATTATTATTTTAAATGTTTTCACAGAGTAGCAGTGTAACAGAAATCACTAAACAAAATGTACATTGTATGTGACAGCAACGGGCTGGTTCACAGATTGTTAAGGGCTATTGAAAGTCATGCTTATATTTTTACATTTTTCAAGGACAATTTGATTGCATTTCTCAGAAAGGTTAATATCAACAATCTGTTCCCCTCATTTTTATGAAAGGCATTTAAAAGTAAAACGTCCTGCTGTTATACCACTATTGCTTGTGTTATTGATGGCTGAGGGTCCCTGAAGAGATCCTGAATATTTGCAAGTTTGCAGATTTCCGGTGGAATTACTCAGAAATCTATCGTCTGTCTTCTCAGACCAGAGGAGCATTATGAAAGATTCTCCAGCATTTTTCTGAGCACTGGTTGTGCTATATGGCTCCACTTTGCTTCCTTCCTGATTGGTGATAGGCTAAGGAAACCGATTCAAACTGTTTTTGAAAATTTGAAACCCTACTCCAGTTGTCTGTCAATATGATTTGCTGGCTATAGCCTACATTATGTACTAATGTACAGTATAATATTCTAAATCTATCTACTGAAAATATACTCATTCACAAGAATATGAGCCATAACTATGTGAAGGTGGAATAATGTGTCCAACTGTAATTCTAGAAGAAAAGGGAGGTTTTTTTAGCCTCATTACCATATCTCTATCTACTGGGGCTGATAGTCAGGTTTGGTTCATTAAACTCCTTTGATTGGAGTTGTAGCATAATCAAATACCCTAGCCATGTGACTCAACTATAATTTAAGATCATTCTGCTGGTTGCTGCAGTTTTATTACATTTACTTGCGCCCACACGCATGTGTGTGTACTGCTGTGAAAACTGAGCAATGGCCAATAATGTCCTTTCCTTTATCATGTTTACTACAGAATTGCTGCTTTTCTAAAGATAAAAATGAACAAAGTTGCATGACACTGCATTGGTTACATTTTCCATAGTACGAATTTTTGATTCTGTATCACAACTGTTGATTGATAAACTCAATGGACCAAATTGAGACCTGGAGTCAAATTCCGACTCCATTAATGTCAGTGGCAAAACTATTGATTTCAATTACCCTTTGAGAGTTTCATTGTACACTAGTAAAATGGTTCCTGTAGTTTCAGTAGAATAAGGTATTCTCCTCCACTTTCAGGCCTGAATTGGTGCATACCACTGGCAGCTTTAAAATTCTGAAGGGCTGTATTACTCACCAAAGATGGTTGTATGTCTGGGAGCAATAACTGTTTCACACAGTCTCCCTGTAATTAAAGATCATAAGGTTTACCCAAGGCAACTAAATTTTGTTGTTAAAAAATAATAGTTTGAAAGGAAGTGATAACTGGAAATGCAGTCATGTCAAAGGTAGAAAATTCTCATTTCAGGCTGCATGGCACATCCAATTTTGTTCTCAGATCCATTGATGCATATCTAATTTTCCAGTATCTTCCTGCAGAATAAATGCAGCATATGATCAGTAGCTGACAGCAGATTTTCTGATGCATGGCCTGATCTCTGTGTGCTTGCTGCTGCAAAACCATGCTCCTCCATTCATGCACTGCTGCTTTGCTTTTACATGGTCTGTGCTACTCTACAATCACTGTTATGCACTTCCAGTTCTGTGCAGACTCACTGATATATAAGACCGATAGTTCACTGAGGTATAACCAGATCTCTACCTACCTACTGATGAATAAGTTCATTTCTCTAAACTTACTGATGCATATTTTACCCAAGTACTGTGGTCACTGGTGCACATCAGTGCTTCGGAAGGATATTTTTTTTGTTTGTAGGCAACTGAACATAACTAGTCATTTTACACCCACCCCCTACATTCTGTTTAAAAAGTAGTCTAGACTACACAGTGCCATACCATGGATCTTTGGCAATAGTGGGCCAATACCTGCATTTTACTCCCCCCTTTGGCATCAGAAGCAGTGACTCATAAAAGGGGGGGGGGGATCTGCAGGCCTGCTTTCCACTGTCCACCACTCCCTCCCCTGTTGTGGGTACAGCAGGAAGCAGGAGCAGGAGTGACAGGTACAGGTGTCCCTGGGTCACCCAGTGACCCAAACCATTAGGTTGTCCCACTGGCCCTGCACAGCTGGAGTCCCTGCAACTCCTTTTTTGTGCCCAGTGTGGGGACTGCAGGGCTGGGAGGACGCTTGCTTCTCTTGAAGCAGAAGCCTTCAGCCACCAGTAGGCCAGAGTGAGGGTTGACATGGCTGCCAGGGCTGTCAAAGCTCAGCGACCCTTGACCACCTGCAACAGTGTGAGCCAGCTCCTCTAAGAAGGTCCCAACTGGTACCCCTCACAGGATGGCACCCGGGGCATGGCCCCCACTGACCCCAGTCAGTAGGCCACTGAGACTACTTCCTAGTTCTTAGGTAGGATTGAATGCGTGGACAGGGACCGTCTTTTTGTGTTTTGTCTGTTTTGTATTGTCTTTTTTGTTTTGTATGGCATCTAGAACATTGGGGTCCTGATCTACGACTGGAGTGCCAGACGCTGCAGTAAGGATGATGAATGACAATGATATTACTATTATTAAAAGTAAGAAAGATAAAGCTGGAATTATTTTTGGAAAACAACAAATGTTTACTATGTCACTCGTGAAGTTTTGGCATGATTTGCTACCTCAGTGATTCATAACAATTGTCAGCAAATTTGTCAGCAATATGAGAAAAGAAAGGAAAAAAGAAAAAAGTCTATGATCTCAAATTAACTATGCATAATTGGAGACCAAAAGAATTTTTTTTGCACAAAATGATTAACAATATCATCTATTGGACCAACTTCTGTTGGTGAGGGAGACACACTTTAGAGTTTACACAGAGCTTTCTTTTAGGTCTGGGAAATTTCAGATTGTTACAGCTCAGTACAAGGTAGAACAGATTGTTTAGCATAAGTAAAACAAACAAGGAGTCCTTTGGCACTTTTAAAGACTAACAAATTTATTTATCGCATGAGCTTTTGTGGGAGGAAAGTCCTACTTTGTCAGACGCTTCATCAGAAAAGCCCACTTCCTCAGATATGCATCTGATGAAGTTGGTTGGAGCCCATGAAAGCTTATGCCTGAAGAAATCTGTTAGTCTTTGAGGTGCCACAGGACTCCTGTTGTTTTAGTTAGTAGATGACACAACTACAGCAACACTGCATATAAGGACATCACGTCACACAAGGCTAGTATGAAGGATACCACGATGATACCACAGAACCTGAATACAATTAATTTTATACCATACTGAAATGCCATGCTTCATTGCACGAAAGAATACAAAGTGCATTCAAGCTTCAATATCAGCTACGCAACTGCTATAAATCAACACAGCTTCATGAGGCCCCTTTTTTCCCAAATTGCTGTTCGCAATTCAGAGATTCTGATTTTAAACTATTGTAATCCCAATGATGGGTAAAAATACAAGCACAACTGTGCAGCCAATTGTGTCCACCATTCCAAACACTGGTAAGCAGATCTTGAGAGTGCGTGTGTCAGTGAATACCCAACTGGAAACTAGCTATCACAGGAATTTTTCTGAGCAAATTAGACACAAATTGTACAGGTGATTTTGTAGGTGTCTAAACCATTGGAAATCAGGCAATAAAGGTCCTATTACATATCACTATAGATAGAGAGAGAGAGAGAGAGAGATGATTTACGTGTTATAATTGTTTCTTTCAAAAAACTTGGAACATTTTTCATAAATGTTCAACTATGAATGATCTGGGAGAGAAAAAGTTTCCATTAACAATATGTTAGAAAGTAAATGCTGGACATTTGACCACTTATCCAAGCCTACATTTTTAAAAGTGACTAATGACTTTTGGTCTCAATTTTTTGTTCCCTGACTAAAGACACTGAAAGAATCTGATGTTCAGAAGATGGATTTTCAGCACTTTCTAGTAATAATAATAGTTCCCATAAAAACAAACAAGGAGTCCTGTGGCACGTTTTAAGACTAACAAATGTGTTAATCTTTAAAAGTACCACAGGACTCCTTGTTTGTTTTTCTGAAAGAGACAAACATAGCTACTCATCTGGAACTAGTCCCCAAAAAGTGCCTCCAACCAGGTACTTCAAAACTGAGGCAGTCAAAATCAATCACTTAGGAAAATTCAGACCGTTATCTTTTATACATCTCTCAAACAGAGAATAAATGTCTGGAAAGATCATAGCCAATTTACCAGTGAGAAAATCAAATGTGCTTTTAAATGTTTCTTATATAAGTAACATTTTCCACAGTCTTTTGTCTGTTGTATAAAAACCTGTTACAAGACAGTTTACATATCTAAAATACATTCCCCAGTCCTCAAGAGTTACTCACAAATCATCTAGTTTAAACCGGTGCTCTCCAAGTATACTTCAGAAAGTTTTCCATTTTGCCCTCCCATGCAGCCTAGTAACAATGGTGGCAATAAATAACATTGCAAAGGAAATTCTGTGTCAACCAGTAAGGTTAAAAAAACTGACTGCAAAAAGTGTACAAAAAGAATAATTTATTGCCCCTTAGCATCTGCTTTTATGTGTATCCTTTTGAGAACAAATTAACTAAACCTTGCTTATCTCCATATGGTTCTTTCTAGGGACACACATCACTATGAAAGTACATGTTTGTTATGCCCATATAAACAAACAAGTATGTTTGTTATACTTTGGATAATGTGAGGATTAGATGTTGGTGGTACTTTTACAAAATGATAAATCATTGCAGGAGAAGAGAAATATTTTAAAATCTTCCAGGGATCCCCCCCCCCCCCGAAAGGATACCAAATCCTAATATTTTATGTGTACCTTTTAGGTCATAAAAACGGCTGCTTTCAAAATGTGGATGATACCCACATGCTTAATAAAATCCCCCTTTGAAGGTCAGTAATGGATTTGCATTATTTTTTAACAATTGTAAAATTAAATATTAGTGCCAGAAACAGACTGAAAGTGACATTTAGTCCTATGAAGAGCTTTTCCTTGTCTCTTTGTGTGTAAGTGACAATGTACATAGGGAAGATTTAGGCAATAGAGCTGCAAATCCAGTCTTGAATCTAGACTAAGTTTTCAATAACAGTAGAGAATAGTAAAATCTGGTCTCTATTTACAGGTGAAAAAGTACTGTAGAGAAAACCCATATGTTTCCCAGGAATGGAATGCAGTGAGCAAATTCAGGCCAAACAAAATTCCCAAGGCAGTCATTCTTTAAAATATTTTTGCTCTAGCTTTAATATTCAATATAGAAATTATTTTTTTATTATAATGAGGAAAAGTAGCCAATAGTGACATATTTAACTACAGAAGATAGGCCAGTGTCTTTTATTAACTTGATCAGTGTTGTACTATATGTGGCTATTAATGACTACTGTCTTGTGGTATAGGGGAAAACACATATATAAATTTAAATGTTATGTACTACATCCATAGATGGTATAAATCAGTATAACTCTGTCAAAGTCAATGGCGCTATGCTGATTACTCTCAGGCTATGTCTACACGCACAGTTTTATTTCGAAATCAGTCCTTTCGAAATGGCTTATTTCAAAATAAAACCCTTATTTCGAAAGGGCTCATTTCGAAATAAGGAAAACCGCATAATCGAAATGGCCATTATTTCGAAAGGGATATTTTGAAATAACGCCAATTGGACCTCTGTTTTGAACAGTTGTTTCGAAACAACGGTGTTGTTTCGAAACAACAGGTCTAATGGCGTTATTTCAAAATATCCCTTTCGAAATAACGGCCGTTTTGGGGGGGGCAGGTTTTACTTTTTCAAAACGACGATTCTTATTTTGAAAGGACGGGGTCTGTCCTTTCGAAATAAGAGAACGTCATGTAGACCTAATTTCTTTTATTTCGAAATAACGAGTGTTATTGGCTCTCTAAGTGAAGTCTCAGTGGTGATATTGTACATGGACAGCAAACCAGTGACATTGGTAGAGATAAAACAAACAAGGAGTCTTGTGGCATCTGACAAAGTGGGTTAGAGTCAATGAAAGTTATGCCCGAAGAAATCTGTTAGTCTTTAAGGTGCCACAGGACTCTCATTGTTTTTGCTGTATAAAGACTAACATGGCTACCCCTCTGGAACATGTGGCGCTTTTAAAGACTAACAACTGTATTTATTGCATGAACTTTTGTGGGCAGAATCCTACTTCATCAGAAGACTCTTCGTCAGAGACTCTCTTGTGTAGCCTCAATTTTCCCCAGACAAGCAATATCTTAATTCTGATATTTCTGATGGTTTTCCAGGACAGAGCTTGATTTTTTGCAGTAATGTACTTCTAACTTCTTTAAAAATGTATTTACAAAGCAAACTTTTCAGGAAAAACCCTCCTTACCACTCTATATTTTTATAGTGGTTCACACAACAGGATCCTGATCTCAAAAAAGGCATTCAGGCATTACTATAATACTAGTTAACAACATACACAATAACAAAAATAAATGATGGCATGATATTCCTGACATAGACCTATCTGACTTGGAAGAAGAAATTTGAAACTCCTTAAATTACAGGGGTTTTCCAGAAAAATGTCAAAGCTTTGCATTTGCTCTTAAAGTGCTTATATGCTCTGCACCAGGAAAGCTTCCTCTTGCAGAATCGGAGATATCTTGGGCATGGGCTATAGGGAATCTGAGCTTTCATGTATAAATGTGAATCTGATTTGGACTCTAACAGGCCAGCTGCAAATTCCCTCAGGAAGGGCAGAAAGTTTCAGCCAGTGTAAAGCTGGCCAGCTGCCTCCATAACCCCACATCAGCATTAGAGTATAACGGGGAATGCTGAGGATGGGCTTGGGACAGGGCATAGCTCTGCTCTGCTGTTCTTTAGATGGCATAAGTTAGAACAGTTGTATGCTGGGGCAGACGCCAGCACTAGCTGACCCACAGAACTCAGATCCCATGATAAGCCACCTGCCCTTTCCCACCCCATTTATCTGCACTGAGTGGAATTTGAGCTGGAGGAGTGTTAAGCCTATTATGTACATCAGTGTACTTATGGAAAAGCTAGTATAATGTGATTTGTGGTAAACAGAAGATTTGCCAAATTGTCACATAGTTTAGGCATGGATCCAATCAAGCCGCTCTAAACACACCGTGATTTATTGGCATTGACTGTATAAGAAACCAACGTTAAGCCTACATGAGAAAGCTCACATCTGTGTTTTCCTACCTGTATGTTGTTAATGGAGTGGAGACTGTATTGGAACCCTTGGATTCAGCTACTGATCCTTTTCAGGAGATAAGATAGCAAGCGTTAAAAACTGGGGGGGGGGGGGGGGGAGTAACAGGTGCCAATATAAGACAAAGCCCCAAATATCAGAACTCTGCCTATGAAATCGGGATATCTGATCACCCTACCTACATCCACAACTCTGAGAAAGATTTGGATCGAGATCCAGATCAGGATCTGACTTTTGTGGTTTAGGCCTCTCCCTATATGCCCAGATTGTGCTCTGTTCACTGAACCACAATATTGTAGCTATGTAACTAGGTATTAGAGGAGTTATACCACTCTAAGGCAAAGCCCTCATCTACAATTGTCGCAGTTTTTGGCAGCTGTCAATGGGAGATACACAAGTTACATAAAATACCTTGTGTCTCTACCATTGACTTATTAACTCCCACTTACCTCCCCCTACACTAAGGGTCTCAAACTCAAATCAACATGAGGGCCACATGAGGACTAGTACATTAGCCCAAAGGCCACACCACACATGAGAACTAGTATGGTAGTCCAAGGGCCGCACCACTGAAACCTTTTCATACAATGGTATTGCAAATATTGATAGCGATAATGTCATTGCAGGCTGCAAGAAATAACTTGAGGCGTTGTATGTGGCCCTCAGGCCATGAGTTTGATACCCTTGCCCTACACATTGCGCTAAGGCGAAGAAAAATGTGAGCTTGTCACCTTAGTGCTACATTACTCCCAGGGTTGGAGTTATTGATGCGAACTCCAGAGCAATTGACTGTGTCTTGACAGATCACTCAGTTGAACCTGGAAGAGCACACTGAAAGTGCCACTGTCAGTATAAACATACCCTCAGGTGTGACTGTGTTCTGTTTGTCTTGCAACTCTGTTAGTTTCATTGGGTATGTCCACACGTCTCTTTTATTTTGAAATAACACAGGTTATTTTGAAATAAAAAAGATTAGGTCCACACGACGTTTTCTTATTTTGAAATGACGGGCTCTGTCATTTCAAAATAAGAACTGTCATTTCGAAACAGCTTAAACCCTATTCATTTTGAAACAGATGTTATTTCAAAATGCTTATTTCAAAATAACGCCGTTTGGACATGTTGTTTCGAAACAACACCATTGTTTCAAAACAACTGTTTCGAAACATGTCCAAACGGCCTTATTTCGAAATAACCATTTAGAAATAACAGCTGTTTCGATAGCAGGCTGTCTCTTAATTCAAATTAACATTTTCTTAATTCGAATTAACTTATTTCAAAATAGTGATGTATGTGTGGACATAGCCATTGTAGCTTTGTTGTAAAGCTTGAACTGCAGTAAGGAGTCATAAACTTGTAATTAGGGCTTTGGACTGGGAATTAAGAAATCTGTGCTTTCGTCTCAGCTCTACTCTTTGCTTCATACATGACCCTGCACGAACTCATTAACTGTCCTATGTCTCAGTCTTCTCACCTGCAAAGTGGGGCTGCTAATACATCCCTTGCTCACATCGGTGTGGGGGTGGTTCATATCTATATGGTGTAAGAGTATATGAAATAAAACTTTAAAAGCAGTTTCCTTCAGGTAAAAATCTCTGCATGAGTAGAGAGAGTCTGGCTGCTTTTGAATGACTGGTGGGAGAAGAAGGCACATGGATCCCTGCACTCCACTGTACATACACACACAAAGGGCAGCTGCAATGCTGTCACTCTCCCTGAGACCAACACTAGGTAAATCAGACCCACCCCTTCCCTATATTGGCTGGTGAACTATGGCTGGCCTAGGGAGAATGCCCCCCCAAAAGAGTAGAAGCCTCTCCATTCAAAGTGCTCCCTCAGTCTCCATGAGTCCTCCACAGTTAGAACGCCCTTGAGAAGTCTTCACCATCTGCACCTCTCTCATGTGGCTGTGGTTTACAAAACCACATTGTGGCCCATAAAATATACACAGCACATGGGCTGGCTAAGACACAATTGAAGAAACGTGTTTAAGGATTATGGAGATCACTCAATGAGACGTCATGCTCCAGGGAACAAGATATAACACAGCTGACGTCCAATGTATATCATACGTGGAGGTACTGGAGAATGTCTAAAGTGAATGAACTGTTCCTCACAAAATTAGAGAGAGGAGATTCCCACTATGCTGCCATTCTTTTGCCCTCCACTTGTGATGCTGAGGCATCCATAGACTTTTTATAGCCAGACAACTTCAAGACAGACTCATGCAAGATTACCAGAGGCTCCGCTGAAGAATTAAGTTGTTTCAAGTGCAGTCAGAGGTCACTGAAAATCAGCACTCTTTGAAAATTAACCTACCATGCCATCCACTTCTCGTGGCTTTCCACAGCTAACTAAACATACCTTTATACAAAACAAATGATGCCTCCTGGTACCCTTTAAAATGGTTCAGTATAAGATCTCTCTGTTTTCTCAGCCTTTGTACTACCCAGATACATGAGGTCTAATGAGCGGGTCCAATTAAAAGTTCAGAAAAAGTAAGTTTATCTTCTTCCAGATGGCTTTCAAGTGCCACTAAGTTCTGCAATAGATATTCACTGGTCCCTGGACAAGTAGTTAGACAAACAGTCTGTGCATTCAAGAGCAGTTAGATTTGGGAAAGGTAAAGGCAGATGTTTAATCAGAAAGTAAAAAGAGGCAGTACTTTATTTTCAAAGAGACTGATTTTATCCTTTATTTTCTACTTTTCTCAGTATTCCCATTCATAAATTCATAAATAATAAAGTCAGAAGAGACCACTCTGATCCTTTAATCTCATTTGTTGTCTAACACAGGCCATAGACCTTCCTAAAATTAAATCCTGTTTGAACTAAAGCATATCTTTTAGAAAAATATCCAACTTGATTTAAAAATTGCTAGTGATGCCATTCTATTGAAGCAGCCTTTTATATTGATTTCCCCATAGTATTACCCTATGAATGTGCTGGAATGACTTGTCCATTCCAGGAAAAGTCTGCTTCTCTCTGCAGTAGGATTTACAGCCTAGACCTTTAGGTGACCGAAAGATAATGTGAAATCTTGAATCAAATGGAATCCTGAATCAACATCTTTTCAAAATGTGTGTTATTTTTATGGCCATTTTGGCATGGAGATGCTAGACTGTAAAATTTGTAAATGTCCACTTTACAGGAGATGCGCTATCTAGGTTTATACAAAGGCATACAAATCAGATTTGTTCTAACAATTATGTAGTTGTACACATCCACATATACATTTCAATGTGCATAATCACTTGCAGTGGTGACATACTAAAGAATATCTCTGTGCCTGTATGACGATAAACTATCCATAGTTTTCTGTGCACACAAATAAATAAGTGGTTTTGATATGTCACTGCTGAAAATGATTTTGCCTATTTAAATGATACTGGTAACTTGGTGTGACCTCCACATTGTAACCATATGATAGCTTTAAATTCTGGAAATGCTAGTCAGGCCTTCACTTCCTCCATGTTTAGCATCAAATTTCTAGCACTCTGCAGTGTTGACAGGAAAAGATCGTCATCTCAAGAAAAATGTGGATACTTTGTAACTATTCTCTGCCTGGTGAAAAGTGAGCAGATAAGGTCTGAGTGGAACTGAGAATCTTTTTGATCTGGGTTGGTTTGATGTTGAAGTAGTCCCAAATGTGTTGCATTTACACAAGCTGTGAGTGAATCGCCTCTTCTGCAAACCGTGTTTTAGGGCTGGCAGGAACTGAATAAGCAGAGAGAGCAGAAGAGATCATGCCTGCCTGTTGCCCTGCCCCTCAGACAGCCCTCAGGAGGTAGGATCTATCCAGCATCTCTTCCCTTCCATAGTGGAAATTTCCAAAGCTACACAGCCAACATTACCTGCAAGAGAGTTCTTGTTTCAGTTGCTAAGACAGGGAATGAGTGAACCAGGTTGGGCTTTTTTTTAAAGTTATTAACAAAATTCATGCACCTATGATATTTGCCTTGCACAGTGCTTCTCTCAGTACTCACTTACAATTACTTGTCTATTTATTTAAACTGTCATTGACAAACAGACCAGTGTCTGTAGTATTAAAGTGTGGTATTATGGTCTTGTCCACTGCTGATTAACGTCACACAGTAGCGGATAGTGGTGGATGTGAGCATGAGTTGTGTGAGGGGTAGGTGGGGGGGCAACTTTTGTTTTTCATGACGTGCTGTATCTCCCTATTGATACCATGGGCAGTGCATAGTAGCAGGGCTTACAGGATAAAATTTTGGTGATTAACTGCAAATTACAGCTATAAAGCATTAAATTCCCCAGACTCTACATTATCACTATATAGGTATTAACCATAAATTATGCTATTATGTTTCATATATTTATGGTTTATGCATGAACTCAGGGCAATGGAAGTTGTGCACCATCTACTTCTGTCCCTTAAATTCAAAGGTGAGAGTCTTTTGTCATTGGCTGGGCTGAGCAGGGGCAGTGGAGGGGGAGGATAGATTGCATGGCTGATGCAACTGCTGCTTACTCAGCTCTTGAATCAATCAGAGAAACATTTTTCTTGCTAGTATCGTTGAGAAAGATTCAAGAATCAAGATTACCAAAGAGAAAACAGAAAGTCTGCCTTTGGCAAGAATGAAGATTTACTAGCATTTGGCCCAGACTGGATTTTTTATACCATTGAAGAGAAAATTATAAACGCTGAGTGCTAAGTTTTTCTCCAAGGTGGGTAGTAAAATGCATGCTTTGACACTTCGAGAAGTGTCATGATTTGCAGAGCTGCTGTGAACCTGCATCTCCTATTGCAGTCAGTTTTGGCCTGCGATCTCAGAAAGACTAGCGGAAGGAAATTAATAGATTAACAAATACAAATTCTTTTTAAAAAATTACCCCTGTTTAAAAGTAAAGTAACTGGATTTTATGACTGATTAATTTCCACTCTGACCGTATGGAAAAGATGCCCCCTGGTGAAGAGGTAATTTGGGAAAATATGATGTTGGAAGAGCTGCAAGGTCAGGTCCTCGCCAGTGTGCAATAAACACTGAGTGTAGCTGTGAAGGGAGATGACTAAACAGAGGAGATGGTTTTTCTTTCCCCAACCAGGGGACAATTTAGTACCAGCCTAGAGTCCAGTGGAGACTGTTCCTGTTCTAAGAGTATGTCCACAAGGCAACCAGGAGGTGTGGTTCAAGGAAAATGGAGCAGCAGAGGCTGCCCACCAAAGTACAGAATCCTGGGTGGGCCTTTACTCAGGCAGCTGTAGCCCATGCTATCGCATATTAACTGCTATTTTTAGCAAGTTGTCTAATTCGGAGCTAGCTAACCTAAGCTACTCCAGTGATAAAGGCTCTTGAGACTGTTCCGTTAGCTGGGAGTTGACAGGGATCAGACAGAACCGGGTGATGACTGATGTAGCTGGCCTGACCTACCAGGTTTACAGCCTCTTTGTGCTGGCAGCCTGGCACAATGGACAGTTGTTTGGTGGAAATCAACATGCTGTGTGAAGGCAGAGAAAAGGTGTTGTAACTTTGCATCTGTTAATAATCATACCCATAACAGACTGCAGGTGCAAGGTACCTAGCTATCTGATTTTTCAGCCAGCAAAAAAGAGTTAGTTTTCTAGGTACTGCTATTTGCTTCCGCAATTCATTACAGACTCAAAAATTACACGGTCAATTATTTGCAGACATAAATTTATGCCTAGTTTGGGGACCACTACTAGAACATCCGCTGGTATAAACTGATGAGCTTCACATGCCTAAACTGGGTAAACATGTTATCTTCTTGCTGTGAACCTCATTCTTTCTCACCCTGTCCTTTCCCTTGGTTTGTAATTTACACTTATTGTGTCATTTCCAAAATTACACAGTGTTATCAGGCCTCATGCTTATTTACATTAGACCCACTGAAGACATTAGGCCAAATTCTCAATTGCCTTAAGCTCCCTTTACACTACTTCACCGGGAGATCTCCTAAGGGAATATTCCTGGAATAGGGGGGGTTCTGCAGTTGAAAAACTAGGGTAATGACTCTGTGCTGGCCCCCTCATAGCTCCATGTCTAGGATGCTTGCCAGAGGGCACTTCAATGGGGCTGGGACATCACTGCACTCTAACTATTTTTCATTGCATAAAGCCCCTAAGGGAACACAGAAAAACTGAACATAAATTAGAGGTGCCTTCAGGTTAGAGCTGCTCTGTGAGTTAAACTGAGGTTTAGATAGGCTCCTGGCCACACTTAGAGCACCCAAAAATGCAGTGGTAGTATAAACAAAGAAATAATTAATAATCATCAGCAAATGTATTTCATAGCAAATGCATATGAAAAATACCATTCACTTTCTGTACTTGAAAAAACAGGGTTATAAAAACACTCTAGGGTACTAAGAAATTGGCTCATAAAATAACTACACTAACCATGTCAATTATTAGCTTTTTACTACAAGATAAATATAAACAGACTATATCCCCAAACCAGCAAAAATATAGGGAATCAATCTCAATAAAAAGAACTGTTGGGGTAAGCTATTTGGGAAGCAGAAACAAGCCTTTCCTGGCTTAGAAACATTAGTTTGCCCTTCTCAGCTGGTGATTAATGTCTTCTGCTACCAGATGACACTGAACTTTCACAGTTAGTTTGGCTGGGAGGGAGATGATTAGGAATGCTTGCATATAAACTTCATAGCATGATGATTTTTGTGGATGACAAATATGTCTATTTCCTTGAGAATATAATCTTGAATAAAGTAGAAATTACACTTATTACTTTCATGCCAACTAATTATAACAATAGTAAAGCATATGAAATGGAAACTACAGTATGTAGAGGAATAAATATATAAATGCATACTATAGTTACCATTTCATGCATCTGATGAAGTGGGATTTTACCCATGAAAGCTCATGCAATAAATAAATTGTTTAGTCTTCAAAGTGCCACAGGACTCCTTGTTTGTTTTGCTGAGCTAAAGTACCATGGCAACCCCTCTGGAACTTGTCTCGTGGGAGTTGTCATTCAGATGTCTCAGACCTCCATTATTGTCTATGGGCTAGGTTCTGTGGCTGGACTACATTTCCCATGATGCACTGCAGTCTTTCCTCTGATTAAGTTGGAATAGGATAGGCTTGTAGTGAGAGAGACAGTCACCTCAACACTGCTTCTTTTCAAGCAGCTTTAAAGTCTGTCTAGCAACACATCTCCTGGACTTGTCCAAAAGAATCCTCTATGTCCAGTGCGATTCCTAAAGCAGACAATGCATTAGTTAACATCTCCTCTCCACCTAATAACTGGTCACAGAAGGACTTGGTCCTAAGTGTTTGTTGTTCAGTACCACTATAAAAAATCAGTTCAAGATGTGCATAGCTATAAAAACATACAAGCTTAAATGTGGCATTTGTTCTAACTTTTGCAGAGAGAAAATGGTGATGAATTCTAAAACAGTAATACAGTCACAGAAGAGGCCCTGATTTTAACCAGATGGTTTCTGAGTCTCAGGTTATTATTATGATCACGACTACAATTCTGGGGCACCTCACAGTCAATTTCTGTTCCAAGTTCAACCAAATTAAGTAGTAAACAGAAGGTAAGGATTGTGGCAGGTGGGTCTGACTGGTCTTTTGTGATATTACTAAGATCACTAAACTGGCTTAAGAAAAGTATAATGACTGCAATTTTTATTTAATAACATAACCATAATTATGTTCAAATAAATTAATAATAAGATCATTAACTAAGAGCCACTTTTGAAGAGTAATTTTAATTCAGATCCATTTTACTATTCTGTGAAAATGTCCATTTTAATTACAAAAAGAGGCAACATACTCCTATTTGACCAAAGGCAAAGGAACATCAGTCCCTTGCTACCTCAAGCTGCCTATCCTCTTGGAATACAAGCCCTTTGGAGTTTGAACATGATCATTTTAAAAGTGACTTCATATCAGAGTCATTAAGTAAAATTTAAATTTCTTTAATGGGAAATACTATCATCCTCTACAGAGGTGTTTCCCAACATTTTCTCTGCTATGGCACACCTTGCTACCTTTAATTAATTTGAGGCACATAGTTTCCAAATAAATGCATGAATATTCATGAGCCAATGAGCAAATCCAGAGCCCTTTGAGTAGTTTTTCAAAAACTTTTATGGCACACCTGCTCAGGCCTGATGGCACACCTGCGTGCCATGGCACACTGGTTGGGAAACACTGCTCTACAGTGCTGTCTCTTGCAATGGGTGAAATGTACCATTAAAGAAATCCAAACTTTGCAATTGCTTAAGTTAGTGTTCTGTGTGCGGCAGCTGTTCTCCACTGTCTGTGTAGTCTTTTAAAGCTCCACAGCCAGCCTACAGAAGAGGTTTGCCATATTTTGTGTTACCACTTCATTGCTATTTGGACCATTCACAGCAATGCTAAACAAAGTAACTCATGTTTTTCCCTTGGAATCAAATTCTGATCAGGCTCTCTTTGATTTATGTCATTTTCATGAATCAACAAGGGCCCATATTTGGGAATTAATTTTAGCCAATGCCTGGTGTAACCCAAGAACCCTTCGATGCCAACTGACAAGGGGGTTACAAGAATTTCTTGATTCTGGTATGTACACTCTGATTCTCCAAACAACATCATGTGAGGTCTTAAAAAAAAGATAGGATCACAATGGATTTTAATACAAGTGTGCAATATATGTACAGTTACTATGTAAGGAGTTATCCATATATACGAAAAATAGAGTCTGTATCAAGGCAGAGTTGGTTTTCTGTCAGACAAGGAATGTTTATTCAGTGGTCTCTCTGTTGAACTGTAAAGTTCCAGAGGGGTAGCCATGTTAGTCTGTATATAGCAAAACCAATGGAAATACTGTGGCACTTTAAGGGCAAATTTCTTTCGGCATAAGCTCTTTGATGCATGACAAAGTGGGTTGCAGCCCACAAAAGCTTATGCCCAAAAATATTTGTTAGTTTTTTAGGTGCCATAGGATTTTCATTGTTTTTGTAAATTAAGTATAATTTTCATTCACAGTGGGTCTCTCATGACACATCTACACTGAAACCAGATGAGGGATTGTAAGACTTTCAGAAAGGAATTAAAATTTGTAGAAACACAACAAGGAAAGAGCCTTATCTTGAGAAACATACTGCTAAACAATATGTGGGGAACAAAGAAGACACTCTGTTATCCTGTACCTAGAATGCAGTGCGTTTGTGTCATGAAAATAGGATCACACAGGGTATGTCCACACACAGTCTTTAAATCAAAATAATGCTGATTATTTCGATTTAAAGAAGGGTAGGTCCACACTATGCTTCCTTATAGCAAAATGAGGAGCTCCCTCATTTCACTAAAAGGAAAGTCATATCGACATAATAAAACTTAGTTTAATATTGATATGACAGTTAAATCAAAACTGTTATATCACTATAATACTGTGTGAACAAGTTATATTGATTTAACAGTTATATTGATTTAGACCGTGGTTTGACCTTCCTCCCAGGGTGCATGGCACCCTCGAAGGAAGGGCCAGGATTCAGTACCCCGGCCTTGAGGGTGAGGGGGTGGGAGGGATCTTCCACCTGGTTCCCCCAATGCTAGCCAGGCAGTGGAGGAATGGACCCTACATGCCTGGCTCTCCCAGTGCTGGCTAGGCAACAGGGCAAGTGACCCTGCATACTTGGCTCCCCCAGTGCTGGCCGAGCGGTCCCTTCCTCCACCGGCCAGCTAGCACGTGAGGAGCTGGGCACAAGGGTCCCTTCCTTGCGCCAGCTGAGTGACAGGGCTGCAGCCAGGTGGGGAGGAAGCCTTCTCCCCTGCCAGGCTCAGCGCACCCAGATCTGGGTGGGATGGATGCTCTTCCCCGCCACCTGGCTCATGGGGTGAGAGCCAGGCAGGGGATTGGGCAGGTGGCATGGTCCATTTTGGGGACCATGTTACCACACCTCCCATGGTGCCCTCTCCTAAATCAAAGGAGCAAGTCTTGTCCATGGACTTGCTAGTTAGATTTGGTTTTCTTGAGGGGGACATGTTAAATCAATTTTATTTAAATCAGTTTAATGATTTTTATTGCGATGTTATTAAATTGATATACTGGGTAAGTTGAATCCATTTAGCCGTGTAAGTGTGGACATTGCCATACAGTTTTGGTTGAAGGTGCTGCAAAAGGTTTTTTTGTGAGATGACCTTCATTAGACAGGAAGTTAAACTAATTGATAAGCTTAATCTCTAGAAAGAGTGTTGATTTTATTTTCTAAGTAACCTTTTGTTTCTGATAGCTCTTGAATTTTGATGATAAACTTTTGCCCCCACTATAAATACATCAGAGACTACATCCACACTTACCATGACAAATTCACCGTCATCAGAGTCGATTTTTCTGGTTTCATTGAATGGCAGTGAAGACATGCTCGATTGATCTGGAAATCAATCTAATAAAACCACCTCCAAAAAACCCCATAGTGCTGCATCAACACATTTCCTGTCAGTGCAGCACAGTGGAGATGGCACACTAAAGGGAAGTTACAAAGTCAATGGGAATTATGCAAGCTTCTCTGCATTGCTTGCATAACTTTTGTTGACTGCCTCCAACTTTTGCCAGCAGTGTAGACCAGGCCTCAGTGCCGTGATGTTAAGTTAGAGGATGATCCTGAGTGGAATCATGCAAGCTGCTGTGTGCATTGTTCCCTGGGTAAGGCAGACCAGTTATTTCTCTGAATGTGCAACAGATAATGGTCTAACAGTACAGGGGACTCAAAGGGACTCAGAGACTGGGGTGTGTCTATTGTTAACTGGCAGTAGACAAACCAGAAAACAAACTGGAAACCAGAGGGTGTCACAAAGTAATCAGTGTGGTGCGTTCTAACCAGCTTTTCTTCTCATTAAGTTTGCTGCTGCATGCTGCTCCACTTGGAGTTTCCACATTGTCATCACATTCAGTCCCAGGTGCAGCAGAATGATTGACAAGACTCAAAGGTGGAGGTGAGAAATGAATAGATCAGGATGAAACACTCCACATTTGGGAAGCAGCTCTATGGCCTCTTGGCCAGCAAATGATAATGGAAGCTATTCCTCACCACTGTGCCAATCTTCGTGTTGAGGAGCAGGGAGGAATCTGGCACAACCTCAAGGCTTCACTATTCCTTCATAATTGGTAGCCTGGTGCCACATTTGATGATGAAGTCACTGTTCTGGGAAGTTTCTCAAAGTATTTCCCCTTCTTCTTTGTCACCTCATCTCTTTTGCATTCCTTGCATTCAGTCCATGACAACTCACTCACCGTTAAAGAGCACTCTTGAAAATGCTGGCCTAAATATTTAATCAATAGTGGCAAGAGAATGTTGTCCACACCAGCAAAAAGCTAAGCCTGTTTAGCAAATGGTTTTACTAACTCAGAAACTACTTTGCAAACAGGGCTTGCTCAGTAAGGAAAGATGAATGGCCCTGAAATAAAGATACTGAATTGGGAACTCAGGGTAGAGCTATTCCAAGCTGTACCACAGAATTCTTGTGACATGTGGGATAAGTAAGTCACTGAATCTCTCTGGGTCTCAGCCAGATATTCACTAACAAGGAGATAATAGTACTTCCCTTGTTACCTGTGTAAAGGGAGGCTAAATCTATATTTGTAAAGCTCAAATGCTCTGGTGAGATGAACATCACATAAAAGCCTATCAATAAATATGGTTTACATTACATGTCTCATATCCATGTCTGAAAACATCTCTTTATAATGAGAAGTCAGATGAGCTGTTAAATCCAAATTAAGTTTGAGATTAGCCCTTTTAGCAGGATTTAAACCTGGTTCTGGAATATGGCATAACATGGTTTTAAATCTGTGCCACATGGAGACTAACTCTTCTGTCTGGTATTAAATCATAATGGTTCTTAGACTGGATTAGGCCACTAAACTGTTATATGGGCTCTTATACCTTCAAGTCTTACGGGGCAAGAATTCACTTAAGTTATAGTGGTTATTTCCAATTTTAGTTGAATCCTACTACATGGGTAGAACAAGTTGTATTTCTGTTATGTCGAAAAGTAAATTAAATCAGATTAAAATATTTTGTATGTAAAAAAACAAGTAAAAAACAAGTTGGAGAAAGACAACAACGGATATAAAATTGTCATCTTATTTTTTTAAAAAAAAAAGGTTCAATGTGAAAAAGAATTCTAGTCAATTTAATGATCAAGGTAAACCAGACACTGTAGGGATAACTTGTCTGTAAGAAATCCCAAAGGTGGTACTATTAACCTGGGATGGAGTGGAAGGGGTAAGGGAAATAAATATGAATTGGATCTTATTTTACTTGGCCAATGGCCAGAAAGTTCAAACAAAGTGCATTCCCCAGCCCAGCTCTCCTGCATGCAAAACTTCATGAAATCAGATGTATCTTATTATACATTTTGTCACTTTAACGAGAAACAGAAAAACTACAAAGCAGAAACAGCAGCACTTCCCGACTCTTTAACCCTATTATAGAATTCTCCATTACAAACCTACCTATAGAAATGATTTTTAAAAAATTCAGGTGCTTGGCTGCAATTATATGGTCTCAATTATCTGCCAGTGAAAGCAACAACAAAACTCTCATTGACTTCAGTGGGACAGGATCAGACATAGCTTCATTAAAGCAACACATTTTGAGAAACTTTCTTCTGTGGTTGCTGGGAAGTGGTGATTTCATGTAGATGTTGAATTCAATGAATGGGGTTAAAGTTACTTATTTTACTTTTTTTCCTTCTCATTTTCCTCCAGGTACTGTTGCATTTTTGTTTGTCTGTTTGTCTTCTGTTTTGTACACACTGCACTTGTGGACACTGTCAGTATTTGTACCTGTTGACCTGCGCTGGCTTATTTGAAATATTCCAGGTATGAAAAACAGCAGGTGCAAAATCTTGATGTGTGGGCATCACCACTGACGGAGAGGCTTTCAGATAACTGATGGGCTAGGCCAGGGGTTGGCAACCTAAAAGATAAGAAGAGGATTTTAAAAAATTCCTTCAATAACCAAGTGTTTTGAGAGCCACAATGGGTGTAGCCTCCTGGTGGAGGGAGCTTGGAGTTGAGCCAGGGTGCCTGCCTCAGGGTCCTTTGGTGGGGGGAGAGCCCAGAACCAGGAGTGGGCTTCTGGCAGGGTCCCCAGCAGCAGGGGGACCCAGAGCCAGGAGCGGGTCACCTGCAGGGTCCTCTGGTGATGGGAGAGGGGAGCCCCAGAGCCTGGTGCTGCAAGATGGCAGCCAAAGAGGAGCTGCAGGTTGCAGACTCCTCGACTAGGCTGACAACTACGTGGCACTACTGGCCAAAACTCCCTGCACAGGCGCTATGTAATGGCCACTGGGGCTCCTGCGTGCTGAGATGGCATTTACATCCTGGTGGCAGAGGAGGATTCTCTTTCTCATGGAACGCCACAGCCTGACTACTGAGATGTGCACTGGTGAAAGGACTTACTCAGAAAAGAGGAAATTGCCAAGGTAGTTGTCACAATCATAGTCCAGGATCCCAAGGGGAAAACCAGAAGGTCTAACACCCCTAAATGAGCAGCTGAGCCAATAAATTGCACCTGTATTATTGCTGTGAAGAATATCAAGTAAATGTTTTAGGAAAGTGTAATGATCTAACAAGATGGTCATTATTCAGTATTGATGAGTGGTTAAGAATTGTGTATTTAGGTACATAGAACACTGAGTTCATAACCTGTAGTATAACTGCATCCTCATGTCACAGCAAAGAGGTGCACTTCCCAATCCCAAGTCAGGTGTTTACACAAAATCAGTTCCAAGTGAACATCCATTGTCCAGCTCAAGAAAAGACAATGAGTTAATGGCAGAACACTGATTCATCCCTGGTTGTCATGTCAAGAGGGACCCCCCCCCCCCCAGCCTGAATAACCATGAATCACCATGCCAGGAAACAAGAAAATAAAATAAAAGACCTTTTAAAAGGGAGACTTGAAACTGAGGTTTTGATCCAGAATCTGAGGAACAGTCTTTAGGTGGGGAGCCATCCATGAACAATGGCTCCCCCCATTTTAGTTAGGGGTTGTGCAGGAAAACTGTTCAAAGGAAATACGTAATTTTTATCAGGACAGAGACTTTATCTAACATGGAAGTGTAAAGCCTGAGTTTGCATGTTTATGTTTATTTTCTGTGTAATTTGTATGTTTGCTTTCCTTTTTTTTTTTGAATCTGTGGCTTTTCTATTAAAAAAACTTTTAGTTCATTTTTGTTAGAGGCACATCTCAGCTGTGCAAACTGTGTGGAGAGTGTATGCCAAAGTAAGCTGATAACTGGGGGGCTGGGTTCATGCCTTTACGGGTGACAAAGCAGAGGGGAATAATTTTAGTGTTTGGTACTTAAGATATCAGGGTGACCTGTTCTGGGGAGACTTGGGACTGGAAGGGCTTTTGGTGTCACCCTTCAAGGGGAAACAAGGCTGGTGAGAGCCAGGATGAGACTTTGTCTTAGTGGTCAGAATACTGGTGTTAGGCAATTGAACTACTGATGCACAGCATCAGGAGACCTCAGGGTAGAGGACAGATGGTGACAAAACCCCTCACTGGTCTGAGTGATCCCCAGAACTTCACAATAGTATCCCAGATTCGCACCAAGTTTACTCTGGCAGAGACAGAATGGCCAGCTCTCAGCGTCTACAGTGTAGTGATTCTTAGTGCAGGTTGTTCCCTTCTTTGTAAATTGGTTTCTTGTCGTTTTTATGGAACAGAATTTATTGGTATTTAAACAAAAGAAGCAAAAGTGTCTGTGTGCTGGCGCCCTCCTTAAACTGAATGGTATGCTCTCTTCTGACTCATCTGCTTTTTCCTTGTCCCTTTTTGGGGAGCTGGGTACCTGACATAAGATTTTTAAGGATGCTCCTCCATCAAATGGGAACTCATTGCTGTTTGTTATTTGATAGCTTGCATAAGAAAACCCTGTCAAGGAACCTACAAACGTATCAAGGGAGAAACATGTCACAGTAACAGGACATCTAGTAATAGACAGGGGCAAGAAGTAAATATATACTTTGGCAAATGGGGCTTATGCCCAGAGCTGCAGTACATTTATTTATGACAGCTTCTTCTCCTGCTGCCTACTGTAACACTCATTTTCCTGAGCCAGTTTTTGAAAAGGAACAGTCTAGCTGCCTCCTCTACTCAGCAAACGCACTTGGCATCTGAAGGACATGGATGACAAACTTTCAATTGCATTTGCTCAGACAGTGGCGTTTGGCTGTCCTTTCTCCTTCTGTGAAGTACACGCACAGCCTTCTGTTGAGCCGTTTGTTGATTCGGACATCATTGTTGTCATGTTTTTAGTTACTTGACTCATGACATGGAATTTCCTTCCAAGCAGGTTTGTGAATAAAGTCCATGTGTATTGTTCTTGGAAAAGATATGCACGTGTAGGACTGTCCTGTTACATTTAAAAGTGGATCTGTTTTGTTAGTGCTGTCGGTCCAGTCCTCAAGTTTCCACATGATAAAAGCCATCTCTATAGCTGGCAATGGCTGTCAGCTTTGTTGACAGTCTCAGAAGACTGAACTAATTTCTCAGTGCTAGAGGTGAGCCCCTCAGTTTGAAGCTGAAACCCGCTCAGAGATTCATAGATTAGAAGGTCAAAAGGAATCATTGTGAATCATTTCTGTCCTCCTTTATAACACAAGTCACAGAGCTTCCTCAATTAGTTTGTTTCAACTAGAAGATAATTTGTAGAAAAACACCCAATCTTGACTTAAAACTTTTAATGATGGAGAATCTACCACAACCCTTGACAGATTGCTTCAATGGTTAATTACCATTAAAGCAATCTATTAATCTACCATTACCATGTCACCATTAAAAATGAGGCCTTATTTCTAGTTTGAATTTCTCTAGTGTCACTTTCCAGCTATCGGATCTAGTTACCTCACCTCTGACATTCCCCTCCTGCAATTTAGACTGGTATGCCACTGTGCCACCCAGTTCTCTACTCCAGGCCCCAAATTTACCCCACATTGTTGTGTGAATTTCCCTCCTGACTCAGCTCACGCCCAGCTGCCTGTGTATAATCAATCCCTCAACCACTGGAAGAGCACGCTCATAAGCTACTCATGTGATAGTCCCCCAGTAAACACCTGCAGTTCCAGACGCAACCCTGGGAACTACTATCTTGCAAGGTTCAGTGCTTCCTCACTAGCCCTTTCAAAATCATTTACACTTGTCTGTGAATTTAACAAAGACATGGGTATGCACCAGTTTTGCTCTCAGTGAGACCCTACATACCTTCTCACTCAACACTGCACTGCTTCAGATAAAACAGGGATAAGTTTAATGCCTACTATAAGATTTTAAGTGATTATAAGTCCAACTAATCTAAAATCAATTGGTTAATCAGTCAAGGAGATCATCACAATCAAATAAAAGGAAAACTCACATTCTAACCTAAGATCACTGTTTTCGGTTTCTGTTTGGCTTGGCCACAGGCTTGGCTATTGATGATCTTGTAGCCAGATTCCTATTGCCCTGTGGATAGCTTACCAGTCCTTAGTATTGTACAGAAGATGGATTCCCAAGGAAGAACACTCAAAGGAAGGTATGTCTTTCTCTTAACCAGCTTCCTTGACTTCTTCATTTGGAGTCAAGTAATCCTTCATGTCTGGCAATGGAATGATCTTTCCCTTTTGAGTCAAGGCACTAAAGTTGCATTGTTCTTGTATGCATGCCTCCGCTGGGTGTGAATGCAGCTCTCTGCATCTGTATCTGTTCAAGCAATGTAAGATATATTTGGGGCATGAGCTGGCAGAGTTTTATATTTGCACACATGTTTGATGTTGCAAGAAACAGGTTACCCTAACCATAATGCAGAGCATACCATGAGCATTCCAAAAACACCTTCCATGACACATTTTGCATCAGATCATACATGGTTATACTGTAAGGCTGAACATGAATGAGGTATAGTTCACATTATGAAGGTGAGGTGTACTTCGTCTACTAGACTGAAAAGACCTGTATTATCTAAGGCTATGTCCACACATTAAATGTTATTTTGAAATAGGTTATTTTAAAATGACTTATTTTGTAATAAAGTCCTCCCTGGCCAGGGTGTTCGGGGGGTGTCTTCCTCCCAGGGTGCTATGCCCGCAGCCGCAGCAGCCCCGTCCCCAGCTGGGGATCTGGGGCCCGGCTGGCCGCCAGCGGCTGCAGCGGCCCCGTCCCCGGCTGGGGATCTGGGGCCTGGCTGCAGCCGCGGTGGCCCAATCCCCAGATCCCCGGCCGGGGATCTGGGGCCTGACCGCCGGTGGCCGCAGCGACCCCGTCCCCAGCTGGGGATCCAGGGCCAGGCTGGCCGCCCGTGGCTGCAGCGGCCCCATCCTCTGCTGGGGATCTGGGGCCTGGCCACTGGCAGCTGCAGCCGCGGCGGCCCTATCCCCAGCCTGGGATCCAGGGCTGCGGCCGCGGGCCCGGCCTCCAGCGGCTGCTTCTGACCAGGCTGGGCCGCGCCGCGCCGTGCCACGGCCTAGCTGCCAGCGGCAGCATGGGCTACCCCTGGCCCTATCCCTGGCCAGGGGGCAGGGCTTGCCAGGCGGCCAGCTAGGCCCCAGATCCCTGGCCATAGACGCGGCCGCCGTGGCCTGCCAGGGATCAGGCCCCGGATCCCCAGCCTGATTGGGCTGGAGATCCGGGCCACTGGCATTGGGACCTGGGGCACGTGCCCCAGGGTGCCCAACCCCAGTGACGCCACTGCCTGGCATATCGATATAACAGAGCCAGACGTGGTTATTTCAAAACCAGAGTTTCAAAATAACCCTCATTTTGATACAAAACTAGGTTTTATTGTATCAAAATGATTTTCCTTATTTCAAAATAAGGGAGCTCTTTATTTTGAAATAAGGAAACATCATCTGGACATGACTTTTTTAAAATTGAAACAACGGAGATTGTTTCGGTTTAAAAGCAACCTGTGTACACAGCCTAATTTCTGTTCCCTATGTAGGTAATTGATGAGACAGTGAAAATAATATCTAGCACTTACACAGCACCTTCCATTCAAGGATTACCAAATACTTTGTACACATTAAGGCCAATATTTTCAAAAAAATGGGTGCCTAATGTTAGGTTCCTAAATAGATGTGTTGATTTTCAAAAGTAGAGCATTCAGCAACTCCTGAAATGAATAAAAACTGCTTATCAAGCCATTTATTTAGGAACCTAAGGAAGGACATAAGAGCCAGGTATTTTAAAAATCTTGATCTAACTGAATAAGTCTCACAAGACCTGGTGACTTAGGTGCAATGAGTCCTATCATCCATTTTCCAGATGGAAAAGTTGAGATGAGAGGTGAAATGATTTACAGTACCCAAGATCACACAGTAAGCCAGTGCCAGGTCCAGAATGAAAAACCAGATGTCCTGTATCCCCAACCCCATGCTTTAATCACACGATCACACTGTCTGTTATCATATAATCATAGAAGATTAGGGTTAGAAGGGACCTCAGGAAGTCATCTGATTCAACCTCTGGCTCAAAGCAGGACCAACCCCAACTAAACCATCTCAGCCAGGGCTTGATCAAACTGGACTTTAAAAACCTCTAAGGCTGGTGATTCCACCATTTCCCAAGGTAACCCATTCCAGTGAGTGAGTATGGAGAAGCTTGCACTGCCACTAGCTGGGTTGTACTTTTTTTGTGCATGGAAAATCTTGGGTTGTCAGTCTGACTTCTTTTACCTGTGCTGATTCATCAAGCTACTTAAGCATTTGCTTAACTTTAACTTCACAATTATCCTTACCGAAGATAATGTAAATGACTTGTGTGCTTAAGGTATGGCATCTGCTTATGTATCTTGCTCAATTAGGGTCTATATTTGTTACAAAATAGGCATTAAAAAGAAAATGCCTAGGGAAAGTGATTTTCTTTTTACATACTCATTCATGAGACAATTTACCTCACACTAGTTCTATCCTATATGCTCAAAAAGACTTATTGAGTTCACAAGGTTAAGAAAGATGTTAGTGACCCACACATCATTCAGTTTTATTTTGAGATTATGTCAGCGAAATGAGCAAATTTTATACAAGAAAAAAAGAAGGGGGCTTGCACATTCTGCAGCACTTCTCTAGATCTTTGAGAGTATTTCTAAAAAAGAGGCATGCTTGAAAAAGACTCAGATAGCTAATGGACTGGATTGCACAAACATGGAGACTTGCTGGCCCACCTTTGAAAAATACTCCACAAACCACTCTGGCAGAATGTAGCGTGTGGGGGAGTACTGCTTTCAGTCTGAAGTGTGCTATAGGACAGTAGCAGACTCTTCATTTAATCTCTGGACAAATCTATGGAAGAAAGTGGTTGACTGACTTCTCTCATTGTCTTGAAATAGTTTCTCTCTCTCTTTGTTGGTCCACCTCATTTGAAATTAAGTGTGATGAATCTCAGTGCTATAATGTCAGCATTGCAGATATTTTGCATTTCTAATAATCTTTTCAGAGGGCCTTTTGATCTCTTCTGATTTTGTTTTCTTGCACTTTTGACTGATGTGATGTGTTTAACCCGTTTTTGAGAGGAGGTAGAACTGTTGTTTTCTTCACTCCATTCCACTTCCTTATACTGGTTGGTGTAACTCCACTTAAATAAATGGCATACTATTAGCATTAAACAGGCATGACAAGCCATAAGTTAAAATATAAGTTAAGAATCAGACCTTTAAACTCTGTATCTTTGGAATTTTGTCTATTATTTTAAAAACTCACATGATTTTCAGTGCATTCATTAGAGTTAGTCTTATGCTGTGGGGATCATTCTGAAAGATTATTAATTATTATTATTTGTTTTATTGTAGCACCTAGAAGCTCCAATGATAGTCCAAGACCCCATTGTGTTAAGCGTTGTACAACACAGAACACAAAGACAGTCTGCCCCAAAGAGCTTACAGTCATAGGTACATTACAAGATAGGGGTGTGATTCTCAGCTCATGTTTGTATTCTCGTGCTAGCTCACATGGACTTACTGTGAGGTAAATAGCACTGTAGCCATGGTCACACAGGCAGTGGCAGCAGAGCATGGCTTACCCATGCCAAGTATGTACTCAAAGGTTTCAGGTGGGTTTGTATTCAACATGGCTAAGCCACTATCCATGCTAGCACAGCTACATTGCTATATATAGTCAAGCTAGCTTGATGAGAGCTAGTACAGGTATGTGTATGTGAGCTGACCATCACACATCCCTGTGTTGTAGTGCAGTAGTGGCTTAAGCCAAAGATAAGAGATGACAGGTCAGGGAGTACAAGGAAATGATGAGACAGTGCTGGTCAGCATTACAGTCTTATGGTTTTGGCACATGAGTGGCCTACCCACTGAAAAGATCTTTATACAGATCATGCAACTGCAGAGATTTAAGAAGGGATTTGAAGGTGGATACTAAGGTAGCTGTGCAGATATTCATGGGAGCTTCATCCAAGCATGGCAGAAAGCACAAAGGTGCTTGTTTGAAAATTTGACAAGTGGGCATTGGAGGCTGGCTTCATGGGCTGATCAGAGGTTGGAGCTGATCTTTTGATACTGAATGAGAAATGAGAAGTAGGTTGGGGATAGGTAATTTGCATAAGCATTTAGTTCACCTGACCATACAAATCAGGCACTGAAGTTTACAAGGCGTCATTCTTCCCAGGAAATTTGGCAAACACATACAAGCTCTGCATAGAAACAGGAAAGGCGTCTTTAAAATTATGTTCCTGTAAATTCTCTGGGCATTCAAAAGTAAAAGGAAACTAGCAGGGAGAGGAGACACCTGATAGAGCTTTGTAAACTATCTGGAGGGTTCTTCAAAGTCACGAGGACCCTGAAGGGTGATGTCTGTCACTGTTTGAATTTTGGCTATCCTGCTTTCCTCAGTTTTATGGATCCTAATCTATTTCCATCACTTATCCTATTTTATGGTTGTAACTGATAAAACAAATTAAGCTGTTTTTTTTGGAAATGTCACAGTTTAGAGAGCTCCCGGCTGCAAACTAAAACAAAGTGTTCTGTAGATTTATCCACTGCATGACCTCATGTCACACAAAATAGATTAAAAATATTTTAGACTTGAAAATGCTCATGAATCCAGGACAGACATTCCTTCCGTAGATGCCTGTACAATTTGAGTGATTAGTACTTTATTGGTTACACAACAGTCATCTGTGCAAGATAGGTTTGGGCGCTCTCTCTCTCTCACACACGCACACACGCACATGCACGCACACACGCACACAGAATTAACCATTAATGTGTCTAAGTAATTAACTTTCTTAGAGGTGATTTACTTCTCTACAAAGAACAATACAAGGGATATAGCACAAAGACAAAGAGGAAAACAGATTAAAATTAATTATGAGGGAAACTTTCAATAGATTCTAGAGGTGAAGTCTTGGGCCTACAGAAATCAATGGGAGTTTTACTATTGATTTTAATGGGTTGATGATTTTACCCATGGTCTGGTTCAGACATTCAGTTACCCTAGTGATGTGTGAAGATACGAGAGATGACGGATGGATAGCTCAATTACTTGATATATAGGATGCTTTTCAGAGCTTTATCTGAATCTCTGAAATCTGCAAAATTTGCCTGGAGGTGTCCAGGAACAGGCTCTCTCCTAGTGGTACAATTATATTCTGTTTCTGCCATGAATTCTACAAGAATAGGTTTCTGAATGGCACTTTGGCACTTTCAGTGCTGGTCCTAATGAACTGGGGAGTGCAGAAGCATCAATAAAATGAAAGACAACTAGGTTGTTTAGGGGAAGCAAATGGAGCATTTCAGAACCTTGCCAAAAATGGTCAGTTCAAGTGTGGTTTTCAGAGTGGACAGCGGTTTTTGGGTGAGGGTCTAATTTTTTTTCTGAACCTATTTGCCCATTCCTAATTAAAACGATACATTGAGGATAGTAATTTTCTTAATAATATGGCTGTTCCTTTTCTTCCTCCCCTCCACCCCCTCCCCCAGGGTTAGAGCTTGTGCTGACTATAGAAAAATCAGTCATTAGCAGCCAGGAAATGACTTTGCCATCAATCAGAATATTGCTCAGCCATGTTTCAGCTATTTTCCCCTTTCTCTGTGTAATTATTCTCATCCTCTGCTGATTACAGTTTATAATAGCTATAATTCGCTCAAAATCAATCATTACTTTACTTAACCATGGGGATACTAGTAGAAAACATGAAGGAACAAAAATATCCTTGGCTGTGAGGTTTATTTTAATTATTTTACAGCACACAGTTTTTAACTTTATTGTTTTTAACCTCATTCTTCACATTATGCAGCAATTCTGTTATTTTATTTTTGTTTTATGCTTGATTATATGGTGGTTTCATTCAATTTTAGGTGTTGCACTATGAATTAGCAAGGAGCATTTGGGGGTCAGGATTTGAGATTTTGTTATTTTCATGAACAGAGTTGAAATAAAATGGTGTAAAATCTCTTTTGGCCAAAGTCTGTCAATTAGAAAGCAAGACCCTAGTTCTGTAGTTGTGTTCCATGTGATCACAGGACGTTTGATTTGACTGTTCATCCTACTTCATTATTGGCTGTTCAGAAACATTTAGATGATCAAAGTGATGGTTATATTAACACAAAGCAAGTTTGGAGGGAAGATTCATATAAAGAGATACCAACAACTTAAAAATCCTACTTTTCTGTGACTGTTTACTTAGATGTGTTAGAAGTCTAAACAAAAAAATTACTAAATATGGAAAGAAAGCAAGGAGTCTTCTGGCACTTAAAGACTAACAGATTTATTTATCGCATGAGCTTTCGTGGGAGAAAATCCCACTTTATCAGATGCTTTAAAGAGGAGGAACTTACAGAATGGGATGAAAATAAATACAGGGGAGTGTAAGACATAGGATCAGGTCATTACTGTAACAGCAAATCAGAGCATTTGTTAGTCTTTAAGTGCCAAAAGACTCCTTGCTTTTTTTGCTTTACTAGACTAACATGGCTGCCCCTTGGAACTAAATATGGAAAATAGATCTCTATTATTTGAATCAAGTCATTGGCTAACCACTTTGTGCATTTGACACCATTTTTTGTATAGTTATTTGCAATCTTTCCCCTGTGTATTAATTCAGTTTCCCCCACTGCTTATGTGGCTCTGCCACATAAAAACAGACTGAGACAGATGTTTAAAAATGTCAGGCAAAATGATTATAAAATAATAAGCATTGGCAAGAAGTTTACTACCTAAAGCTTCTATTACAAAACAGTACAGTTGAATGATTGACTACATTTGTAGTTCATTTTGAAAAGTGTTCAAGAAACCAAATAAACAAACTTACCCAATTGTGCTGCATTAAGTCAATAGTACAGGAAAAAGTTACTGATTCTTGTGGGAAGCTGTTTCTTGCAGAGTATCAGGTCATTTTAAACAAAAGATGCGCTCCCAAAATATGCCCCCCAAGCTAGCTATATTTAAAGTAGACCTATTTACAAAATAAAAGCACTTTATATGCTGCCTAAAACTAAAATTCACCAATTAGCTTTTTTAACATATTTTTTCTGACACCCTGCTATGCCTTTTCTTTCTTGTGTTTGAACACAGCATTCTAAACCAGTTTGGCCACGAAGAAACTTTCCACCATGTATCAGGCTAGACCAGTGGTTTTCAAACTATGGATCAGGACCCAGTACTGAATCGCAGGCCCCCAGGTACTGGATCACGGCATCCCCCCTACCACCACCCTGCTGCCACAGCTGCAGGACTAGAATGCATTGCTTAAAGATGTATCTGTGGGTTATGTACATAGATTATTTTTTTCAACTGGGTCCTGAGAAAAAAGTTTGAAAAACATTGGGCTAGACCACTCATGTATCTTGATTTTGATGGGGTTTGTATTTGGTAATACCAAATGCTACTTTAGCTTTTCAAGTTCTCTCTTAACAGGAATGGAGAAGAGTGAATCTCATTCCATTCAACATAACATTGTACTAATCCTCTTGTATAATATTAAATATATCAAATTAATCTGCTGTGTAATAAATATTAATATGGTGTGCAATACACATAATTTGGACGTTAGCTAGCATTACTTTTACTTTAAAAAAAAAAACCATTAGTTCAGTGCCATGTTGACATTGCCCTTTTAAATAAGAAATAGTATTAAGTTTGGGTAAAGCAAAGTAATTACAAGACGTTCTGTCATTTGATTGGGGAGACAGGAACAATGTCATGTGACTCAAGCTTGGTCTATAAAGTCAGGGGTGGCCAAACTTATGGAACTCAAGAGCGACACAAGTTGATTATTAAACCTTCAAGAGCCACACTGAGGCATACAGCCATATACTTTTACCTACTCCAAAACTAGTAAGTTTAAAATTCATTGCATACTTTAATTTTATTGTAAAAAGAGGGCACATATTGATTCTACTAATGTCAAATTCTAATAATTACTTAAAGTTACCATGAAAATTAGGCCTATACAGTAAAAACTTTGCTGCTGCTCGATGTAGAAGACTGCAGGGTAGTGGCGAGCTTTTTAAAATCTCGACCATGCCACGCTTCTCCCTGCCATCCCCAATTACGCTGCCATTCTCCCCACTGTCCTGACCCCCTCCTGAACTCCTAAGCTGGGGCTGCTTTCCTAAACTGATTTGCTGACTTTCTTCCAGGAGCCACACTTTTTCATTCAAGAGCTGCATGTGGCTCCCGAGCCACAGTTTGGCCACACCTTGTCTATATTAAGAGCTGATTAATTAGGAACTACTACACTAAGGAATCCATTCATAGTGCACGACAATGATGACCTTTATGGTCTTACAAAGCCCATAAATAAAGTGGCATATTTTTAAACACTATCTACTGGCCTGTTACCATATATAGAAAATAACATACTCTTGTAACAAACTCCATTAAGGACATTAACATCAATGTACCTGTACTATTGAGTTACACAGTTCCTTAATGGAGACAAAGCCTTAGGTGAGTAGTCACAAAACTCGAATAGTGAATTCTGAATATCAGATAGCTGCCAAAATATTCAGTATAAAAAGTCCCATACATTGCCACATATATGCACATAAAAACTGTTGAAAATTTGGACTCCCCTGCTTTGCATTCACAGACACCTGCTCTGCCTGCTTGGTGGGTTAAAACCACCTTTGCCCCAGTCAGCTTTTCCATTGAATTCAGTAGCCCTCCAGTCAAAACCTAGGATCCAATCCAGCAATGTTTTACTCACGTGAGTAGTCTTTACACATGTGAGTGGTCCCTTGTCACATGAAGAATGGTTTGTAACCTCAGGCCCCTAGGGTCCATTATTTCAAAGTAGTGCAGCTACTAACCACCTCCTGCCGTGTCTGTGCCTTTCAAGAAACAAAGCTATTTTGTGAACTATTGGTGATGTTAATAGCCTGCTTTTCTCTAGAGATTTGCTCCCTCTCTGGCCCCAAATATTTCAAAATAGCTGAAGCCAGCAGTGAGAAGCCCTGGAAAGGAAAAAAGCGATGTGTGTTAATTTCTGGTTTAGACATTATGAGAATTTCATTCCCTTCATTACAATTCCCTTGTGCCAAAGGAATGGTCTTTGATTCATTTACTGTACCTTGTACTGCTGTTCTGTAAGTGATCATGTGCACTCTGGCTCTCTCTTTTCTGCTTGTTACAAGATTGCTTATTTGTGCAGAAATATAAGACCATGTTTTCATTTCTCATAAAGAGGCAATAGTTAATGCAAGTGTACACATGGAACGTTATTGAGATGATAAAAATGGGGACAGAGAAAAAGAAAGGTTTCCAAAAGAACCTGATAATGATCAATGGAAAAATAAAACACCAATCAAACAAGACACTATATACTAAGTAACTTAGGGGAGGGGGTTGGGAAAGAAAGGGGAGGAGGCTGCAAGAAAGAGACTCTCTACATTCCTGAATAATTGATAAATACTTCTATAAAGTTGTCATGAAGGAATCCCCAAGTAGCATAGATACAGATGTCCAATTGCTGGGGGAGAAAATAAGCTGTCAAATAGCATTTAAAAAAAAAAAAAGTCATACTAATGGTAGCTCTAATGTTTCTCTATTAAAAATAGTGCCCGTGCATTTTTAGTCTTTTAGTTTAGGTGAAAGAAAAACAACAAAAACAAAGAGCAAAAGTTAAGTTCCCATGACACAGCACAGTGTGTGTCTCTTCAGTAATATAGTGAATCAAATCTGAGAATAAAATGCCAGCTTTCCCCCCACACAATCAGAATTATTAGAAATTTGAAATGCAGTGTACAGAAAATACGCATCCTAAACTCAAAGCAGTAAGCTGCAAGAAGTCCTGTCACTTCACATGCTGCAAGATGCATTTTTGTATTAGTGCAACTTTAAAGATGAATGTGAAAAGAGGTAGGAAATATCTTTCCTTGAACAAGACTCTTAGAAATTTTATATTCTCCCTGCAGATTGAAAATGAAATGTTATAAGAAAGGATTCAAATGGAAGTGGAAGTGAAGGTTTAGTCTTGCACACTCTCCTTTGGCAACAGAAAATATTGTCTTAGGGTTGGGCATATTGGTAGCTGCCAGGGGCGTTGCTGGCACTGGGCACTCCGGGGCATGTGCCCCGAACCCCAGTGCCGTGGATCTCCGGCTCAATTGGGCTGGAGATCTGGGGCCTGGCCGCCGGCAGCCGAGGCGGCCTCGTCCCCAGCCGGGGATCCAGGGCCCAGCCGCTGGCGGCTGCAGCTGCCCTGTCCCCCACTGGGGATACGGGGGCCTGGCCGCCAGCGGCCGCCGCAACCCCATCCCCGGCTGGGGATCTGGGGCCTGGCCGCCTGCGGGGCCTGGGCCCATGCCCCGGGTCCCTCCCCCAGCCAGCAAAGCCTCTGGTAGCTGCCATTTTGACTTTGCTGAACTAAAATCTGTCAGTATTCAGTTTAGTAAATTAAAATTACCAGACTTCAGTATCAACACATTGTGATGCAAACATCATCCCAAAGGTGTTTAGATACCATACCAGTGTGCTCTCAGGCTTAATATTGCCCAAGATAGTCTTTGTTAAATGAGGAAAATGCAAACGGTTGGCCACAAAGAAGCAGCTAACCCAGAAGTAGCAGCAAAGCTGCATACAGAAGAAGTCTGGGGTCAAGTTCATATTCCCATTGTTAATATCTGAGCACCTACAAACTAGTTAGAAAGAGAGGGACTGCTTTTCCACTGATGTAAATCACTGTGGTTCTATTGAATTAAAAACAGTTCTGTGACCATCATATGTCCTATGGAAAACAGTTCCATATTTTAGGTGCAGCTCCTATTAAAGTTTTGTATCCTACACACATCAGCCTCTCCTATTGGTTCAAAGTTTCATTATTCCAATGGAATATTGGTGGCAGGGGATATCACTGTTGAAGAGAGAGACAGAGAGAGAAGCAATTATGTTACCTCTACAAAGGTCTTGGAACACCAGGATGTAGACTTTAGGACGGACTCTGAATTCAGTGGAGAGGTAGTGCAGATCACAGAGGACTGGGGTGATGTGTTATCAATAAGCTGTATGGGTAAGCTGCATTTTGTTCCAAATGGAGCTTTTCCAGGGGATGTGGTTTCATTCCTGTGCATAAGGAGTTGCACTACTTAAACCTGGGTGGTCCTACTTTTGAATCATCTTGTAGGATCATTACTATTATTGCACCACGCTAACCATATTGGTACATTTCTCATGAAACACAAGGCCCTGATCCTACAGGATGCTTAGAGCCTCCATCCCGCTGCCCCCCCTTCACTCTTTGTCAGCAGCAGAACCTGCACAGCATCTCAAAGGATTGTATTGGGTGAGGTTTACTAATAAGAACAATTTAGGTTTAGATGCACTGTGGTCTTTCACCAACTCCACTGCTACAAGACACCTGTGTCGAAATGAAACATGCCAAAGCTTAAAGTGCTACTCTGACCCTAAATGTGATGATTTCTGTCAATATTCTGTGTAAGCTGACTCTTAGAATTTCCAGACTGTGAGGCTATGCTGAGGCCCTGACAGGCCAAGCCCAAGAGATAGGCTCTCAATATACAAAGCTGTCATCAGGCAAAGAGGCTCCGTTGAATGATAGGGTAAGCCTGCAAAAACAGAGAGGGTGTACCAGAAACCATAGCTAAAGAGACAACAGTTTAAATCACATTACATTATTTTTAAAGTCACTTACTGAAAACCCTTCCTTAAAAGTTGCCCATGGGTGCTGTGCATGCTTTCTGGTCCAATGATGATGCGCAGGATTTTTAGTGCCAAATAGTCCCAACTCCACAGATAAAGCAGCAGCAATTAATGGCATTTCAGTGCTCTGCATTGCTGATCTAGTTAACAATCCAATTTCTAGGACATTTTAAAAGTTGTTTAGCTGACTGCCAAAAATGAGGATCATTAAAAATAGATTCACAGCTGTTCAGGAAAACTGAAATATAATTTTGTCTTCATTATGCCTTATTGCAGATGTTATTGATTTAATCTCATTGCATTTTAGTGGGCTATATCAATTCATGCTGTCTTTGACTTTGGAAAGTGGGAATTCTGTTTAGTCTTATTTTTAGAGCAAGAGGTAAAAAAGGGGTGATGATAATGGAGTAAAGATGGGAGGTAGCATTCTTTATATTGCAGCATTATTGTGCAGGGGATCAGAGGAGACAACCTCATAAAATTATGTCTGCACCGTAGACCAGATGCTGCTGCAGAACACGTGCAAGAGTCCCATTGCAGCCAATGTGTGAGTATCGTGTAAATAATGTCTATAAAATCAGATCTTATAATATGGACTAAGGGTGATGGATGTAGCATTACAAATAAAAGTGTTGGTTTCCCTATTGGAGGTATACTTCAATTCTCATGATATTATTATATTTTTGTTGCTGCTAATAATTATTAATTATTTAGACTACAGTAGCACCTAAAGTATAACAAACTAGGCCTTTTCCAAACATAGAGGGAAACTCATTTCCTCTCCCAAAAACTATACAGAGTGGAGAGTTTTGAACATGCAGGAACAGGAAACTACATCCCTATAAATATAGGACAAAACTCTGTTCTCAGTTATTCCTCTGCAAATCTAGAATAACTCAATGGTTTCCAGTTTAACCCAGAACACAGTCTGGCTCGCAGACTTGATTCTGTAGTAGTGACAAGTTTTGATTTGAGGTCACTAATGTAGTAAGACCCTTCTTTGATCAACAGATCCTTACTACAGAAATTGCCAACTGTCATCAGTTGCCCTGAGTTAAAATAAAATAGTGAAATAGAAGTTGAAGAGTCAGTGACTTTTTTTTAAAAGATAACTGATTTTTGTGTAAGTCTCTCTGCTAGTTTATTCTCTGTCAAGAATTGTAAATGTCCGACTTTGATCTGATGACTCTCCTAATTTTGCCAGTTTTGTGATTGGTGCAGAACAAGCTTCAAATAAACCTTCACTGTTCAAAGTCTCACTTTGAAAAGCTATGCTTCCACATGCCTTTACATTCACTTTCAATGAGCTCTTCTGAATCAGCTAGTCTTTTATGCTTTGTATCTATTCTCAGCCCTGTGAAAGACAAGTATTTCTTCAGGCATCTTCTTTATCATGCTGAAATGTTGCCCTGTTTGACCAACGTGGGGGCTGATAAGGCAGCTGTAGCATTGTTAGTCCATGCCCTCTGCCCACGTACAGTACTATACCAGAATGACAAACCTACCACAGATGATTGCCCCCAGTGACATTATTAAATGGCCCTCTGTCAGGCTTACTTCCATCAACTTTTATCCAACAGCCTTTCCTGGTTAGTCACAGCACTGTGTAAACTACTGAGTTTGACTTTATGATTATTCACATTTAAAAGCTGGTATCACATTGATCCAGGACAGTCTTGCTGTTTCCTCTGGTGAACACATCTTTTAGCAGTCAAGAAACAGCTCTCCATCCAGCCCCAGCCCCTTCATTTGAATAAGTTTCATTGGAATCCCATAAAAATGTCATTTTTGGCAGTCTGCATTCAGATTGTGAATCCCCAAGCATTCAAAAGCAACAAGACAACGTATCTGAATAACCGCTCACCAGTGTGAGTAAGAGCATCACAATTTGTCCCACAGTGGTTTTTAAAATAAAAGGAGTCCATATATATGGCCATATATATAGCACCTTTGGAAGATCCACTTACAAGAGTCATGTACATTGTAATTTGAATGAAACTCAGTTTATTTATTGTAGCACAACGAACAGCTAACCAGGCCTGAGAAGTTGTCAAGTCTATGTTTCCAGTGAGTCTAGTGTTTCAGACTCCATCCTTTGGCAGTTTAGTCCTTGATCCAACAAAGGATTTAATCATGTGATCATCTTTAAGCATATAAGCCTTTGAAGTAAATGGGACTACTCAGATACTCCATGTTAATTGCCTAAGTGCATTGCTGGATCCCGGCCTCAGCCATCTTTCCTCAATGAGTATCAGGTAACCAAAGAGCTGCAAGCAGAACTGGCTGAAAAATTTCAAAAACTAAAATGTCAGACATTTTTCTCATCAAAAAATTGAATTTTGGGGAAAAAATAATTCCAAACAATTTATTTTCCAGACAGCTCTTGTCACAAATACTATATGCACTGGGAAGACAATGGCTATGTCCACACATACATGCTTATTTTGATTTAAATTAAATTGAAATAAATTAATTCAAAATAAGATCCTTAATTCGAATTAACTTAAATCAAAATAAGCAAAAACCTCAAATCGAAATAGCAAGTCCAGACACAGGACTTGCTATTTCAACTCAGGAGAGGGGCAGTATGGGAGGTGTGACAACATGGCCCCCTCTCTGGACCATGCCCCCACCCAATATATACAAAAAGGAAGACACCCTGGGAAGGAGAAGGGCAAAAGTGTTATTTCAAAATAATGGTTATTTTGAAATAACACGTCTGAACGGTGTTATTTCAACATAAACATTTCGAAATAACAGACAATTTGAATTAAAGTAGGTTTAAGCTATTTCAAAACAATCTCTCGTTTCCAAATGATGGAGCTTGTCATTTCGAGAAAAGAAAATGTCATGTAGACCTAATCTTTTTTAAATCGAAATAACCAGTGTTATTTCAATTTAAAAGATACACGTGGACATACTCAATATGTTTTGAGGGTAAATTGCGTCCACTTAGCAGATGGTCCAGATTCCTGGAGGAGTGTACATGTACACTCCTCTAGACAATGCAGTCTGCTCCCCTTGTGCACAGGCTCATAAGAGGTGGACAGAGCCCTAGATGGAGTTTCCATATCGGAGTGATGTGTACTATTAGGTATACTAGAAGGGAGTAGTGTTTGTGCTCTTTCCTCTGGCTTTTGTGTGGGCAGTGCCAGTTCCACCAGCCCCCACCTCCCATTACAGGCAGATAGGCTCTGGCCTTGTCATATTCCATGAATCACTGAGAAACAACCTAACAAGAAAATCTCAAACACGTTACTGAGACATCCTGAATCATGTGTCTATCCTGCACTTGTGAGTAGATGCCTTTCATGAGCTATTAGGGCCTTCCCAGCTCTAGTAACTCTGATTTATTCTTTATCACCTACTAATGTATTTATAGTTTCTTTTTCTTCCCATAATTAAAGCTGTATAATTTTGTAGTGCTTATTTCCAATCCCTGCTCTTACTTAGAATTACTGCTCGTTTTACTGAAGATCAAATGGAAATTAAAGTCTCATGCAGTATTTTTCAGAGTCTAGCATGATAGCTAGTAAGATTAAGCTAAATCTGGACTAATTAATACAAAAATATTGCTGCAGCCTGCAAATATACTTCAGAAAGTAATATGGATACATAAAATTGAATAGCTGGCAAGTGACATTTTTATGGCAGTTTTTAAATGAGGCATAGAGATATGCTGTGGTCAATTTAGAGTGAAAATAAAAACAGGAGAATGCATGATGACACTGCAAAGAATCTTAGTCTCCCTAAACCCAGCACATTAACCTAGCAATTAAACAGAAAATAAAACACAAAGTTCAGTAACTAACCTGTGATGCCACCTGGTGTGCATTCATAGGAAAGGCAGTGAATACATGATACATTAGATGCCCTCCAGTGGTTGGATTTCAGACAGTGCATTGGATGCTGTTCCTTGTATATGCTTGCAGTGTTGCAGAAGGGATGGTCAGTCCCAGGATATCAGTTACAAGGTATGTGAAGTAATATCTTTTGGACCAACTTTTGCTGGTGAAAAAAACACTCTTTCCATCTGCACAGAGCAATTTTGCAGGTCTGAGACTGATGGAGTTTGGGATCTGAAGACAGCTTGAAAGTGTGTCTCTTTTACTAACAGAAGTAGGTTCAATAAAAGATACTACGTCTCGCAGCTTGCGTCTCTTTCTTTTATAATGCCTTACAGAGTTTGAAGAAAGAGATTGCATCTAAGCCAGTGGTTTTCAACTTAGCTTCCCAACTTGCTCTTATCCACTGTCTGCAGAAGGTAGCTGCTGCCTAGGGACCTAGGCCAGGGGTCAGCGACCCAAAAGACAAGAAGAGCCATTTTTAAAAATGCCTTCAATAACTAAGTGTTTCAAGAGCTGCAATGGGTGTAACCTCCTTGTGGTGGGGGGATGAGGGGCAGAGGGTGCTGGAAGCAGGGCCAGGGTGCCTGCCGCCGGGTCCCCTTGATCGGGGGGGGGGGGGAACCAGGAGTGGAGCCTTCCAGCAGGGTCCCCCAGTGGCAGGGAGGAGCCCAGAGCCTGGCACAGGCCACACTCAGGGTCCCCTGTTGGCAGGGCTGGCTGGAGTTGCAAGGGGGCAGCTAAAGAGCCGCATGCAGCTCTGGAGCCACAGGTCCAGACCCCTGACCTAGGCACAGTGCATTTCTATGGAGCTAAAGGGCTGGTACAGATTCTTTGCTGCAGTCATGAGGTTAGGAAATCAGCGCTCTCTTCCCCCTGACTCTTGCACAGAGCATGGCAACGTACTCCACCTGGGTCCTTAGGTGCTGGGGTCCCTGCAAGAGCCAGAAGGAGGGGAGCCCTGATTTGTCCCCCTGGCTGCAGAAGGGACCCACTGCCTAGGGACCCAAGTGGGGTACATGAGGCTTCAGGACATGCATGTGTGCCCTGCTGCAGCTGGGAAGATGGGAAATCAGCAAGGAAGCAGCCTCGTCACTGAACTCCTTCCACCCGGCTGCTGTTGGGGAGTGGGGGGCCAGCTGACAGAGGCTGGCAGCCCTTCAGTGTTGTGAAAATAATATCTGTGGCTCTAGAGCCATAAAGGTTGGGAATCACTGAACTAAGCAGCCAGGCTTCAGAAAGGGATGGAAGCATTTCTAATAAAAATTACTTTCATTTCAAAACCACATTATATGCTCTTGAGTTATATGCTTGATTGGTAGTTAAAATCCTTGCATAAAGAATACAATTATTGAAAATTTGCCCAATCAGAACACTTGTAAAATGGCAAACTAGAAAATTTGTGGTAGGATCCCTTCATTAAAGAGCCAGCATAAGATTTCTTTAAAGCTACAGGAAAACAGAGCTTGTAACTAAAGCAAAGATTTACTTTTTATTTCCATCAGTCATAATTTTGTATGGTTCATTAAATATGGATTTTTGACAGGAGTAATTGATATTTCTGTGCTTTTAGTTTAAAGTTACTAATCTACGTGAAAAGTGTAAATAATTGCAGAGAGATGTCATTTATAAATCATGAACAGATTTTATCGAACGCATAGAGGACACTGAGTGAATAGCAATTGGATTTCATAACATGCTGCAGTAACTACTATTCATGTTGACTGTACCAAGAAGAATGTTAATAAGCATTAAAATACTTAGAAGTCAATAGCCCAGAGCCCCTTGCACAGACTAGGTGTGCCCAGTGTAACTACAGGGAGGGAGGAGCCAGGTAGCACTAAGGCTGTGTCCACACACAAGTGCTTGTTTCGAAATAACATCCAGGCAAAGGTTGTTTTGAAATGAGTTGTTTCGAAACAGCATGTCCCAACGGGGTTGTTTCAAAACAACTCATTTCAAAACAACGTTGTTTCGAAACGGAGCTGGGTTTAAGTCGTTTCGAAACAACGGCTCTTGTTTCTAAACAACGGAACCGGTTGTTTTGAAATGAGAGAACGTCATTTGGACATGCCACTTCTTGTTTCGAAACAACCTCTGTTGTTTCAAAACAAGAAGTGTGTGTGGACATACCCTAAGACACATTTGCAACTCTCTGATCTTGGGAGGAATGGACACCAGCCTTGCTCACAGTTCCCTATATGAAGCAGAACAAGTGAAAAACTTCTCTGTTATCTCACTAGGATATTTCAGCCTTGGTCAGAAAGAGCACTTCTCTGGGAATATCCCTGCTGACCAGAAAGGGAGGGTTGTCATGTAAATTGCTCCAAGGACTCCATACCATCTAGATCCAGGGATACTCCCATTCAGGGGAAACCTACTTACTGGTATGTCTGTTTTACACAAGCATCACAACACAGAGTAGACTTAACAGCACCAAGGATCTGCCTATTACCTTCACATTAGTTAAACTAAATTAAACAATTTACTCAAAAAGGCAGGTAACACCCTAAACACTCAGTGAAGGAAAGAACAGAGATCAGCTAAGGGCAAGAAACAGCCAGTTCAATGTACTTGTTACACTTGGTCCAGTTGATCAATACAGTGTAATCAACACGGCGCTCAGGAGGTATAGATAGGATCTATGTAGGCTGACTGGCTCAAATATCAGTCCAAATTGTCCTCCTTCCAAATGTTTTCTGAGTTTTGAAAATGTAAACAAAAGAAATATAAAACTGCTGACCAAGCCTCATTTAATCTCTCTCCCCAAAAAAAGCTTCCAACTTTGCTTGTATTTAATAAATGCAGCATTAAAAATAACACTTTGCTCTTTTCAATATAGCACTTTTCGGCTGGGGTTCTCAAAGTGCTTTACAAAGGTGAATTATTGTCTCCATTTTGATAATGAGGAAACTGGCCTAAGGCCACATGTCAGTACATTCAGCTGGGATTCTCATCAGGGCTGGCAAACTCATCTGGGCAAGTTGGGAGTTTTTGGTTCACATGAGTTCCAGGTCCTCCCTGGGGTCAGGAAGTGGAAATGTGTTCTGGGTTGCTTCAGAGCCTGGGAAGCCCTGGAGTGCCTGAGATTTGAATAGAAAAGTCAGCCAGTGTGAGTGCCAGTCCCAAAATGCTCCCTCTGGGAAATACTGCTGACAGCAGGAAGTCTGCTGAAGGTCAGGGAGAGGGTATTAAGGGAAGAGAAGTGAGATTTCAGGAATTCAAAAGCCCTTTGGGGTAAAGATGTTGGGAGTTAGAAGGCTAATTAAGGGCTGAGAAGAGGAAGCTGGCTGTCCAGACAAGGGAAGGAGAGGACAGGGATTGAGCTATCTGCATAGGAATTTATAAGCCTCTCATCCCTCTAGTACCTGAGCACCTCATTAATGGATTTCATCCTCACAGCACCCCTGTGGGGTAGGGAAAAGCTGTTCTCCTCACTTTATAGATGGGGAGTTGAGATTCCAGGTAAATTATTTGACTTAAGTTCACACAGACAGTTGGTAGTAAAGCCAGGAATTGAACCCCAGGCCTGTGCTCTGTTCACAAGGTAGGCTGTGGTGGAAAGATCCCTGGAGAAGGATAGCAGATAAAAATGGGTAAAACACAGAGAAAAGGAATCCAGGAAGAAGTGGATATCAGTGTTGGACCTGTGGGCCCTTCTTCAAACTAAGCATAAGAATTGTCTGGGGTTCACCCATTCCTAGAACTACTTTGGTTTCAAATGTCACTATTCTCCCCTTGCTGGAGAGAGACATATAGACCAACAGGAGATGGTAGCTTTCTGCCTCACAGCAAGAAGATACACCTGGTGAGAAAATTTTGGCCCATCTTACCACTGGCGAGCATCCTGTGTTGCCATTTCACTTGCCCTGTCCACAATTAATGGGCAATACTCCCTGTGTGATTCAGTAAGGCTTTCTCCTCATTCTGTGCAGGTGAATATGATTGTGTCCAATGTCAGACAGGGGCAAGTCAGCCCATCCTGAGCAAGGCAACTAGCATTTCTGGTGGGGGAATCAACAGTGTCAAATCTTCATACATCCCACTCTCTTGTATGGTGGGCTAGCATGAGCTGGGATTGCAATGCATGCAAGCTCCCATAACACATGCTGTACTTTACACATGATCCTGGACTCTTTAAGGAACAGCAATCACATACTCAGGAGGGAGTCTCAGGGCTAGTCTTCACTGACAGTGGCAGATTTGCCACCATCAGATCAGTCTTCTAATTGACCAATCAGGTCTGTGAAGATCCGCTCGGCCAATTGGGAAGCCAATGTCTGAAGATCACCCCACGAACTGGAATAGTGCTGAGTCAAAGGCAGGGCATTTTCCTTCAACTCAGCATACTGAAGACACCATGGTAAGTAGGAGGTAGGCAGTCAAAGGGAGATACACAGGGTATTTTCAGTGCTCTGTGCATCTCCCTTCAACTGCTGCCAAAATCCTGCTTTGTTGTACACCTGTTCACAGCCAGTCCTTATTACTCTGAATACTTGTAGTCCTGATCTGGACTTGCGGGGGGGGAGGGTCCACTAGCTAAAACTGTAGAATAGGGGCCTCAAACACACAGCCTGCATGCAGCCTGTAGAGCTGCCTCCTGCAGCCCCTGATAATCCCCAGGATCCTGGGGCTCCCACCTTTCCAACCTTGGAGTTTTCAAATGCTGAGCCTCTCTGCAGATGGAGACCAAGCAGCTTCACCTCCCCCCTGCATTATCAGCCATTGACAGGGAGGAGCTGAACTGCTGCCTGGGAGCTGCCCTACTCACATACACCAGTTGATCCATGCTGCCCTATTCACATACAGCAACTGATCGAGCAGCTGAAGCAGGCTGTCAGTTTCCAAAGGGATAGCCTTGTTAGTCTAGTCCAACAAAAAAAACCAAGGAGTCGTGTGGCACTTTGAGACTAACAGATTTATTTTTCGCATGAGCTTTTGTGGGAGAAAATCCCACTTCGTCGAAAGTGACTCCTTGGTTTTTTTGAAGTAGGCTGAGCAGTCCAGAGAAGGCTCAGGTGGGGGGGGGCCTTAAAGGAGGGCAGCCTGAGCCTGTGGGGATGGTTCACAGGGGGCTCCATTCTGGGGGAGCACCAGAAAGCCCCGCTACAGCACAGCCCCCAGGGCTTTCCCAGCTGCCGGTCCCAGCACAAGCAGGGGGTGTTTCTCCCCAGGAGGGTGGGGTAGTGTTTTTTCTTCTGCCAGCCCCAGGGTGGCTAAATTCAGGTGGGCGGGGAGTGTTTTCCCCTATGCCAGCCCCACCGGAGCCAAATTCGAGTGGGCAGGTGGGTGGGGGGGGGGTGTTTCCCCCTCTGCCAACCCCAGCGTGGCCAAATTTGAGCAGGTGGTGGAGAAGATGTTTCCCCCACCACTGGTCTCAGCGCTGCCCGCTGGGCCAGGCAGGGGGCTGCTTATTTACGGTCCTGTGGAGGGCTCTGACCAACCTGTTTGCAGCCTGTCCTGGCATGTGGCTGCTCTCCTCCCCTCCTGGCTTGGGGATACATGTAGCTCCCTCTTTTTAAAACAAAAAACCAAAAATCTTCTAAAACAATTTAATTTTATTTAAAAAACCAAACCTGTATAAAAATTAATTTCAATTAAATTTAATTCAATTTTAATAAATCAAACTGCAATTAATTTATTTCAATTAACATCAGTTTGAATTCAATAAATTAAATTTTAATTTAATTTTAATTAAATTAACTGGTGGTCCTTCAGGGTTTGAAAAAGTATATTTGTTGCCCTCAAACCAAAAAAGATTGGGAACCACTGATTTATAATGTAAAATTTTAAGTCTGTTTGTTTCCTCTTTGTCTTTTTGACGATTTTGCCATCTTGAATGGAAGCAATTCTAAAAGGAAACGTGTGTTTTGGCTTTGGAAAGACTGTCAAAATTAGCACTGACTTCATGTTACAGTTTCAAAAAAGTTAATAAATTGACTGTTATTAGCATACTATATTACTTTTCATTTTTTACTGTACTTCTGCATCATCGTATGAAAAGGTTTCAGTGGTGTGGCCCTCAGGCCAATATCCTAGTCCTCATGTGGCCCTTGAGGTGATTTGAGTTTGAGACCCCTGCTGTAGAATATGGGGTATGATCAGGGAGACAAGCGGGATGGGCGGAGATTGTAATACAACAATCTCAATTTGAATTGTATTTTATAGTACATGTCAGCTGCTGTTGGCTCCTGTGACTGGACCAGATTACATTGCTCACTTTCTCAGTGGTGCAATTTTCTGTGTCTTTTTAAATTGCCTGCTGTGTGCTGTTATACACTCCTCATCAGAGCTTGTTGTTCTAGCTCAACAAACTTTGTTGGAAGTTGGCACAACCAACCTGAATATACTAAGCAGATTCTATCGTTGTTGGAACAAGAGTATGTGTCAGGCACTCCAGAGGAAGGCAAGAAGCCAGAAAGACCACCAAATGAGATAACTGAGACTTGGGGACACCATAAAAGTTGAGAGGGCAAAAAGTATCTTTCTTTAAAATAACAGTTTATTTTTCAAAGACTCAGGCTTCTTCAGCCCACGCAGCTGTGAAAGGCATTACCCCAGATCAAAATCACGATATGCAATTTTCTGGAGAGTGTGATGTTTTCTGCAAAACCCCCACAGCTGTGTCCTCCTTTCCCTTGCTTACTGATTTGCAAAGGCTTTAAACAAACTAGCACCATTTCTTATGTAGAATAAAAATAATCTGCCCATTCGTCATGGACCCTATCTTTTGCAAGCTAGCACAGACAGATACTAGAAAAAAAGAAGTCACAGTTAGCAAGATCAGCAGCCTTCCGTTTAAGTTTATGTACTTTACTGGCAGAATAATCGTGTGTTTCTGATTTACACATAATTTGCCCATGAAACTCTGATTAGAAACATGGAATCTTTGCAAATGCAGTAAGGAAATACTAATGCTGTATGAAGAATGATCCAAGCCATTCACATTATCACATCAACATGTTTTCTATGATGGTAGATTAGCCAGTTTTGTCCTTCTTAACACAAAAGAACTTCATCAGCAGGACAACCCTTTCTGAACATCTTGTCTTAGTAACCTTAAATGTTAACAATTTGACACCCAAATTATTCAGCTGTGATATACTGTGTAATGCTCATGTCTCATTTCATTTTGTGTTGTTATACCATAAAACCACATTGTAGCACATCTATGCTTGCCTAAGAACTTCATGGTTGTATCTGTATAGAATCAAAATGTCACTGCAAGTGATAGAGCTCAGATCCTCTTTCCACAAGTAAAGGAGAATCTCCTTAAGCCATTGGCAGCATAGGACCTATGACACCCAGAGTTCATACTTTGATTCCATTTTCTAACTAAGCCTTGGGTTACATATACACACAAGCCAGCTCATTACAATATATGACAGAATTTTAACACATATTTACTACTACCAGTAATAACAAATTGCCAGTGCTAGCACCAAATAATTTATTTAATATTTTTATTCAAGATTTCAGAGGAAATAGGCAGAAAGTCATAGATATTTTGTCTGGAGTAATACAATGTAGGAGTCCAAAGGCAAGTGAGAAATAATAAACACATTAAGTTATTTAAGAGTTAAATGTAACCATCTGATCAAGGAGCAGTCTTCTTAAAACTTCAGAAGCACTTCACCTTAAAAATGAAATGGAGCCACAATACAGTCAAACACTGAATGGAGGCATGACATTGTCAGAACAGCTTTAATTCGTTGATCATACCCTAGGGCACTGGTTTTCAAACTATGGATTGGGACAAAGTAGTTGTTCGCGCAGACCCTCAGGTACTGGATTGCAGAGCTCCCTTCTGCCCCCGATGACAGACTGGAATATATTGCTCAAAAATGTAGTTGCTGGGTTGCAGACGTGATTTTTTTTAAATGGGTCCCAAGAAAAAAAGTTTGAAAACCACCACCCTAGGAGCAAAATAGTATTGTCCAGCAACTTCTGATTGCTGTTTAGCCTTCCCTAGTGATTGATCCTGGTTGCTATAACATCCTGCTTTTTTTCACAGCTAAAAGAGTTATCCTGAACCTCAAGTACCTAATGGCCTACATTTTTAGCACCGAAATTCTCGGGTTTAATTCCTGCTGATGATTGTGTTTGTATGCAAGTGGCTACAGGTTGTTACCATTGCATCAGGAATGCCCAAATGAAAACCTGAATCAGGTGCCCTTCTCCTTTTCTGTCAGGAAATCCATTAGGAATATCAGACCAGATGTGTCCCACAGTACAACTGGGGAGCACTTTATCTGACCACCCCTCACGCTATACTCTCACTGTCTGTGATGACACGTGCTTTTTCACATAAAATTATGTTTCACTGTTTTTCCTCTAACAATAACCTTCAAAATCTGCACTAATGTCATAACTCAAACATCCTCATTATGATAATGTCTTTTTAGTCATCACTTCAAGGGGCTTATTATGTGTAAATTAGAAAGACATTATTACCAGTAAAGCTATTCTCTGAACTATATAGACATTTACAACCTGACATAAGCACTTAAAAGCTGAATTGTTTGTAATGAAACTGATTTTTTTCCTTCATGAAGATGTCAAAGAATCTTAATTTCACTTAATACTTGCAACCTTAATAAGTCTCCTTTACTAAGGAGCTGGCAATGATCTTCACAGTCTAATGGTTCCAGGAACAACTGGAAATTACTTAGATATTATCATATCTTCTTAGATCTGTATCATCTCTGAAATGTGAAGCTTTTGCCAAATCTAGGCTGCTAAACTGCTCTCTTATTTTTTAAAAAAAGATTTCTCTGAAAAGTTCTTAAATGTTGAAAAGACTTGACGTCAGCAGACCAGGAGTTAATGAGAACGAGGCTAATGGATAGAATATATGTGACGTCTGGAAAATTCTAACATTAAGAACCCATGTCCAAATAAGGAGAACATTTCTTAGATATGTTCTGAATTCTTTGCTTAGTCCGTCTTTGTTCTCATTGAATAAACACTCTTCTGATAGTATTAATCAGGTATATATATATTTTCCATTTAATATATTTGGACTGGTTTTAAGATTCAGGCTGGTGTGCTCAAAGATGACTTTTTACTGTATGCTGAGAACACACCTGGTTAAGTCGAAGAAAGTGGGAGATAAGGAAGAACCAAGCAGTCTGATCCTTTTTATTCTGTGCCAAAAGTATCACAGGATGGCAACAGAGGGCCCAAACCAAAGCACACTGAAGTCACTAGATGTTGGATTTGGTTCAGTGAGAGGGGTAAAATAACCTCTGTACTTTGAGAGCCCTGTTGGTTATCTTTAAATGGCCATTTGAGAATTGTCTTGTTCTCTAGGCCAGGGTTTAGCTTTTTATGTAGAAATGTCAAGCTCCATTTTAATTCCAGAGTGCAAGAACTCTGGAAGGAGTTCTTCAACTGATATTGTAACTTACTTCTAGTTTCTGTGCTGAAAATCTCTGGAATAAGACTGCCCAAAATCTGTCTTCCTTTAAGAAAGAAGTATAGTGCTGCCATTTAATTCAGAATTGCTGAACAGAATAGCTGCAGAGCTATGGGAACACTGTGTAGTTTCCCAAGACACCTTTTTGTTTTATAAAGGGTCAGATTTTGAGTCCCCTCCCACATGCCATTGCTGAGCAATGACTCCTGTTAGTAGTCCCACTGAAGTTAACAGATTTACTTATGAGTATACAAGTGGGAATAAGGGATCCACAGCCTAACTCAAAGGTGTCTGTGATTCATCAATGCTTAACTTTGTTTTCTTGTTACATCTGCTCTCCGAGCTTTATGTTGTCTATTTTGCATGAGAATGTCATTGGGCAAGAGGCTATATCTCTTTATTTGTCTGTTTTGTGCCTTGCAGGGCATTTTTTATCAATAGCTATGAATTTGTTCACCAAAAAAATGACTTTGATCACTTTAAAATAATAATCAGATAAACTTACTAAAAGATGGACCAAAGGCAGGGGTTGCAAACATGTGGCCCATGGGCCTCATGTGGCCCTTAAAGTTATTTCCTGCAGCCTGCAATGACACTATCATTACCAATATTTGCAATATCATTATATGAAAAGGTTTCAGTGGTGTAGCCCTTGGGCTAACATACTAGTCCTCATGCAGCCCTAGTGTGGCCCTCATGTGGCCCTCATGGTGATTTGAGTTTGAGACCCCTGCCCTAAGGTCTGGTCTACAAAATTTGGCAGCAGTTGACAGGAGTTACATGTGCCACTCTGGATAGCTGGATCAGGTCCCCAGGCCGGACTGGGTGCTGGGGCGGGGGCAGGAGGCAGGGCCAACCCTTTTTTGGGGGCAGCAATGCTTCTGCTGCATTGTACCACCTGAGGGAGTAGTTTTATTAAGTCCAATTCCCAATTGACTGAGTTTGGCTTTACTGACTGCTCAGTCAATCTGGAAAAACCAATCAAATTTGCCACTGTCACTGTAAATATACCATAACTATGCCACCAATAATGGAATAAAAAATAATAAATTTACAGTGTCCCTGGTTACGCTGAGCCCTGTAATTATCCTGTGTCATAGGGTCCGCACAATACAAAAGAGCCTTAAAATTAATTATGAACACTTTGGGAATGGAGGTTGTCTATAACTCTGAAATGTTCATAACTCTGAACAAAACATTGTGGTTGTTCTAGTAGAATTTCACAACTGAATAGTGACTTAATCCATCTTTTAAACTTTACTATGCAGAAGAAAAATGCTGCTTTTTTCACAATTTTAATTTAAATGAAACAAACAAAAACAGTTTCCTGACCTTCTCTTTTTTTTAAAATTTTCCTTTCATTCTTTTATTAGTTTACATTTAATACAGTGCTGTACTGTATTTGGCGTTTTTGTTTTTTTTTGTCTTTGCTGTTCCCTGAGTGCATACTTCCTGTTCCAAATCAAGGGTGTGGTTGACTGGTCTGTTTGTAACTCTGGCATTCATGAAGTTCTACTGTAGGAACACAAATTCTTGGTTGCAAGCCTGATATCATAATGGACTTTCTATGCTGTGGTGCAGCCAGTTGTCTACATCTTCCTCTGTTTTCTATATAGTCATGTATTTACAGTGTACAGTCACCATGATACCCAGGGAAGGCGTGTCAAAAAAAAAACCCAAAACCCAGCAACAGCAACAACAACAAAACCACAAATGGTCATTTCTAACCAAGTGACTATTGTATGGTTAGTTTGAAGTTATATGATACCATGCATCACCCATTTAAACAGAGATAATCCCCATTGTTTGGATAAATAGAAAATTTTTTTAAAAATTCCCCCTCACAAAATGATTATTTTTGTAGCCAGAAATTATTTGTGGAGAGAGTCCTTCCTAGAACTCAGGGTGCACTACTTATAATTGGAAAATCATCTGCCCCACCTAGTCTTACCCAACTACTGATTCAAAACAGAGTAAATGACTAGAATACTGTTCAAGATGTTTGATCTTTTTCCACCTGCAATACATTTACCCTAACAATAGTATCAAACTTTTTTCTTAAGTTGTTACCTTCCTTTGTAATGATCTTTGAGAGCTATAGATGAAAAGTGCCATGTAAGTTAAGTATTAGCATTGTTATGGTTTGAATTCACATACCATATATCCTACCGTGTACAATAAAGAAATGAGAGCAATTACATATTTATTGTATGTCTAGGTGGAAGTGTGTAATTTTGAATCAAGAAGATATTTAAGGGAATTAAGACTTGAACTTCCTGATGGACAAAACAAACAAGGAGAAACTGGAAAAGGAACAATTTCACCAAAATAACATTACACTAGAGCAGGGGTCTCAAACACGTGGTCCACAGGCCGCATGTGGCCCCTAAAGGTATCTCCTGCAGCCCACAATGACACGATCATTATCAATATCTGCAATCTCATTGTATGGAAAGGTCTCAGTGGTGCGGCCCTCAGGCTCCTGTACTAATCCTCATGCGGCCCTCATGGTGATTTGAGTTTGAGAACTCTGCACTAGACTGTACGGTGGAAATTGGCCAACCCATCTACACTAGGCTCTTTTCTGCTCAGACTGTCCTTTGGAGCTTTCTCTCAAAGTGTGACAGAATAGCAGGAAGTCCTAAGTGATACATACCTTAGGCCTGATCCCACATTCCTTGGATCCAAGCACTCCTGTTGACTGCAGTGGGAGTTTTTGGATGCTTAAAGAATGAGCTGGTGTAAAATTTTACTGTGCTTTTAATCATCAAAAAAATACACTTTTAAACAAACACACAAACAAACAAACAAACATTTTGCACATATTGTATTAGTGTATGATCAAGTATCAGAGGTAGGCCCTGAATGAATGTCCCTGTACTGCTTAGTCTTTAGCCTAACTGTGTAAAGTTTGGTGTATATATTACAGGAGATTCACAAAATAAAAAATGACTTTGGAGTCTGCCCAGCATCCCGTACAGTGTGTTCCCAGTCTGTAAGGCTGAGGAGGTTGAGATGCTTGCCCAGTGCATTCCACCATATGTTATGCTCAGCTAAATCACTTAATCTTAAGAAATTTCAAAGTGAATGAGGTCAAAACTTCAGAGGTGACCTTAACTCTTCACAAAATATTTGCTGTCACAGATGTTGCAAAGAAAAGACTGTTTCAGAGAAGCAGCCATGACTAGACAGGATTCCTGCACTCACTTCTCCCGCTGCAAAATCTAGAAGACTTTCCACTCAGTCCAACTTCCTCTCTCTCCCTGCTTTGGCAAGTGCTTGTAAACTCTCTTTACTCTTCCCAGTGCAACAGCCTTCATGAACTCACATAATCCCCATCCTACCGAGTGCTACACAGCTACAAAGGCCCTATGCCTTTTCCCCTGTACAGCTACCCATTAAAAGTCTCCTTTTGTCATCCTTTCTTCACACTTATTTCTAATAGCCATGACTCTAACTTGACTTGAGTCTTACTGTTCCCAAACTCCCATGTCCCCTACTCTACCAAGAGCCATATACCTCACAAGCCGTGCTTTCCTACCTGGGCAAATGCCACTGTTTACATAAAATATGGCATCCAATATTGCCAGGGCATGTCTTTCACAAGACATGGCCCCCTTCTATCCAGTGTCACACTTCTTGCAAGACATGGTTATATAATCTCATAAACACATAATATAGAGTGGCCATGTCCTAATGCATAGCCATTTGCTAAACTGTAATCTGGTGTTTATTTTAGAGCACCATCAGTGTGTCTGGCAGCACCCAACACAATGGGGAAGCAGAGTCCTTAAGCTAAATCCTTTCTTTTCTCTTAATTCCATCTTTCTCTCTCTTTCTTCTTTCCCAGCCAGTGGGAGAAGTATCTTGGTTAATCTTTAGGGTCAGATTAGCTGATTCAGTTTTTGTTTCTTTGCTTGCTTGTTTATATCTGTTTGTGTGTCCATGAGCATGATGTAGTTATGGTGGCAAATCTAAACTGAGGACATGAGGTTTTCATTTCATTGTATGGGTAGATAGTTCCATGGCTGTTGTTCTCACTTGTAGCAGTGAGTTCTGTAGCCAAGGCTAGATTAAGGGGCCTCAGAGGCAGGCCAGAAGGGGGGGTGGAGGGTGCAGAGGCGGGGGAGTCCTGGGACACTAGAGGCTACCCTCTGCACAAGCCAGCCTCACCCCCAGAGCAGAGGTAACATGTGCCAGCTTGCCTCGCACTGTCCCCTGGGGCAAACCAGCTGGTCCAGGGGTGGGATGGGAGCACAGAGTCTAGCCTCTGGCCTCAGGGCCCTGCCCCCACAGCGCTGATAGGGCAGAGGCCCTCCTAATGTGTGGTGGGGGTTGGGAGGCTGGATCATGCAGGGCCATAGGTGCTAGAGCCCAGGGCCCTCCTTCAGGGCCTGTGACTTTGACCCCTATAGCCCCTGTGTTAATCTGGGCTTGTTTGTAGCTTAGGTCCAGCTCCTGTGGAAGTTCTGCCTCCTGTACTCACAAGCCTTGCTGGTCAGCAGTTTCCATGTTCTAATGGCATGCACCCATCATGACATGTCACAGTTGCTGACGGGTTGGCTCTGGTGGAGAACGCCAATCCCATTGAGAGTTTCAATATCAGGATAGAATCTCTGAAAACCAGTGCAGACTAGAGCACTAGGGGTATGTCTACACTTAGAATTTAATTCAAATTAATGAGGATCAATTTGAATTAAATCAATGCATGGCCACACTGGCTTTCATTCAAACTAGGGAATGCCTTAGTTCGAATTGATGAAAGCTAACTTTGAAGTTATAAAACCTAATTTAACTTCGAAGTGATGGTTAATTTGAATGCATTAGTTCAAATTAACCCAATATAGCTGTTTTAATTCAAACTAACTGTTAGTTCGAATTAGCCACAGCTTGATTTTCCCTATGCAATAGTGCCCCCTACTTAATTCGAACTAGCAAGTCCTGTGCATGGACATGCTAGTTTGAATTAGGATTTCTAGCGTGGCCATGTTAATTTGAATTAACTTAATTCAAACTAATTATTATTACTTCAAATTAATTAGTTCGAATTATGGTAACTCAAACTAACCTTCTAAATGTAGACATAGCCTAGGATATTCTGTTTAGGATGACTTACATTGCCATACAAACTGCTGTATGTTGTACCAGTTGAAGCTTTCTTGGTGTGCTTGACTTCATTGTCTTGTATTATACACAAGCCTCAGGTGTTGTCAGTTACCGTGGCCAGATCCATGCCTGACAGTGTGGAAGGCAATCTTCTGCCCACTTGCAGTGGGAAGCAGACATTTTTTACTACAAGGCTATTTGAAATTTTCAGTGCTACATGAAGTTCCAAAGAACCTCCAGGAAATGAACTAGCTTAGCAATCTGAAGACAGATACGCTTTGTAGCTTCCCTTCACTGGAAACAAAACCTAACTCTCCTCTGGGTTCCACCTTAGCCCACTGATCTTCACCAGGTTTTGATTTCTGCTGGGCATGGAGAAAGCTAAAAGATAGTTCTTTTCACATTTGTTGTAAAGGAGATCTAGTGCAGAGTGTGGTTAGATAGCACTGTTTCTCCAGCCCTCCTAGTGATTTCACATATATGTTCAATAATAAGGAGAAGAGGATGCAGCCTTGTGGGAATCCAGATTCTGATTAAGAAGAGGCCCATGATTCATCTTCACTGCTATCACTTCTTGGAAGCAGGTTATTTGGTAATCGGTTCTATCAAATAAGCAGAGAGATCCATCAGTACAAATATGGACATGCTTCCATTGTCTGTGAATAAACAGAAGTCATTGACCAGAGAGCTGCCTCAGTATCCTGCTTGACCTGAGGCCTGACTGAAGGGGGCACAGGATATTGGCAGATAGTGCAGGAGATGCTAGAGACTGTATTTCATTAGCTTCTTGACTACCTTGCCTTGAACAGGAAAGTTAGTTTGCCAACTTTCTTGGGTCTTTAAAATTGAAGGAATGTTCGATACAAAACATGAACCATTTTTAAATTCATTCGGAATGTCTTTCAATTGCTCTTTCAGAGCACTGAGAATGTGATCTGATTACACTGAAGTATTACCATTTCTAAAAAAGCTGGGCTGTGCAAGCAGGGTTTTCTTCAGGGATCACTACTTTTGGCAGTTTCTCTGGCTTCTTGGGATATTTGGAAAGGAAACATAACTAACCTGCTGCTTAGGCGGAAAGGAGGAATAACTGGTTTCAGACAATGTTCCCTGTAAAGAGGCCACATGAGTTACACAGTCTAATCCCATGAGATTGTATTTCATTTTTCTTTTCCTAGTCATATTTAGCCAGCCATATTCTCCATTTCTTTTTGGTAATCTCTTCCTAGAAAAGGGTAAGGAAATGACTACAACCAGACTTAAAGTCAAGTATGTTATGCTACCAAACAGAAAATAGGGAACACTTTTCCAAGGAGAGGGAAATTACTTTTCATGATCCCTACGGACTTCTGCATGTGGACCAAAGGGACCATATGAATTTGCTGTTCCAGAATAGCAGTACTGCATCAACATTTTTCACATAACATGCTATTAATATCACTATCTGATTTCCGTGTCTTTTAATGGGAGTTGTTGGGATTTTTTTCTCAGAAAGTGATCCATAGTTATTTTCAATTCAGAAGAGTGAATGATCAATTTCAGTAACCACAGTACATTGTCATTTGTTTGGGGCCAGATCCTTTGTTCCCTGCTAAAATAGAATAAGGGACATTAAACTAGTCATAAAAGAACCAGGTGGGAAAGGACAGAGGAGTCTTCAGCTAATATAAAGGAAGTTGAGGGTGGAGAGAGGTAAGGACAGTTGGGGTCAAAGTTCTAAATGTTCTGGTTGATCCTTGGCTAGTGAACTGGTGCCTATAGGATTTTACACTGGGGGCATCTCAGTCCCCAGAGTATGAGAGGAGTGGAAAGGTGGATCATGACTGCACTGAGTCCTTTGAACTCTTATTACATCAGATGTAGCATCAAGTTTCACTGATGCACAGTGCAAGAAATGAAGACACAGAAACAGACCTGTAACAGGATCTGTTTTGGTTCCTGTAGAAAACCAATCATTCAAATCAAAGCTTTCTAGATGCAGCCTACTAAGATCTACATCTGTACAAATCCTCTGTACTTCTTCACCTCTTGTGCACAGTCCTGTTCCAAGCCCCCTGGGATTCCTGGAGTTGCACTAGTTGTTAAGAGTACAGGAATGATATCACTTCATTGAATTTCAAAGAATGGGTAGCAGATGGGAATGATCAGACAAATCTGGTAACCATCACGAAGAAAAAAAAACAACAAGAGTCTCCTGACAGATCACTGAAAGATGGAACTGAGAAGGCCCCTTTTTACCTCGGTATGCCTACTAATGGCAGCAAATCTTCACCTATGGTAAATAAGTAACATCATAGCTCACCTGAATGGATGATTCCATCATCCATTTCAGGAACCCAGTGAAGGACATCAGGTGTTTCTTTTAGCAATTTAAGAACAAATCAAGGCAGATGGGGGTTTATCTGAATCTTGGGAAACAGAAGCCTTGAATCTCTGCTAGAAAATAGGCACCGCTATCTGAGAAGTCATAACAAGATTTGAAAATAGGGCATCTGACCTTGGTAGGTTTATGTAAAGAGAAGTGGAAGCTGTCAGGGAAGAGACAAAGATGAGTTAGGGATGAACTGCCAGAGGTTTGATTTGGCTTATCTAAGCATCCATATAAGATTTTTTTTGAGGACCTCTGTAACATGCTGGAGCAGATTCACATTAAAGCCCTTTTACACCATGCTTTAAATGAGGATCAGACCTTTTAATACTTAGAACATAAGCTCTTTTGAGGTGGGGACCATATTTTTGGTTTGTAACTCTACAATGAGCAGAGTCCTATTCTATGTCTAGGGCTCCTCAGCACCACAGCAATAAATAAAAATAATGCCTTGCAGCCATCACAGCATACAGCAAAGTGGATTGGAAATGTCTCCTTTGCCAAATGTCCCCTACCAAGCTGAAATCTACATGGGTCAATCTGTGGACTGAGACTTCATAAACTCCTGGCACTTCTAACTAGTGACAGGTGTTTTCTCCAAACAAACACATTAGTATAGCACCATGAGAGTATGGTCTAGCATCAACTAGCTGTATCTCAAGGGAACTTAAAACATCATCCTATATGTATAATGAGTTTAAAAGATACAGTGTGAAGGCTGGGGGTTGGTTTGAGGTGTTGGTGAAAGGTCAGTTATTTTATCTAAACTGGTGATAATCAGATATTTATCAGAATTGCTTGCCTCATTCTGTTTTATATCATCATCTGCTTCTTCCGTTTTATCTTCCTCCAGTTTCCTCTCCCCCGCAACCCCTCTGCCCAAGCCTCTCATCTTGCTATTTTCATCTGCAAGCAGCCAAAGAAAGAACGTGACTTGGATCACATTCCAACTTCAAGGAGAAGGGTGAATATAAGCAAAGACAGCAATTGTGTGATTCTAGTCAAGGTCACTCTGCCATTGATGGCGGGATGATGGGTTGCTTCTGCTGAGGAAAGTGGTGCAACTGTATTTCAAGGAGGCAGCCCCTCACATGTATAGTTTAGTAGTCACACAGGATTCAGGTTTGTCAGGTAAGCATTGCTTTATAGTTACACAAGGATTCAGCCCAGTCAGAATCTTCTCAGGTTCCTGGAGATGCTCATAGCCTTAAGTCAGCCAATAGGATAGTCGCTCCCATGCCAATACTATGTCATCTCAATTTGGATAGGCCCACAAGACAATAGTCAAAAAATCATTGTTCCTTGTGCCATTCAATCAATCTATGTCTTCCTTAGTGTGTGGCCTGTCACTGTCTTCACTTCTAGGAGCACCTGCAACTGCGTTGGGGTCTTGCAGAACCAAACTTTTAAAAGCAGAGACCTGCATGTGCATCCAGTAATAGATGCACAATGGTGTGACCTTGGGTATGTCCACACATCTCTTTTATTTCGATATAACACTGGTTATTTCAAAATAAAAAAGATTAGGTCCACACAACGTTTTCTTATTTCAAAATGGGCTCCATCATTTCAAAATAAGAACCGTCATTTCAAAACAGCTTAAACCCCATTCATTTCAAAATGGCTGTTATTTCAAAATGGTTATTTCAAAATAAGGCTGTTTGGACATGTTGTTTCAAAACAACACCGTTATTTCGAAACAACACCATTGTTTCAAAACAACTGTTTCGAAACAACGTGTCCAAACAGCCTTATTTCAAAATAACCATTTTGAAATAACAGCCGTTTTGATAGCAGGCTTTTCCTAATTTTGAAATAAGTCATTTCAAAATAAGGGTTTTATTTTGAAATAAGTCAAAATATTTCAAAATAAAACTTTGTGTGTAGACATAGCCCTTCATCTGTGCATGCAACTGCTATGAATGCATGTGTAAATCATGTGATGGAGCTTGCAAATAGCCATTTAGATCCTTAATGGCCTTTTGCTCATGCAGATGTCTGATTTGCTCATACAGTTTTAGTTAATGAGATCAATGTGTAGGCACACACAGTTTGGTCCATAAAGTGGTAATTAAGTGGAATTGCCAAATAAACTTACAGAAGAATATAATTCTATGATAAAATCTATATAACTAGCATAGGCCAGGAGCGCTGCAGGAGGTGCACTCTAACTTCATGAAACAAATCACACAGATTCAGACAGACATCATCTTCCTTTAATTTCCTATCTTCGAAGCAGCTGATGAAGTGGGATTTTCTCCCACAAAAGCTCATGCGATAAATAAACATTTTAGTCTTTAAGGGTGTATCTACACTTACAATTTTGAATTAAGGAGGCTTAATCTGAAATAACTTAATCCCTGTCCATGGAGGCATTTTCTTATATTGAATTAAGTCTTTCCTTATTTTGAATAAGAAAGAGCTAATTTGATATAATAAAACCTCCTTTTACTTTGAAGTAATAGTTACTATGAAGTTATTAGTTCAAATTAAGCCACTTTTAGCTGCAAAGTGGGCTTAATTCGAACTAATTTCCCTCTTCACTTGCCTATCTTCCTTTAGTTCAATTTAGAGAGTTTAGTGAAGACTCTCTAATTAAAATTAATAAAGCCTACTTTATTTCGAATGAGAAGTCTAGTGAAGATTCTCTAATTCAAAATAATAACTTTGATTTAAATTCAAAGTAGTTAATTTGAAATAACTATTTCAAATTAACTTTGTCAGTGTAGACATAGTCTAAAAGTGTCACAGGAATCCTTGTCTGTTTTGCTGAATTAGACTAACACAGCTACACATTTCGAACTTGTCAGCTCCTCAAGGAATGCTTTCTTGACTTCATAATGACCCTTCTGGCCAAGTGTTGCCAGCTCTTGTGGTTTTATTGCAATTCTCATCATATTTGGTATTTTCCTAAAAGCTGCAGCTCCTTGAACCACTAGAATCTCATAAAAAGATATTTCTTTTTTCTTTTTTTTTCTTCCTTCACAGCTGCAGAGGAAGGCTTGAAAACATGAAACCTAAAGACTCCACAACCAGAAGGTAAATAAAAAGAACAGAAAATGTATTATATTTAAAAAAAAACACAGGATTTTTTAGGCCTTACTAATGGTTTTTGAATGCTTGGAGTTGGTGAAGGTATGAGGCTGTCAAGTTCTGACAATTCCCTAGTGAGTAATGCCCGTTTGGGACAGTGTATGTGACAGTATAAAGAGGAGAATCTGGACAATTATCTCAAACTCATCATAACTGTGAATGCCTCGATCAAGTTGCTTTCAACCCTTCTTGTTAAGAACTGGAGCGTCACATTAAATTGGAAAATAAAAACATCAAACAAGATGACTTTATAAACCTCTATGGTATCCATTACTGTTGCACTCAGTTAGTGCTATCTGGTTGTCTAAAAAAATAGTTTGCAAAAAGAAACAACCTAAAATGTTTGTTGTTTCCTGAGTAACACACGCCAAGTGTCTGATACAGTGTGTTCTGCTACTATAATGTATTGGTTACGACACCAGCACAATGTCTAACCACTGCCAATAACTCATAACACTACCTGTGTCTCTGCAGGCTGTTAGATGGTCCATATATCTCTCAAGAAGCAGGTCACTTTGTTTTCTAATGATCAAATTTATTTACCAAAGATTGTATACTGTCAAAACAAACCACTACACAATCTCATCGCTATTTACCCATTAGGCTCTGGTCCAACATAGAAAGACCATGGTGACATTCATCCCTGAGCTCCATACTCTGCTGTCATGATGAAGTGCTAAATTGAAATTGGCACAAGCGAGTGGCAGTCATCTTGAAAGAAGAGCTGCAAGAGGCTTGCCTCAGAGGTTTTTATGGTAAACATTTATCTGATGTAAGGCAAAAATTGGGCTAACTGATTTGAGACTCTGCAGCTGGGAGGAGGATGAAGGTGAAAAGAATTTTTTTTTTTAAAATGAGCTAGTTACTCTGGCTGAGATTTTGCTGCTTGGAGGGGGAAAGAAGATAGACAGCGAGAGCACTGTATATTCTAAACTTTTCATGGTGGTGTTAAAATAAACATATTTTGGCTCCAATTGTAGAACACCTCAGAACAGCACTAAAATATGCTGATGAGACCCCGAACTAGTGCTAGAGTGAGGTCAAGGATATGGCCTGACCAGAGCAAGCAGCCAGCTTTAAGCTGTCATTGTGTTTGTGTGTTTCACAAATTTTTGAGCGTTTGGGTGTGTGTATGTAAGACAAAAACAGGTCCTTATGCTGTCACAACCCATCAAAGTTGGCCAGGAATATAGCGACTATATGCTTTTTTATCTGAAAGAGTTGATTTGTTGATAGACATAACTGTTCAAAAGACATGAGAAATCACAACATTTTAAAATCAGTGGGTGAGCATTTCAATCTTTGTGATCACTCCATTGACAGTTTACTAATTGCAGTGCTCAGACAGATGAATACCAGATAAAGGCTTCAAAGAGAAGCTGCAGAGCTCAAATTTATTTGCAAATTTGACAGCATTGCTTTAGGGCTTAATCAGAACTTTGGATTTTTTTCTCATTACAACAAGTGATTTGACCGCATCTTCCTCCATATGTTGTTCCCCAGTGTTTGACTCTTAACAACGGTTTTGTGTTGCTGCTGCAGTGTGACCTGATCCCATGACTTACATTTCTCTGAATTTATTTCCTCCCATTCTGTAAGTTCCCCCATCTTCAAAGCATTTGATGAAGTGGGATTTTCTCCCACAAAAGCTCATGTAATAAATAAATTACTTATCCTTTAAGTGCTACAGAACTCCTTGTTTGTTCAAAAGAAAGGATTGCTTGCCATGAATTTCACGATTCAGTTTTTTTTCCAAAACACCTATTAATGTTTTACCATATACAAAAAGCAAATTTGTACTTTTAATCAGTGTATATTATTTATGTTAAAGAAACCAAAGTAAGAAAGAACAAATGTAGTATTGACAAGCCCTAGTATTAAAATGTCATGAGGCAGGCTGATAAATATTATGAGGCTGGCTTAAAAATCATTGGATTGTTTAAAAATAATAAATTTGGTGTTCTTTTTGTTTGCTTTCATATTTCTGAGACTTTTGAGTAAGCTCTGGTCAGGTTTCAAAGCTTTTCTCAATAACCATGAGGGCTGGGAACTTTTTTTTTTTTTTAAATTAATGCTGAGATTTTCAGGGAATTACATGAAGCCAGGGCATTAAGAGGAACACAAAGTGTCATGAGGCTTGCAATAAAACATGAGAGATGGCAACACTGCCTGTGAATGCTTCCAGGAGACAGAGTGTGTGGTATGCATTTGACTGCTTCTCTCAGAGTAGCCATGTTTAGGTAGCGAACTGCTGCCTCCAAAATAGAGGGCCTCCCAGCACACTTGCAGGCTGCCATCTTCCATTGAAAGATCATAGAATCATAGAATATTAAGGCTGGAAGGGACCTCAGGAGGTCATCTAATCCTTCACTTTCTTAAAACCAGGACTACTCCCACTAAATCATACCAGTCAGTTTCCAAAGATGCAGATTTCCACCACCTCCATAGGCAACCCATTCCAAATGTTGCACTTGATAGCATATCCCATAGTTACATAGCTGCAAAAATAAACACGAAGAATAAAATGTGTGATGGGAGGAATGACTTGCTTGTGGGTTATTGTGTTTCCAACAATTTCCTGGTCAAATCTTGCTTTCTTAGAAGAGGGTGACAAAACTCCCACTGACTTTAATTTGTCCATGTGTAACTGCAGCCAAGCTGTGTAAGTAGCCTCCTTTATTTCAGTCACTCTGGAATAGAATTGGTGATATATTTGGTATTCATTTAACCAGCAGCATATTTTAACAATACATTTTTCTAACAGTTTAAGTGAGTAAGATTTGATTCCTCCATTAACACATGCACAGTATAAGCCATTTGTGAGGTAGTAATGAAGGCACATTTTGATGTGCTTGGGCCACTGACTGGAAAGCAGTCAGGATCATTGCTCCTGTGGCTGATGAAAGCTGGGCTAGTTTTGTGAAGAATGGACCTTAACAGAGTCAGAAGTTTGCTTCAGTGATGCACCCAGAAGTATAAATGCTTAGCTGGAGTTTATCCTTAGCATTGAGTTTATTTATCAGATTCTCATGGTCTCTTCCATGCTGTCCTCAAGCATAATTTGGTATCCTTGAAACCATCTAAAAGGCATCTGCCCTCTCCACCTTTCTCTCTTAAAGACCTTTTTCTATTGTGTCACCTACAGAAAATTTAGTTGCTTTATTGTTCCCTTTCATGTAACATTTGTCTAATTCTTTATCCTTAGTATTTATTTTGATCAGAGCACGGACTATACTAAAACACCTAGCGCATTATCAGCCCTAGCATCAACAAACAAGCTAAATAATCGCCCCTAAGAGCTGCGAAGTAAGGCTGGATATCTCAGAAGGTCGGGCATTCTTTGAAGTTTTCTTGTTGGTCCCTGCCACAGGGTCCACTCAACACAGACGGCATCTTCTCCTGACCATCCTAGAGATTAACTCTAACGAGGCATTGCATCCTCCTGTGATAGTGTCTCTCCCATTGTCCTCTCACCCTGTGGACCCCTCTAGCCTCTTTGTGACTTGACCCTCCAGCCAGGTCACCAGTTGTTCCCTTTCTAGGGGTAGTGTAACAAAGTCTTTATAGGACTCCCAGTCAGTCTGCTGTCTTCTGCCATGACTCTAGTGACTTGTAGGGAAACTTTGGCCAACTCTCTACTTCAGGTTCCAGTTCAGGGGCCCTCCAGTTAGTAGCTAAGGCCTGCACTGTTTTACTTTGCTGCTTTTCTCTCAGTGTCCTCCCGGCTTCCTCACCTCTTTAGGTTTGTCAGCCTCACAACTTCCCCCTTCCAAGGAGCAACTGTGGACTACCTCTCCATAGCCCCCTTCAGTCAGCAGTGACCTGGTTTTATATAGCCCTTTTATGATCTGTTTAACTGAGCTTCATGACCTTAATCAATCCCTGCTCTCTGGCTCCAACTTCAGATGCAGCCTGGGGAGTAATTGGCCTGTCTGGCCATGTTAACCCCTTCCAAATCTGTGGGGAGGGGAGTACCTCATCACCTTTGCGAAAGCTGGAAGTACCTGGAGAACAGCCTTGCTTGAGGTATTTTAACATTCCCATTTCTGGAGATACACAAGAAATGCAGTAGCAAGCAAGAACATAAAACAATCAAAAAGAAAGTTAACTAATAATCTGAACTTAAAACCAGGTTTGGTTTGATTTGGTTTTGGATAAAGTCTTGTGAGGGCTGGAGGGAAGAGGCAATATTGGATCCAGAGTGGTTCATTCACCACTAATACTGTGAAGACAAAGAAGACTGTAGTTTGGGGAGCAAGGTGGTTGGGTTACAACCTGACTGCATAAATGCCTTTAGGAAATGCAACTTACATTCCTAAGTCAGTCAGGAGTTGCAATACTGTATGTAACAACATCTAAACACCTTCAAAACCCCCTTCTGCAGTAAGTTCCAAAATGGCAGCCATGTTAGTCTAGCTCAGTAAAACAAACACGGAGTGCTGTGGCAGTTAAAGACTAACAAATTTATTTATCATGTGAGCTTTCATGGGAGAAAATCCCACTTCATCACTGCAATAATTTCACACAACTTCTTTACTCAACAAAAAAATCAGTTTTAGTTCTGTTTCCCAAACATGCTATTGCTCACTGCTAGGCCTATGACATTCCACTAATCACGCTCAGCTACAGCTACTCTGAAGACCAAATCTCACACCAGCTTCTATTATACTCCACGAAGGGGAGTTGTTAAGAGCCTGCTTGCACATTAATGCCACAAACTGTAGTATGGAAGGCAGCTCTCAAAGGAAGAATGAATGGGACAACAGGAGAAACTGGTGCTCCAGTAGTTACAAAGAGAGACAAAGACTGGGTATTTGTCAGGATTTGTCATTTTAAGTTTTAGACCAGTGGTTTCCAACCCGGGCATCAAAAGTGGCCTGCAGAGGCTTTCAAAGTGGCTCATGGCTCCCCTCCTTTTGGCTGCAGAAGGGAGTCACTGCTTAAGGACCCAGGCAATGTGCATTTCTGTGGACTAAAAGACTGGTGCAGGCTTCTTGCTGCAGTCAAGGTGATAGGAGATCAGCACTGACCTCCTCCTGATTGTAGCAGGCTCTGCCTGGATCCCTAGATGCTTGGGTCCCTGCTGGAGCCAGAGGAGGGAAGCAGAATCTTTCATCATCCTGGCTGCAGAAGGGAGCCACTGCCTAGGGACTTAGCTGGGGCACTTGGGGCTACAGGATACATACAGTTTCTCGGTTACAGCCAGGGAAATGGGAGATCAGTAAGGAGGCAACCTTCTTGCTGAATTCCTTCTGTCTGGCTGCAGTGAGAGGGGAATGGCCCTTAACAATTGTAAAAATAATATCTGTGACCCTCTAGCCAAAAAGGTTGGGAACCACTGGTCTAAATCCAGGAATCTTTGGATCTTGAGACTTAAAAAAAAAAAGGGGGGGTGGGACGGACTTTTTTAAAGTGACAATTTATGGTTATGTAACATGGTATGTCAGCTTCCTTTTTAATTAATTTCCAAACACAGGAAATCCATTCATCACAATTCTGGAATGCCAGAAGAAAATCACTGAGGAACTACAAAGAGCAGGTAAAGCTAAAGTATTTAAAACAGTTACAGATGAGCTGATAAGAGGCTTGAAGAAATAGTTAAATTTGTGTGCAGGTAATTCAGCCACAGTTTCTGGAATATATAAACATAGCATTTTTTTCCCCTCTCCTGGCCTTAAAATTTGATCCAAGTCTGGGAGTTTAAAAGTCCCATTTTGTGTAATCAGGTTCTCGTTGTACATGATTGCTGAATTATTTTAAATTGAAGACACATGTCTGGAAGTTGAGCTCTGTATATTATTCCAGAATGGTGTCGATTAGGTCTTATACACAGGGGCTGTCTTCATTTCTTATGCATCAGGATTAGAAAATGGTGAATCATGAATATGGAGTAAAAAAAATGTGGTACTAGTTAAAGGGTGATTTTGGAAATTATCTTTCATGCATTATTCAAAACGTTTTGGTCTCCCCTGCCTAGAGTCCCAGCGGCTGTTTAAAAGTGTATTTTTTTTAATATGTGATCATACAAGGCATGTGCAAATCTATGGCATTCTTTCATTTTTTCTTTGCATCTTGATTTAACACTGAACTAACATTCACTTTAACCCCTCATCAGTTCTAAAGCAATGGCTGCACTGCCATTTGCTGTCCTTGGATAGGTTTGATACCAATCCCCAAGTTTTTTATGCTGTACCTTTTCCAGGTAGATGAACCATGACATAAACTGAAACCTGTTTTCATGAATACTCCTTATGGCATGAGGGTGCCATCCTATAAGCAGTATGGGGAAAGAAAAGTGAAGCAGAGCTGAGTAGTTCACATACCTATATGACTAATGAAAGGACATCCTTATATGCCAGGGGTGGCCAAGCTTATGGAACTCAAGAGCCACACAAGTTGATTATTAAACCTTCGAGAGCTGCACTGAGGCATATAGCCATATACTTTTACGTACTCCAAAATTACTAAGTTTAAAATTCATTGCACACTTTAATTTTATCATAAATAGAGGACAAATATTGATCCTACTAATGTCAGATTCCAATAATTACTTAAGGTCACCATGAAAACTAGGCCTATGTAGTAAAAACTTAGCTGCTGCTCGATATAGAAGACTGCAGGCTAGTGGAGAGTTTTTTAAAATCCTGACCATGCTGCACTTCTCCCCACTGTCCCGACTGCTTCCTGAACTCCTAGGCTGGGGCTGCTTTCCTAAACTGATTTGCTGACATTCTTCTGGGAGCCACACTTTTTCATTCAAGAGCCTCATGCGGCTCCTGAGCCGCAGTTTGGCCATGCCTGTTATATACCATACTACTAAAAGCAACATTAGAAAACAATTCACTGAGTCTTGATAATGAGATGTATAATCATGAGCTTTATTTATCATATCTACACTGTCTGAGTGTTCACATAGCATCACCCCAATTCCTAAGGTTCTGAGCTGGAGTCTCTGTGTCTGAGGATGAGGGTCCCCCTGTTACATCTATTTGCATCAGCAGAACCACCTAAATGTACTGTGAAGCACTCCCTTTTTCTTGGGTATGTCTACACTGGAGGCTCTGTTAAGTTGACATAACAAGGTCAACTTTAAGATGATTTAAAGTCAACCTTGTTAAGTTTACTTAGAGAGTCCACAATGAAAGCTCCAGCTGAATGCCAGCACCCTGGCAGGTGCTATGTTGATGAAGGAGTGGTGTGGAGAGGGGGCGTGGAGGCCGATTATGTCAATTAAAAAACTTTCTCCATCTCCATTGGCTTAAGTCGACCTAGTAAGGTTGACTTAAGAATTAAGTCGACCTTACAAAGTAGTGTTAGTAAGTCGACTTAAGGAAGCGCTTAAGTTGACTTAATAAAAGCCCAGTGTGGCCATGAGAGTCTGTAGGTTGACATGACTTTCTTTAAGTCAACCTAAGGCTCCAGTGTAGATGTACGCCCTGTGTGCACCCACAATATGGGCTGCTACAGAGGACAGATGATCAGAATATTTTGGACACAAAAGTTTTTCTTAGGGAAAGAAAGAGCCTTGTTTCAAAAGTGAAACTCACTGAAAGATTGTCAAGATTTTTGCAAAATGTACCATGCCTTTTTAATGGATGATTTTTATTTGAAAAAAAAATTACCAATGTCTATATCAAAGTCAGTCTGAGAGTTATTATCCATTATTTTGTTGTTTACCAAAACTCCAGTTTTCAGTGCCCAAAAGTGTCAGTAACTGTTTAAAAAATTATTTTGATACAAATCTGAAGAAAAATATTGAGAAAACAGATCCATTGTGAGCCCTGTGACATTGAAATAACAGCAACATTAATTTTTAAATGAAATAATTTCCTTGGTTTCAATCAGCTCTGCTGCGGAGCTGGATTCAACTGACACAGAGGTCTGCAGATTCCCTCGTTATCACGTCTCATCACACTGGTCCCTGGTCATTGCAGCTTGCCTTCACCTTAAACCAGGGGACTCAAACACACAGCCTGTGCGCCGCATGCATCCCCTAAAGCTATTTCCTACGGCCCTCAGCAACACTTGTTGCATGAAACGGTTTCAGTGATGCGGCCCTCGTGTTGATTTGAGTTGGAAACCCCTGTCTTAAACCTTCCATACCACTTTTCTCAGTAAGACAGATTTCTTCCTAAAGGAGTAAAACAGCTGGAAAACAAATCTGTGTCTCATGCAAGGGTATGTGTCTTCAATATTACAGTTTAAAAGCATCATTTTCCAAAAATCTCTCATTCTCTTAAATAACACACATGCTCTTGTTTTGTGCAGAGCAAAGACAGAGCTGGCAACTGATGTGTCTGAGGTCATTCAATAAATGTACTTAATGGAGGAATCATGGTTGGGATGCATCATTGCCTTAACACAAAGCTGAAAATCTCACAGAAAACACATACCATCCCCTGAAAGTCATATTATAATTTTGTACAATAATGGTCCTAAAACCTACAGCTCACAGCAGTGTTCCACTATTTTGATCCTTTACTCTTGGTTTTTTTTAAGGGATTTGCATTAAAGAAAATAGTTACACTGATTTGTATGTTGCTAACACACAGAACAGAGTTATGAAAGATCACATGATGCAAATCACTGCCTCCTTCTGATGTCCATCCGTGGAGAAAAGGACAATAAACAGTATGATTGGAAATGAATTAAAATAGTCTGTTACAAGCAGATTCTGATAGCGACCATAGAGCTAGAAGGACAGTGACACCAACAAAACTTAGCCTGGGATTGCTGAGAGCAGAGACCATGAAACAAATTCTTTCCCCACTGTTAGATCCAGAGTAATCCCATTAAAGTCGTCACAGTTATTGGAATTTTCAGTGGTATAAACAACATCAGAATTATTAATAAATAATAATCATCATCATCATCATCATCATCATCAGAGAAATAACACAAAAATAGGACCTCACTGCAAAGTACTTCAAGATGTCACACATACTCCATCCCTCCAACCCCTACTGAATCAGGAGAAAATGTGCCTAGAACTATCCTTGGCAGTCTAACCTGTTGTTGTTAAATAATAATAATAATAATAATAATAATAATAATAATTAATAATTAATAATGGACTCTTTTCATCCATTGGTTACAGAGGGCTTTCCAAAGTAAATTAATATCATTATCTCAGTTTTACAGATGAGACTCAGAGAAGCATAGTAAATTGCTGAAGACACACAGCAGCCCAGTGGCAGAGGAGAGAAAAGAATCCTGGACTCCTGGGTCCCACCCCAGGGCTCTGTCTGCTAGGCATCAATGCCTCAACTTCTTACTGTTTGGAGAGTGTATTAATTAATAACAGTAATTCTGTCTTTAGGGCCAGCCCTGAACAAGGGAAGCTTATGTAAGTGGCAACACTCAGTGTCAGCCCTAGGCTCCGAGGCACATTTTCTCCTCTGCTTTGGTGTGTAATTATATTACTCCATTCCTTGAAAGTTGCAGTGCATTTCACCCCTCACACCTGGCCAACTACTTTTGTCAGTGAGAGAGAAGAGGGTGGAGCAAAGGCCTTCTCACTTGTATGCTTGCCTGGGAGATTCTCCTAACAACTCTGCTCCAGATCCACATGTCTCATTTAGCCAAGCTGGAGAATGGAGAAATACTTTGGAATGGGATAGATCAACGTGCTCTAAGGAACCGTGAGTACATGTCAACAGAGTTCACATGTGCATCAGGCTAACGTGGAGTAGATTAACACCCCAGTATGTTGTAAATTAAATGTTTGTTTAGATGAACCCAAAGCCATTTATAACTGGTACCTTGCACCCATTCATCTCAACATGATCAGCAGATGTGAACATATTTTTTCATGTTTTAAGTGTGCTGCACACTTTCCTTTTTAAAAAATGTTTCAATTTACCTTTAACAATTTTAACATCCAGTAGCTGTTGTTTTGCTAACAAGTGGCATTGCTTTGTAGGGTGCCATCTCAAATACTGGCCGTTCTGGTACTTCTGGGAATGGTTTGGGCACAGTCTCACCAGTGTGACTTGTCTCTCCCTGCTGGCATGATCTCACACACAGGATGCATATGAAATTATGCCACACAGAGAATGTCATTTTAAAGAGTGTGCCATTCTATCCCGCCAGTGTGATTTCTCACACACAGTGTCTGCATGCTGAATGGAGCCATGTGCACTTCAAAATGGCATCGTCTGTCTGATATGGGACAAAACCACACCTGATTTTCCCAGGCAACAAACTATCCAAAATGAGGACTGTCTGGTTTAAAATGTCAAAAATAGCCTGTTTACTGTGTGATGTCATCTGTGCAGCGGGTTCTCTTCTTCAGCTAATAGGAACAGAAAGTAGGTGAGGGGTGAGCTATTCGAAAGCTTCTAAGGGAGTTATGGCCCCAAATCTCATTACAAGTCAATAGGATTTGGGGTCTTAGTCCCTTATGTCCCTTTAAAAATCTCAGCCAAGGTCATTGTGACCCAGCTGTCCTATGGTTCTGATTATCTCCTGTCCATGAAGAATGCTTGAAGCTTAACAGAATGTTGGCAAATCTTTTATCATCCCCCCCGTTGCATTTGTCTATGATGATCCTTATTGCTGAGCAAGCTGTTGTGTCCTAGTTGCTGATAATCAGACCGACTGCCAGCAAATGTAGACTTAACAGAGCCAGAATCTCTGCTGTGCCCAGCATAAAGCAGAATGGGGTAAGGGAAGAGCTACAGCTCCCCAATTCTCTCCCTAGCTTAGCTTTGCTTTAGAGTAGCTTCAGAAACTGTATACTAACTGGGGATTGCCAGAGTGTATGGGGATCCAGCCACTTCCCCCTGTCAGCACCTCCTCGCCCTTGCCATGCCCATTGCCATGCAAGGGCTTCTGAACTGGTACCATTAGTGTAGAAATTCGCTAACTGTCGCTAGTCGGCATGTGCCCTACTGTCAGATCCTGCTCTTTCTTGTTATTCTGTTTCTTCCTGTAGGAAATAGGTGTGAGTAGATATTCCACTCACAGGCGGGAAGAGTGAGAGAATGAAGAAAGGAGAGGAGAAAAAAAAATATTAAGTAGACAAGAAAAGTAGGCACTGACAGAGAATTTGACAGACACTTGCTTATTACACCATGGCTATGTACACACACAGAGGGCTTGTTTCAAAACAAGCTGTTTCGAAATCAAGGGTTATTTCAAAACACCTTATTTCCAAAGACAAAAAAGGTGTCTTGGAAATAAGGGAGCGAAATAGCAGGTCCACAGTGTGGACCTGCTATTTCGCTTGGGGAGGGGACTGCAGGCACCCGTGGGGTGAAGCGCAGCTGCGCCCCTCACCCC
>ML681964.1:15917064-15933444 GCA_007922195.1 Podocnemis expansa | reverse complement strand
ACCCTGGCCAGGGTGCTGAGGGTTCCCTGGCCAGGGTGCTGAGAGGGCAGCCCTTCCTCCCAGGGTGCTTAGCACCCTGGGAGGAAGGGTCAAATGCTGTTTTGAAACAGCCATTGTTTTGAAACAGCATGTCCTGCTGGCGTTGTTTCGAAATGAGCCGTTTCAAAACAACGTTGTTTTGAAGAGAAACCAGGTTTAAGCCAGTTCAAAAGAACAACTGCCATTTTGAAACAAGGGGTTTGCTTGTTTCAAAATGGCCATGCGTCGCGTGGCCATGGCAATTCTTATTTCGAAACAACCTCGTTGTTTCGAAATAAGAATGCTGTGTGAACACACCCCATTAGAAACAATAAGCAATACCCTGTGAAAATGTTACACTTCAACAGGAAATTTCAAACAATTGGCTATTTTTTTAAAAAAGCATGTAACTGAATCATTAGGCTTTTGCCTATCATAACAGTGAATTTTTTAATGTTATAAACTACTGTCTCAGCCATTTGAGGGTTGTGACTGGTGGCCATCTTTTTTTAAAAGACTCTTGTCTGTTGGAAACTGAACTGTGTGAAATGTCCCACTTTTAGAGAGATAAGGTGAGTGAGGTCATTGCTTAATTCATACCAGGACTTACCAGGGCTGAGCTCCGGCACATTTAAGCGTGGCAGTTCATAGCCTCATCTCATTTGGGCTTGCTGCATCACTTATAAAAGAATTGCTTGAGTCTTGTCACCTAACTGCTGGAGTCTCAGCACCTGTTTCATTACAAATTCAGCAGTGGGTGAGGTAATATTGTTATTATACCAAATTAAGTTGGTGAGAGAGACAAGCTTTTTGAAGCTTCTCTCTCTCACCAACAGAAGTTGGCCCAGTAAAAGATGTTACCTCACTCACCTTGTCTCTGTAATATCTTGGGACCAACACAGCTCTACTACACTGAATACAAGTCTGTTTTGTGAAGAGTGAATCATTTTTATCATCTGGCCTCTGATATTCTGCTGAGCTGTGTAAAAACAAAAGGTAATTAGGGCTAAATTCATCCTGCAAAGCTACACAGCAAATACTCACCCCCGTGTTATGTTCTTTACAAAGGCCCTTGCTGTGAGCTATATGATGAGAGAGAGAGTGAACAAGCTTCTCTTCAAACGGCCAGGCCTCATCCGAAGCCCTACTGGAGCCAATAGGAACCTATCCATTAATTTAATGGGCTTTAGATGAGGACCTATGGCAAGATCATATCAAAATGTACAAGTGTGCTCTAGGAGGCTGGCCCGCTTAATATGTCAACTTGCAGATCTTGTCCCCAGTGGCTGAGGAACATGTTTACTTCCCCAAGTAATGTAGTATATTTGCTGTCATCTGAAAAAATCACTGGCCTGCACAGGATGGGTATGCATTTAGCTCCTGGTCATCTGGAAATCTGTGATGGAGAATTGCCAGTTTCCTGCACAGGGATATTGCATTGCTGTAATCCATCCAAGAGGTGACAAAGGCATGGAAGCACAGAATCATAGGACTATGAGTAAGGTTAAATCATGCCTGACCAACCTCATCGCCTTCTATGATAAGATGACTGGATTTGTGGATACGGGAAGAGCCGTTGATGTGATATACCTTGACTTTAGCAAGGCTTTTGATACGGTTTCCCACAGCATTCTCATTGGCAAATTAAGGAAGTATGGGTTAGATGCATGGACTGTAAGGTGGATAGAAAACTGGCTAGAACAACGGTTTCAGCGCGTAGGAATCAATGGCTCCATGTCAAGTTGGCAGGCAGTAACAAGTGGTGTGCCCCAGGGGTCGGTCCTGGGGCCAGTTCTGTTCAATGTTTTCATTAATGATCTGGATGATGGGATAGATTGCACACTTAGTAAGTTTGCAGATGATACCAAACTGGGGGGAACGGTAGACACCCTAGAGGGCAGAGACAGGATTCAGGGAGACCTAGACAAACTGGAGCAGTGGGCCAAGAGGAATCTCATGAGGTTCAACAAGGATAAGTGTAAAATCCTGCACTTGGGACGAAAAAACCCCATGTACTGCTACAGGCTGGGGAGTGATCAGCTAAGTAGCAGCACTGGAGAAAAGGACCTGGGAGTCATGGTGGATGGGAAGCTGGATATGAGTCAGCAGCGTGCTCTTGCTGCCAAAAAGGCCAGTGGCATACTGGGCTGCATCAGAAGAAGTGTTACCAGCAGATCAAGGGATGTGATCATTCCCCTCTATTCTGCACTAGTGAGGCCACATCTGGAATACTGTGTCCAGTTTTGGGCTCCCCACTACAAAAAGGACATGGACAAATTAGAGAGAGTCCAGAGGAGGGCAACCAAAATGATCAAAGGGCTGGAGCACAAGCCCTATGAGGAAAGACTGAAAGCATTAGGCTTATTTAGCCTGCAGAAGAGAAGACTGAGGGGGGATTTGATAGCAACCTTCAACTACTTGAAGGGTTGCTCCAAGGAGGAGGGAGCTCGACTGTTCTCGGTAGTAACAGAGGGCAGAACGAGAAGCAATGGTTTCAAGTTACAGCTGGGGTGGTCCAGGCTGGATATTAGGAAAAACTTCCTTACTAGGCGAGTGGTGAAGCATTGGAATAAGTTGCCTAGGGAGGTGGTGGAATCTCCATCTCTGGAGGTGTTCAAGTCCCAGCTGGACAAAACACTGACTGGGATGATCTAATGGGAGTGGTCCTGCTTTTTTTGGCAGGGGGTTGGACTAGATGACCTTGTGGGGTCCTTTCCAACCCTATGATTCTATGATTCTATGACTGGAAAGGACCCTGAGAGGTCATCTAGTTTGGTCTACTGCATTCATGGCAAAACTATTACCTAGACCATCCGTGACAGGCATTTGTCTAACCTACTCTCAGGGCCATAACTAGGCCTTCTGGCACGTGGGGCAAGCAGCCCCAAGGGCAACCCCCAATCCTGGCCCCAATCAGGCCCAGGCAGGGGGTGCCTCCCCCCCCCCACAACCAGCCAGCACAGCCAGCATGTTCAGGGGCAAGGTGGGAGGTGAACTCCCCTAGTCCCAGCCTGGGTCCCAGAAGAATGTCTGATGGCACCCTCTAAAATTCAGTGCCTGGCAATTTGCCCCATTTGCTCCACCCTAGTTACAGCCCTGCCTACTTTTAAAAATTTCTGATGGTGGAGATTCCATAACTGCCCTAGGTGATTTATTCTAAGGCTTAACTACACTGACAGTTAGGAAGTATTTCCTAATGTTCAACTTAACTGTACTTGCTGCAATTTAATTCCATTGCTTTCTGTCCCATTCTCAGAAGTTAAGGAGAACAATTTTTCTCCCTCTTCCTTGTAACAACCCTTTATATACTTGAAAAGTTTTAGCAGGTCCCCTCTGAATCTTCTCTTTCACAGACTAAACAAGCCTGATTTTTTCAATCTTCCTTCATGGGTCATGTTTTCTAGGCCTTTAATCATTGTTGTTGCTCTTCTATACTGAACTTTCTCCAGTTTGTCCACATCTTTCCTGAGATGTGATGCTCAGAACAGGACACAATACTCCAGTTGAAGCCTTATCAGCAGAGATTAGAGTGGAAGAATTATTTCTTGTGTCTTGATTACAACACTCCTTCCAATACATCCCAGAATATATGCTTTTTTTGCAACACCATTACACCGTTGACTCATATTTAGCTTGTGATCCTCTATGCCCCCCAGATCCCTCTCCCCAGTAGTCCTTCCCACACAGTCATTGCCCATTTTGAATGTGTGCAACTGATTGTACCTTCCTAAGTAAAGTACATTTGTCCTTATCAAATTTCATCCTGTTTACTTCAGACCATATCTCCAGTTTGTCCAGATCATTTTGAATTTTTAATCCTCTCCTCCAAAGTACTTGCAATCCCTCTCACCTTAGTGTCATCTACAAACTTTGTAAGTGTACAATCTTTGCCAATATCTGAATGATTGATGAAGATATTGAGCAGAACAGGAGCCAGAACTGATCTCTGTCTGACTCCACCTGATATGCGCTTTCAGCTTGACTGTGAACCACTGATAACTACTCTCAGGGAACAGTTTTGCAACCAGTTCTGCACTAACCTTATTGTAGTTCCATCTCAGTTGTATTTCCCTAGTTTGCTTATGAGAAAATTACATGAGACAGAATCAAAAGTCTTACTAAAGTCCAGATATACCACATTTACCATTTCCCCCCATCCACAAGATTGTTATATTGTCAAAGAAAGTTAGCATGTTGGTTTGAAATGATTTGTTTTTGACAAATCAGTGCTGACTGTTAGTTATTACATTATTATCTTCTAAACCAGGGGTCTCAAACTCAAATCACCATGAGGGCCGTATGAGGACTAGTAGAGGGCCACATGAGGATTAGTACATTAGCCCGAGGGCCACACCACTGAAACTTTTCCATACAATGATATTGCAAATATCGGTAATGACAATGTCGTTACGGGCCGCAGGAAATAGCTTTAGGGGCCACATGCGGGCCACAGGCCGCATGATTGGGACCCTTGTTCTAAATGTTTTCAAATTGTTTGCTAAATTATTTGCTCCATTATCTTTCCAGGTGCTGAAGTTAAACGGCTTGGTCTGGAGGTGCCCAGGTTGTCCTTATTTCCATTTTATAGATTGGCATTATATTTGCTCTTTTCACATACTGTTGAAGACCTCCTGTTTTCCATAACTTGTCAAAGATATTTCCTCAGTCAGTTCCTTGAATATTCTAGGATGACTTGAAGACACCTGACTTGTCTAAATATTTTTAAACTTGTTCTTTCCCTATTTTAGCCTCATATCCTTCCTCTCATTCACTATGTTAAGTGTGCAATCATTGCTAACCTTTTCTGTGAAAACTGAAACAAAAAGTCATCTAGCACCGCTATCTTCTCCACATTATCTGTTACTGTCCGCTTACCCAATTTGGTAACAAGTCTGATCTGTACTTGGTCTTCCTCTTCTTTCTAATGTGTCTGTAGAATGTACTCTTGTTATCCTTTATATCTCTAGCTAGTTTAATTTTGTATCTTGCCTTGATCTTTCTAATGTCCCTATATACTTGTTTGTTTATACTCATCCTTTGTAATAGAGGTAGTGTAGTTTTCACTTTTGATAGGTCTTTTTTTTCAGTTTCAGATAATTGAAGCTCTCCTGCTTAAGCCAAGGTGGTCTTTTGCCATACTTGCCCTCTATTAATGAGGCCACAGCTGACCTCCAAGAATAACTTGCCATACTTGCCCTTGAATAAATAACTGAGGCCAGATCTTCCAGGATGGGATTGAGTTCTCTAGCCAAGCAGAGATAGTAGAAACTTTTTCATGGATGGATCAAAGCTCGGTGTCAGTGAGATATCTAAGAGTGCTCCTAGACCTACAGACCATGTCTACACTGAAAAATCAACGTTGATCCCCACGGATCAATGTTGATCCTCACAGACTGAAGCAGAAGTATTGATTGAGTGGCCAGCTTGGACCCGCTCAGTCAATCCCAAAAGTGCTCTGGCATTGATGCAGTAACTCTATCCCTCCAAGTGGAGTAATGCTGTGTCAAAGGGAGAATATTGCCAATCGATGCAGCAGAATGAAGACAGCATAATAAGTCAAAGTAACTAAGTCAACAGTAGACACGCATTGTGTGGCATGCAGATTGCCTATCTCCTTGTCAGCTTAGCCCTACAGTGTAGACCAGGCCATGAAATGAACTGACAAATTGTGGGTGTGTATCATCAATCAAAGAAGAATGCATCAGGGTTCATCAGCTCTTGATTATGCTTTCCTCTGCCTACCAGCATCACTTCCTTTTTGCTCAGTTCAAGCTCACCCAGCTGTTCTTCATTCAAGAGCTAGTCTCTCTCAACCACACAGCCACCTTGGTGGTGATGATGGGGCTGTATATAGAAAAAGATGGGTGCAGCTGTATGTCATCTGCAAATTCATAGAACCTTAGAAAACTAGGGTTGAGAAGAGACCTGGAGAAGTTATCAAGTCCAACTCCCTGTGCTGAGACTGGACCAAGTCAACCTAGACAATCGCTGACAGACAGTTGTCTACCCTGTTTTTAAAAACTGCAAATGATGGAGATTCCGCAACCTCCCTACTAACCTATCTCAGCATTTAACTGTTCTGATAATTAGAAAGTTTTCCCTAATACCCAAGCTAAATCTTTTGTTTTCCTACCTTCATTCGACATGGAGAACAAGTGATCACAGTCCCGACTATTGTCCCCTCTTCAGCCTTCTTTTGTCAAGGTCCCATATGCTCAAATAGTAGAACTGTTTCCGGACTGGAAGGCTGTACCCATTTAACTGACCTTCCACCTAATTAACCAACAGTTACATCAAGTGAAGTATTGTTTATAGACCAGGCCTAAGTTTTTAACTTCTCTTTACCAAGCAGTCAAAACTAGGGCCTAATTCTCCACTGCTCAGCACTTTGTGTAACCATTTATACAATGTGCTTACTAAAGACGGTAAAATGTTGCACTGCCAATTTGGTACTCTCACTTCCGGAGGTGAAATGACTGTGCCAGATGCAAGAATTAAGGAATTCATTAATTCAAACTAATGAAAGCTTAGTTTGAACTAGTAAGACCGGCTGGTTAATTCGAACTAAGCCCTTAGTTCAAGCAAACTAAGGATGATGTAGACAAGGATTAGCCCTTAGTTCAGACTTAATAAATTCAAACTAAGGGCCGTTAATTCAAATTAACAAAGTGGACTAATTTGAACTAACATTGGTTCAAATTAATCCACATTGTTAATTCAAACTAATAAGTTCGAGTTTAGTTGGAACTAACCTCGAACTTATTGTCTGAATTAACAAATTCGGATTAACTTTCCTAGTGTAGACATAGCCTTAGTGATTTCCTTGATACACAGAATTTCATCACTGCCTCAACTAATTCAAAAATACACCCAGCTGTTGGACTTGTTAGCATAACTGCCATGCATATTCAGGGCAACATCACTTCGTCTCCATGAATATTCACAAGTATAAACATGGCATTTTTGCATTGGTCTTCTGTGAAAACTGTTATTTTTCTTAGGATTTGTATAACCTTAGGTCAGTATACCTTATACCACGCAGGGGTGTGAAAAAGCCAGTCCCCTGAGCAGCATTAGTTACACCAACATAAGAACTAGCGTGGACAGTGCTATGATAGCAGGTGAGCCAATGTAGTTGCTGTCCCTCATGGAGGTAGAGTTGTTATGCTTCTAGGAGAGCGCTTTCCCATTGGCACCAAGCACCTGCACTGGTTGCTGTGCCACTGTGGCATTTCTAATAAAGACTAGCCTTTAGACCACCCAGTCTAGATACTCCAGTTCTCACTCACTGACTTAATTGAGAATTTTGCTGGAGTAAAAACTGCAGAACTTTGCCCAATGAGCATTGCAGAATTTGAGACTGACAAAATATGGGCCTGATCATGCACCTATTCTTGCCATTGATTTCAGCTGGAGGAGGATTGGCATTTAGTAAAGTATGACATTAATGGAAACTAGGTACTACTTAATGTTAGCATGACTGAGAAATAACATTTTAATTCAGTACATTATACACTAGAGAAAGATCTGGATTGAAATGTCCAGCTCACTTGTGGGTCTGTAGATGTCACCAAACCACAATTGGAGATGCAGAAATTTAGCAAACTGCCTGTTTCCTGAAAAATTACTTTGTTGAAAGTGAAATGTTTATTTTTTCCTTAGAATTCAGCACCTCCACTGTACCTGAACAGAAGAAAAGACATAGGGTATATCCACACACAGTCTTTAAATTGAAATAATGAAGATTATTTTGCTTTAAAAGATTGCAGGTCCACATTACATTTCCTTATATTGAAGTAAGGAGCTCCCTTATCTTGCAATAAAGAAAGTCATTTAGATATAATAAAACCTAGTAGTAGATCAAAATGATGGTTACATTGAAACTGGATTTGTGGATGTGGGAAAAGCAGTTGACATGATATACCTCGACTTTACCAAGGCTCTTGATATGGTTTCCCACAGCATTCTTGTTCGCAAGCTAAGGAAGTATGGGTTGGATGCATGGACCGTAAGGTGGATAGAAAATTGGCTAGATCAACAATTTCAGTGAGTAGGAATTAGTGGCTCAGAAGCAGTAATGAGTGGTGTGCCCCAGGGGTTGGTCCTGGGGCCAGTTCTGTTCAACATTTTCCTTTATGATCTGGATGATAGAATAGACTGCACACTCAGTATGTTTGTGGATGACACCAACCTGGGGGGGGGGGAATGGTGAACACACTGGAGGGCAGGGACAGTATTCAGGGAGACCTCAACAAATTGAAGCAGTGGGCCAAAAGAAATCTCATGAGGTTCAACAAAGACAAGTGCAAAGTCCTGCACTTGGGACAGAAAAACCCCAAGCACTGCTATAGGCTGGAGAGCAATCATCTAAGTAGCAAAACTGTAGAAAAGGACCTAGGGGTTATGGTGGATGGAACGCTGGATATGAGTCAACAGTGTGCTCTTGCTGCCAAAAAGGCCAATGGCATACAGGGCTGTATCAGTAGAAGTGTTGCCAGCAGATCGAGGGATATGATTATTCCCCTCTATTCGGCACTGGCGAGGCCACGTCTGGAATACTGCATCCAGTTTTGAGCACCCCACTACAAAAAGGATGTGGACAAATCAGAAAGAGTCCAGTGGAGGGTAACAAAAATGATCAAGGGACTAGAGCACAAGACTTATGAAGAGAGACTGAAGGGCCTAGGCTTATTTAACCTACAGAAGAGAAGACTGAGGGGGGATTTGATAGCAACCTTCAACTACTTGAAGGGGTAGGAGGGAGCCCAGTAACAGAGGACAGAACAAGGAGCAATGGTTTCAAGTTACAGCTGGGGAGGTCGTGGTTGAATATTAGGAAAAGCTTTCTTACTAGGAGGATGGTGAAGCATTGGAATGGGTTGCCTAGGGAGGTGGTGGAATCTCTGTCTTTGGAGATATTTAAGGCTCAGTTAGACAAAACCCTGGCTGGAATGATTTAGTGAGATTGGTCCTGTTCTTTCACAGGGGTTTGGACTAGATGACCTCATGAGGCCCCTTCTAACCCTATGGTTCTATGATTCTAACCTGGAATTTAATTTTGTGGATGCATGGCTTGCGGGCAAAACTGCTCTTTAAAAGAGGGAGGTTGGGCCACAACCTTGCAGGGAATACAACCTTTCATCTCTAAAGCCCTGTTCCAAAAACTCTTAGGACACCTTACAATCAAACCTAGAAAAATGTCAAATGTAAATCTCTATGTAAAATTTTTGGAAGGACTTACATTTTCTAAATAAAATGTGGCAAATGGTCCCACAGACAAGAGTATAAATACCTTACAGAAGGCAGGAATCACACACATCTCCAGTTTGCCATCCATTCAGTCCACAGATTGTGACTTAGAGAATTATGAGAGACATAAACAGAAATAAATATGAAAGATATTTCAGCCTGAAGTAATTAAGAGCCTTGAGAGCAAGTAATAGCATTTTAATGATCATTTACAATCTCTTTGGGAGGCCACTGTCAAAAACCGTATAATGTGATTGGGCAGCTGAGACCCATGAACTGCCCATCTCTAGCACTGTAGTTCATTCTCAGTGAATCTTTATTATTACTGTCTGCTTCCATTTTTGTGAAGCTTTGTTCATATGAAGAGACATTATTAGACAAAAACTTAAAACCTATTTCATTCTCTATTCTGTTTGTGCGCAATATATGCAACGTAGACTTGCATTTACCCTTAGCCATCATTTAATAATAACCCAGTGAAGGCATGTTCCTTTAAGTAATGTTTACTTACATAGTTAGGAAAAGGCTGAATTAACTGAAATCAAGAAGGGGATATTTTGTTCCTACAATAAATGGAACACAAAATGAGCACCTCACCCATCAGCTGAGTGCAGGGTTACAGTTTTTGCAAGTCACTATATATGCTCTTGAATTTCTTCAGGTTTTTATGCATTCCAATTTAGGGAGATATAATACAAAGCAAACAAAGTGCATACCCCAAAGGATTCTTTCCTCACTAAGTAGGGCTTCTACCTTAATTCTCTACAGCTTTAAAAACATTTGAATGGGAAGGTTTCATAAGCCATTGGTGGAAAAGAATTGTTGCTCATATCTTGCTGATTGGAGGTGATTCATTTTCCTGTGATGGTTTGCTTTTTTTGAAGCCTGGCTTACTGCAGAGTACCGATTTCAGTTTGGTGGAAAGTGCAAACCCAAGCAATGGGTGCTCAAAACATCTGCTTCTGCTTTTCCTAATACAATCTCCTGACATCATTGCACCTGTCACCAGGAGTGCCCCTGGCCCAGGAAAAGGCCTGCAGCTCAGGCGCTGGGATTCGGGGCTTGCGTGCTTTAAGCACACCATCGCTGCAGCCACTGCCACAGCAAACACGAGGCTCTGATGCCAGGACTTGGGGCTCGAGCCCCATAAGCCTGGTTCAGCGACGCACTGCCTGTCATCCCAAAAAAATACTGGTTATAGGTAAATGTTTCCCATTTTGAAGGTGGACCAAGTGAAAAAGGAGAAGATTGTTGCCGCTTACAATACAAACACAAGACCAGAACACTGTGTTGAACCAAGAACAACCTTCCCCTAATGCAGGAGTCAGAGCTGGTAAAATGACTCAGTATATTTGCTAGGATTTTCAATAAGAGGTTCCTCTGGACAACTGGAATTCAATGGGGTCTGAGCACCTAACAGCCTTAGGCTTCTTTGAAAATCCCAGCCTGCATATCTGGTGATTTCTCTGTTCTTACATGATTTTCGAAGTAGGAATATAGTTCCCTTGAAGAAAAGGCAAGTTAATAAATATAAAGGACAAAATTGTGGCAGAAAGATATAATGAAAATACAAAAGAGCTCTCCAGTAAACTGGGAGTTCTTCCTTGAACATAGGGAGTGCAGCCTGGAAGGAATCTAGTCTAGTCTGTTGTCATAAATGAATGTGCTGAACAAGTATTTCCTCCAGTACCGTCACACAGACGAATTCTACAAGTTACATCACTGAGGCTATGTCCACACTTAAGCAGTTAAATCGATTTAAGTTAAATCGATTTAATAAAATTGCTATAAAAGTCAATAAATTGAGTTAAGTTAAATTGATTTAACATGTCCCCACGAGAAACTCAAATCGAACTAGCATATCCATGGACTGGACTTGCTAGTTCAATTTAGGAGATGGGCATCATGGCAGGTGTGGAAAGATGGCCCCTAGAAGGGCCATGCCCCCACCCAATATATAGAAAAAGGGCAGCACCCTTGGAAGGAGAAGAGCAAAAGAAATTGAAATAACAGTTCAATTGAAATAACACATCCACACAGCAGTATTTCAAAATAACAGTTTTGATTGATCTATCACTTCAATATAATACTAGGTTTTATTATATCAAAATGACTTCCCTTATTGTGAGATAAGGGAGCTCCTTATTTTGATATAAGGAAATGTAGTGTGGACCTGCAATCTTTTAAATTGAAATAATCTGCATTATTTCAATTTAAAAACTATGCGTGGATATACCCTAAGTGATGCCCTGATGCATCCAACAGATTCAACCTGCTTAAGGTTTATGTTGCCATCATCTGTGGCATCTTGAAATCTTAAAGAGGATAGCTACACAAACTAAGTAACTAACTAACTAAAAACCTGATACTCTGACAGAAGTTAAAACAAACAATGCATCTTGTGGCACTTTTAAAGACTAACAAAAGAATTTATTGCACAAACTTTCATGGGAGAAAATCCTACTTCATCAGGTGCTTGAAGGAGTTCTCCATCTATTTTCTCCCAAAAAAACTCACACAATAAATAAATTTGTTAGCCTTTAAAAGTGACTCTTTGTTTGTTTTGCTGAACTAGAAAACTGACACAGCTACCCCTTTGGAACTTGTTTGACAGGTGGGTCATTGTCATCAGTTCACCCAAAGTAAAATTCAAGTAGGAGTTCATTTGTAAACACAGAAAAATAGTAAATCTACAGATACACTGTATTTCGAGGATTCTCTCTATACACCAAGAGACATAAGCATGCTCCTCCAGACACGTATAGTGTTGCAATGCTTGAGTAGGAGTTCAGAATATATTATGCCACTGTCTTATGTGGAACTGTGCTGATTTACAGCATCTGAAAATCTGCCCCCAAAAGTCAACATGTGCTTACACACACACCACTGAATAACAACATATATGTCCTATTCTAAGTCTCAGGAAAAACTGAGGCATGTGGGAGAATTGTGTGGGTGTCTCAGATGTGGTAACTGTTGATAAATCTGAACATTCTAACGGTATTCAGTCTACCTTGGAATATGATCAATGCCATATGGCTGATAATGGTTAAGAAATATCTTCCTTATCTTTCTCTCTCTTATCCATACAAAATTCCATAATACTCCAGAGAAACTTTTCTCCCATCTGTGAGCAGCATGTTCAATATTCCTGACACATGATTTTGGAAAGCTTTGCCTATATTTTGTGCCTTCAATGAGCTTGCACAGATCATGAGATTGGCAGAAACACACTGAGGAGTTGAAATCTGCAAGGTATAAAATATGCCTAATGCTGTGTTCTGGAACTATGTAAAAGCATCATGCTGATCTTTTCTCCTTTCCACCTTTCCTTTTCTCTAGAGGAGCTCAGTTTACAGTGGCAGCTGCCTGGAGCCAATACAGCCCCATCTTTCCAACTGGGGAAGGCCTGTTTGCAGAGAACTGATATGGTTCTACTGCAATTGCAGTAAAGGTAGAGAGAGGCAGCAGAGGGCTGAATAGCAAAAGAGGGTGTGCCACCCAGTGTGGCACAGAATCCTTCCAGGCACATGGACTCATTTCTAAATGAATTTCAAAACCAAAATTAAACTGGAAGATTGTCACTTTTCCAGGAGATACCTGTAACAAAATAATTAAGGCAATATAGGGATGAGAAAACACTGATTTATCTGCAACTTATATAATATTCCCAACATTTTAAAATTGGGTTCTTGAAGCTAGATGCACAAATCCATACTGAGGCACTTGAACAGATGATCTGATCTTCAGGCGTGCTGAGCACTTCCCACTGATGTCTCTCCTCCCATTGTTGGACAACTTGGAGGCATTTTCCACAGCTCTAAACTGCCTGCTCTGGTCCCAGGACTCTTTGTGGAGGAGAAAGAATTCCAGAAGCATCTATGCTTCTTCTTCCCCCTCCTTTTAGGTTGCCTGTGCCAGCCTGGGCAGAGGATGGAGAACTTTTGGTAGATGACTGAGTCTGAGTCTGGGGTATTTATATCCTGATGAGAGACCCATGACATCGATTAGGGTTAATAGCGATTACCAGTAAGAGTTGGTATTCACTCATTCCCAGAGTTACTGTTACAGCAGGAAGCAGCTGCTCCTCAATGAACTCTCACAGATTGAAGAGCTACAATCTAATCTGAGAGAGAGTAAAATCCCCCACACTACACTACTTTAAGCAGGTGAGCCTGAGGTATAAGTATTCCCATAGGCTATGCCTACACTTGCAATTCGAACTAATGAAAGCTTAGCTCAAACTAGTAACACCCGCTCTTTAGGTTGAACTTATCCCTTAGTTCGAACTTGGCACAGTGTGGACATTTAAGTCCACTTTGTTAGTTTGAACTAAAGCAGTTAGTTCAAATTAACAAAGTGGGTTATGTCAAATTAACTATAATTCAACTTAGTCTACATTGTTAATTCGAACTACATTTGAATTTATTTGTCTGAATTAACAAATTTGAGCTAAGTTTGGGAAGCATAGACATAGCCATAGCGACCCAATCTTCTATTTCCTAGTCCTCTCTATTCTTGTCCACATGAGACTGACACAGTGAGCTGTTCATATTCTGATTGGTATCTTCTTGTTGATTCAAACTAAGCTCAATTAAAAAGTTTTATTAAATGAAAAATAAAACCAATGTCAATGATTATATTATAAAAACATTATAAATCTGTCTTAAATCAAATAAACTAATGAAACGCCAAGTTCAGAGCATCAGTCACTCCACTGTGTACTCAAATATTACTGTACATATAGGGTCATAGTTTTAGACTCAAGCACGCATGAAAATTTATGCACCTAATCTGTATATATCTGTGTAAACATTTATCCTAGCCATCACAAACTGTTTTTGATATAGCTAAGGCTAAGTGTCTCAAAATGATGATGAAATCTGAACTCTACATTGACTTACTTCTGAGAGCTAAATGAGATCTTCAATGAATTCTGTAAACTATATATGGACCTCTGAGTACATTTACAGAAAAAAAAACAAAACCCTAAAAGCATAACAAATTACTGCACCAATGAAAAAGCAACACTAACTTATAAAATAAATAGCATAGCACATCCATAACAAAACTAAAATAGAAGCAAGAGCTTGATGGATTCTTCATCTGAAGGAAGTCAGGGGAGTGTATAGACAGAGAGTGGGCATTCTAGACTCACTGGATCAGTGGAAAGGGTCTGATTCCTCAAGATTGTCTCATTTGCTGATGATAATTGCAGCAGAAGACACCAAAAGTGCACTTATTTTATATTATTTAAATCTTTTGAGACTATCTTTTTGTTCTGTGTTTGTACAGCACGCAAAACAATGGGGTCCTGATCCGTGACTATGGATCCCAGGCATTACAAGAAGAAGAGGAAGAAGAAGAATTTGAAGCAAGTTTAGTCACCTATTGGGATAATGTTAATACAGAAATCTTATCAGGTCAGTTCTTTGAATAGCTTCTCATATGCATTAAACATCATTGGTAATAACTGACTCACCAGGAAAATCCTATCAGGTCCTGGACATTAAAAGCAAATGATTTAACACCCTGACAGAATCCTCCTGGAAAGGAACGTGTGAAATCACTCCTGCCCAACAATCTTTTACAGTCCATACAGTCCATAGTCAAATCAGCAATAGCCGAGGATGGGTATGTGATCTGGGGTAGAGTCAGTAAAGTTAGATTTTGGATTGCTCAAAATCCTGTCCTGACACTTCGTCATAATGTTTGTATTTTGGTGAATTGACATTGCTTCAATGTGTGATGACATTGCCACATTGTAGACTCAGGCAATATTATCTGATTCTGTGTCATGATTCAATTATAATGAGTCAACATCTCAAATTAAATCCCCCAATCCTATTTAAAAATGTAGAAATGTAGATGAATAATTAAAAAATACATTCAGTTATTCAATCACTTGAAGGCTCTTTCTTTTGTCCCCCTATTCTATCTTCCCTTTCTTTTCATATTTCTTCTCCTTCACTCTCCAAGCTTCCTTCCTCTACACATCATCCTTTCTCAGTCTTCCTATGCCATCTTTTCCTTGCTCATCACCTCCCTACCTCTGCTCCCAAAGTTCACCCCTTTTCTCCTTGCCACATCGCTGGGGTGCTGTTACTGATCACCAGGGAGGAATTAGCAGAGAATTTGAAGGTGGAAGGCAGTTGGGGTAAACAGGATCACTAAATGACATATTTCATGATTCTAAGGAAAGGAAGAAGTGAATGTAGCTGAAAAAGGGCACTGGACTTCACAAAAGCAGACTTTAAGGGTATGTCTAGACTGCAACGTTAAGTTCAGGTGTTACTGCAATGTAAATTAAATATAAATATTTAATAACAATAACCATCATTAATTAACTACTCCACTTCCTTGCTTCACCTACAAAGATTTTCCAGCAAAAGATCTCTCTAACATTTACAGCATTTTCATACGTTGAATCCCCATTGCAGTCTGAAAGACCTTCTTAGGTTATGTGGGAAAGCCAAGAGAAAGCATGAACGGGCTGTATAAGTAATGAGGAGTCACCGGGGCTCCATGGGTATGTTTACATTGCAATGTAAGCCCAAGGTTAGCAGAACTCGAGTTAGCAGACCTTAGATTTGTTAACATAGAGACTGAGCTTCTACATTCATTTCGAACTTCAAGTTAGGAATTATCAAACTCCTGGTCCAAAACTGGGGCTCCAGCATCTGTATTGGATCATGTGGGCCCTAGTCCAATTACACATATCCAAGACTCTCTGGCAGTCTCCCAAAATGTGGCCACTCTAAACATTTGTTCCTGGTGCCACGTGGAAAAACTTGATTGTCTTAAAGACAAAGAAAGTCAAACTGTGGAATTGTGGGATATTTTTGGTGGACTTTTTGAGCATGGGTCTAGTTCAGTTGCATTTATATTACAAAGTAATAGGCCTTGTGCTCTGGGCCCTGTCTTGACTTGGGCTCAAACTCGTCACCCCTTTGGGGTCCGGGGGCACTGATTTAGCACAATTTATGTGTAGATGGTTAGATTTGAGTTTGAACACGGCTGCAGGCACTGGTGGGGTTCAGTGCAGCCCAGCGCTGAACCCCACAGGTGCCTGCAGAGTGGGGCTGCAGGCACCGGCAGGGTTCAGCGCAGCCC
>ML681964.1:15859925-15916664 GCA_007922195.1 Podocnemis expansa | reverse complement strand
TGTTTTGAAACAACTGTGCTTCGTGTGAACATGGTTTTTTTTGTTTCGAAACAACCTCGTTGTTTCGAAACAAAAATGTTGTGTGAACACAGCCATTAGGAGCAAGAGAAAGATGAAGGAAAATATGGATAATCTACTTAGAAGAGAAGAGCTAATAACAAATGACATCAAGAAAGTTGAAGTGTTTACTGCCTATTTTTTTTCAGTCTTCATTAAAAGGTTAATGGTGACTAAATATAAAGCACAATCAGGGCTGTCATTTCAGGGGGGCAAGCAAGGCAATCTGCTGAGCTTTGTGGTTAGGTGGTCCCCACCTGTCTGGCCCTGCTGCCTTGTCCAGCATTTGAGAAGCTGTTGGTGGTATTTTCAGTCCCAGCTCTGGAGCAGAGATCATGCACTGGGGATACAGGGGCCCCCACAGACAGACTGGCCCTGGGCCTCTCCCACCCATAGGGATGGCACTGAGCACAATTAATATTAACAGTAAGAGAAAAGGAAAGCAAACCTAACTAGGGAAAGAATGTGTTAAAGAGTATATGGACAGGTTAGATGTAATTGTGTTGTCAGTGTCAGCGAAGGTGGCAGCTATAATGGCCACCCCGCCCCACGTGCAGCCCCATGGATTATGCTGCTCTCAGGGAGGAATGTTAAGTATTGATCTCACGGATGGGCCTCCATCTCCGGGCCATCCAGCACAAGGGGAAAGAATGCTAAGTATCAATCTCCCCGATGGCGCTCAGTCTCCTGTGTGAGTTTTTTCCTCCTTAGTTTCTGTCAACAACAAGGGGGGTGAGTTTCTATCCCTCCCCCCAACAGTTTCTTGGTATCCCTGTCACCACGAAGGAGGGGTCATTGTCTGGGGTCCCAGTTTTATCATTGGTCCTGACCAGAATCCCACTCCTAATTGGCTATTTTTACTCTGGCTGTGCAAAATTCTATTTAAACCCCCTGTCTCAACTAGCTTTGTGTTCTCCCACCCTTGGATGCTAAAGGGCACGTCATGACCCAGTTGGAGTGGCCCCCGACTGAGACAGGGAGCACCCACCCATGAGACCTTCCTTTTTGGGGTGTACATGGATTGCCGGCCAAACGATTAAGTGCTGAGATGCTGCAGCTGGTCTGCTTCCTCGCTTTGGGTTCTACTGTGGTCCTGGGACAGGTATTATAAATCGATATAGGCCTCCTACTATTTCTTAATCATTCTACTTGGTACCATTTATATATAGTCTGTGATTGTAGTTTCTTTACTTGAGTTTTGCATAGTTTGTGTAGTTGTTATTATTTTCTCTGTATCCTGTATAATCCTTCATGGTACAGTTGTTTATGGTCTAGCATAGTTTGTGATGTTAATTTGCTGGGTGTTTTCTTAGTCATTTGTATTTTGCATCCTTTTTACTGTATAATTGTTCATTACTCTGCTTCTGCTCTAAACTGTTGGCCCCAAACTTCCCCAGTGTACAGGGGGGGAATGTGGGGGTTTATTTTTCTCTCATTTGACTTTCTCATTCTGCCGCCCACCCTTCTTGGCTAGCAAGGAGGAATGGCTTTCAGCCATTGGTAAATACGTGTTGGGTGGGCTGGTCAGTGCCTATACCGATGTTGAGGCAGTAAGAGGCCAGAAAAGTCCTTGACTTATTATGGCTACCCTCTAGTAGGTCATTGCTCCACACCGTCATTTGGCTATAAGTGATTTGCATAGATTTTCAGCTTTATATTGTTATTTAGTTATAAGTGTCTATTTAGATTGTTGGCTTTATGCTGTTAGTTGGTTATAAGTGTCCTATATAGACCTTTGGTTCATATTGTTAGTTGATTACAAGTGTTGTCGCATAGATTTCCTTGTTTTATACCGTTAAGTGGGTAGAGGTGTTTAAGGTGTCACTATAAAAGTAGCTTTTGTTTACTTGAACTGGTGTCCATCTCATTGGTAGGTGTCGCTGGTCCATCCCAGTCACATCGCGAACCTGGGGTTCAACAGTCAGAACCTAATGACCTTCCTCCTAGAGTATTTAAAGAACTAGCTGACACAATCTCAGAATCATTAGAAATTATGTTTTAGAACTCATGGAGGGCATGTGAGACCCCAAAAGGCTGGAAAAGAGAAAACATAGTACCTGTTTTTAAAAAGGGGAACAAAGAGAACCCAAAGAATTATTGACCAGTTGTCCTAGCTTCAATATCTGGAAAGATTCTGGAACAAATTATTAAGCAATCAATTTGTAAGCACCTAAAGGAAATAGGATTATAAGGAATAGCCAGCAAATCCATGCCAAAGCAAACTAATTTTCCTTTTTTTCCTTTCTCACACAGTTATTGGTCTAATGAATGAGTAGAAGTAGTAAATGTGATTTTAGTAAGTCTTTTAATATAGTCCCACACAACATTCTCATAAGTAAAAGAGGGAAGTATGGTCTATATAAAATTCCTATAATGTGGCTATACAACTGGTTGGAAGACCGTACTCAAAGAGTAGTTATCAGTGGTCCATTGGTGTAGCTAGCTGAGTTTCACAGGGGTCAGTCCTGTGTCTGAAGTGCAGAGTATACAATCTGAAGACAACAGTAAATTAGGAGGGGTTGCAAGCACTTTGGAGGACAGGATTAGAATTCAAAATTATCTTGACAATTTAGTTTCATGTTAACAATATGAAATTCAGTAAAGACAAGTGGAAAATACTTCATTTAGGAACAAAAAATCAAATGCTCAACTATAAAATAGGGAATAACTGACTAGCTGGTAGTAGTACTGAAAAGGGTCTAGAAGTTATTTTGGATCACAAATTAAACATGACTCAAAATTGTGCTCCCACTGTGAAAAACACTAATATTATTCAGGGATGTATTAACAGGAAAGTTGAATGTAAGACACAGGAAATAATTGGCCCTCTCTACTCAGAACTGGAGATGTCTCTGCTGGAATACTGTGTCCAGTTCTGGCCACCACATTTAGGAAGATGTTGACAAACTGGGGAGTCCAGAGCAGAGAAAAAAAAAAAAGATCCACAAGGAAGGTTAAATAAACTGAATATGTTTAGTCTTAAGAAAAGTAGACTATGGGGTGACCTGATAACAATCTTCTAATATGTTAAGGACTGTTAGAAAAAGAATGGGGATTAGTTGCTCTCCTTGCCCAGTGAAGGTTTGATAAGAAATAATGGGTTTAATCTGCAGCAGAGGAGATTTAGATTAGATATTAAGAAAAGATTTGTAAATATTTAAGCTCCAGAATAGGTTTCCAAAGAAGACTATGGAATTCTCATCATTGAAAGTTTTTTAAAATAAACTGGACAAAACTTGCCAGGCATGGTCTAGGTTTACTGGATCCTGCTGCAGCACAGGAAACGGGACTTGACAATTTCTCTCTTCCAGTCCTATATTTCTATGGGTATGTCCACACTTAGTCTTTAAATTGAAATAATGATGATTATTTTGATTTAAAAGATTGCATGTCCACACTACATTTCCTTATTTCAAAATAAGGAGCTCCCTCATTTTGAAATAAGGATAGTCATTTTGATATAGTAAAACCTAGTATTATATCAAAATAATGGTTAAATTGAAACAGTTATTTCAAAATAATGCAATGTAGATGTGTTATTTCAATTTAACTGTCATTTTGATTTAACAATTTTGCCCTTCTCCTTCCAAGGGTGCTGTCCTTTTTTGATGTATTGGGTGGAGGCATGGCCCTTCTAGGGGGCCATCTTGCAACACCTCCCATGGTGCCCTCTCCTAAATCGAACTAGCAAGTCCTGTCTACGAACATGCTAGTTAGATCTGAGTTTTTGTTAGATTGATTTAACTTAACTTGATTTAATGATTTTATAGCTATTTTATTACATTGATTTAACTTAAATCAATGTAACTGCCTAAGTGTGGACATAGCCTATGTTTCTATGACTATGTAGATGACACAGAGGTCAACTTATTCTTGGCTCCATATGACCACACTATCACTGCCAAGATGATCCAGAGGTTGGATGTGATCAGCTCTTGGATGGAGAAGAGCTGGCTGAAGTTTAACTGAGCAAGACAGAGGTGATGCTAGTAGGCAGAGGATAGCATTTTTAATTTCTAGAAACCATGTCCATTCTCTCTTGGTTGACAATACACATCAACAATTGGTCAGTTCAGTCTGTAGGTCCAGGAGTACTCTAGCTAGGCTACCTCACTGATGTTGTAGCAGCTCCCAGAAATAATGCTTTCTACCGGGGTGTAGCTAGCCCCTGCTCTCTGGCTAGGCCCCTTACTCTTCAGGGTGGGCCCAGACAGTCCTGCCTCTGGTCACATGACTGGAAGCTTCCTGTGAATCCTCCAGTTGCTATGCAACTGGAGCATCAGTAGGAGGAGGAAGGATGCAGCTCAGTCTCTCCTGTAGGGCCAGAGCTGTGGGAAGAGGAACAGCCACCCCCCCCCCGTCTGCCTCTGGCTGCTCCTCCGCCCTCAAGTGCTGCTCCCCCCAGCCATCCACTGCCACAGCAGCAAGATTACGCCACTGCCAGGGGCTGCGGTGGGTGGGCCTGCTATGCAATACCCACCAGGGCCCACTCATAGCTAAGCCCATGTTATCTACTATCTCTGGTTAGCTAGGAACTCCATCCTATCCCAGCAGACAAAGAATGGCCATAGTTATTTGTGCTTTTGTCACCAGTTGACTGAATTACAGCAATGTATCTGTAATGATCTTGAGGGTTCATTAAAGACCATACTACTGAATGAGTAAGGAACAGAACTTAAATCATACAGACAGCTTTTCAGATATGTACCTGGGAGCAGCCACTTTAGATCTTCCTGAGGGCACGTCTCTCAATGCACACAACACTGGCCCATACTAGGGAGAGCCTCTAAGTTCACAACCTTCTACAGGCATATCACTACAGTACATAGGCATGAAACCTTCAGTATTTAGGAAGCTCCAACTAGTTCAGAAAGCTGCACAGGCTCAGCAACACAGGTTACTACAAACAACTCAAACCTGTCCTCAGCTCTTTGCACTGTCTTCCCATAGAATTTCAAAAAAAATTCAAGATCTCAATCCTTCCCCTCAAAGCTGTCCATGGCATTGACTCAGGATATCTCAAAGACGAATAGACTAGAACAGAATATGGCCCCAGGAAGGCATGAAGCGCATCTAGTGACTGACTCACGATTGAAGGTACTCCTGCTATCCACCATTCCACTGTCTATCTAGGAGTAGGAAGGGGAAGGAAAAGCACTGTTAGTCATCTTCTCAGGCTCAGCTTCCACATCATGCTCTTCCTTTCTCTTTCTGGCCCCTCTTCCTACAGTACAGGGGCTTTAGGGGGTAGGGCTCCGTTGTGTTGGAGAAGCAGAGTCAGTGCAGTGACAGCACTAAAATAAGAAAATGTCATGGGGGTTCCCATAAAAACCAAGAAATCTACAGCTGGGAGCTTGACATGCCTCAAAGACTGGCCCTCACTTCACTCTGTGATCAGACATATCCGACATTATCACCATCAGCATTATCACTCTGTGTGCTGTGTCACATCTGTCACTCAAAGATCATCCATCACCCAAACAAGCAATGCCTCCTTCCCATGATGGGGTCTGGAACCTGACTGGAAAATTTCATGGCATCCAGTTTTGCCCTAGTGGAGGTGCCCAAAAGGGGAGACTAAGCGATAATTGGTTAGGTCATTGATGTTAAGTAACTGTTTCTTGAGCAAAAGTTCAACTTTGGCATAGCTCAGTACAATTTAACACGGTAATAATAATAACATTGTGCTGTGCTATAGAATAATAATAATATTGTAATTATAAGTAACCTAAACTGGTAATACTGTACTACTGTAAAGGGAACCATAAGTATACACTTTTACAGTGTAATAAGGGATAAGAAAAATATAGGCATATGCATTAATAATGGCAGTGGGACAAATTTATCTGTTGTGTAATTGTATTGACTTCAGTGAGATTACCCTAGGGATAAATCTATTCCATTGTCTCTCTTTTATAGGAAAAACAATCCTTATAGCTTTGAACTAGAGGTCTTTTGGCTCAGGAATTTGACAGGAAAGATATATCCTGGGAAAAAGGAAATCACCATGACTGACATGATTTCTTAAATAACCCTGCTATCAGCACATAGTGTTTAATATATATCTCATAAGGTGTGAGATTCATAATTTGTTCTAGACTTTACACCTTTTCATGAACTCTGTCATCTTCCTACATGTGAAAGTTTTTTGGATACTTCAGAAGCATTAAAGGCACAACAGCTCTGTCTCTTCCTTAGTTTCTGTATGTTCATTCATTGATATATTTTTCTAATGCCCAGTGATATAATAATAATACTTCTCTCTACTTGTCTCTGAGGATCTCAGAGTACTTTATAAAGAGCATGGTCAAGATTTAAAAGTATGGGAGCCTGAAGCTTAGTATCTAAATTCACATTTAGGCCCTTAAATAAATGGCCTTATTTTCAGAGATGCTGACTGCATTGGATGCTGTAAGCTTGAAGCGCTTCTGATCCAGCTATGAAGTGCCTAAATATAGGTCTAGATATTTCCTTTTAAACCAAGACTCAGATTAGGCCAGTACCTGGCAGTACTATCTTTCAAAAACAAAAAACAAACAAACAAAAAATACCCCCCTAACTTCTTGTTCTCTAGAACAGTGGTTTTCAATGGATGTGCTGTGGCACACTGGTATACCAAAGCACACTGGGCGTGGCATGAGAACTGTCCAAGTGTGCTCTGAGATTTTATACAATGGCAATGAAAATCAATGTAAAATAAACATTGTTTCATCCCAAACAATAGCATATCCATCTAAAATTGCAACTCATAAAACTAGCAAAAATTAATCATCAAATTAAAAGTGAGGTATTGATCTTCTAATTCTAAACCATGAACATCCTAAATGCAGATGGCTAAAGGGCAAAACTGAGGAGACGTTAATGAATTTGATCCTTCTTTATCTTGTCATGTGCTCTATGTTACAAAACTCTCCAGTAACACTGGAATCATAATAAAGGTAAGTAAATGTGACATTTATGAGCAATCAATTCAGCTGAAAAAAGTGGGTGCGCCATGAAATTGTTTGTCTTAGGCTATGTTCACACACAGAGGGCTTGTTTTGAAACAAGACGTTTCAAAACAAGCTGTTTCGAAATAAAGGGTTATTTCAAAACACCTTATTTCGAAAGACAAAAAAAGTGTCTAGGGAACTGCAGGCACCCGCAGGGCAAAGCGCAGCTGTGCCCCACCCTGCGGGTGTCTGCAGGGGACTGCAGGCACCTGCGGGGTAAAGTGCCTGGCTGCACTTCACCCCGCAAATGCCTGCAGTCCCCCTCTGCCAGCCAGAGGACACCCCTCAGCACCCTGGCCAGGGTGCTGAGGGTTCCCTGGCCAGGGTGCTGAGGGGGTAGCCCTTCCTCCCAAGGTGCTTAGCACCCTGGGAGGAAGGTCAAATGTTGTTTTGGAACACTTTGTTCCGAAACAACATGTCTGCACAGGGTTGTTTTGATAGGAAATTGGGTTTAAGCCATTTCGAAAGAATGGCTCCCATTTCGAAAAAAGGGGTTTCCTTGTTTCAAAATGGCCATGCGTCGTATGGCCATGGCATTTCTTATTTCGAAACAACCTCGTTGTTTCAAAATAAGAATGCTGTGTGAACACACCCTTACTGAAGTGTGCCGTGTTACTGAACCACTTCTCTAGAATCTTAAATTCTATTAAAGTCCAATAATAATAAGTCTCTAGATGTTGTGGTGGTGGTGTGGGACCTTCAGAACATATGTAACTGATGTAGCAATGTCTACCTGACCTTTCAGATGGCATGGAACATTAACTCTGATTTGCTTAAGCTCACACAAGTTTTTGTGGCTCAGCCTAGGGCAGAACCCAGATCTCCTCGTCCTATATTTTAGCTGGACCACAAGAATTCTTTCATTTTCTCTGCAAAGAGAGACTGGGAGGGCTTCCAACAATACTGGGAACTAGGCACTCAAGCATTTGTGTGCCTGTTTTCTTCTCGGCTCTATGACCTGTAAGCTGTATCACTTTATCTGTAAAATATGCTAATAATGTTCACTTACTTTCTTGACTAGGGGGAAGGTACATGTTGTGAAGATTAATTAGATAGCCTTGTGTAGGCACTTTGAAGTTGCTGAGTACGAGAGCTGAGATTTTCAAAGCTGTCTAAGGGAGTTAGACTCTCAAATCTCATTGAAATTCAATGGGAGTTGGAATCACTAAGGGCCTGCCTACACAGAAAAGTTGCATTGCTTTTACTATACCAGTACAATTAAGGTGGGGGGAAAGTCCCTAGTTATACTGGTGTAAAGTTGCTTATGCCAATAAAAAAAGGGTAATAATTCCCATAAAGAAAGGGTAATAAACTATACCAGTATGATTATGGTCACAGTAGAGGTTGTATTAACGTAACTATTTCAGTAAGAAATCATCTCTGTAATTGAAATAGTTTCATTGCACCCAAATCTGTGTGTTAATCAAATATTAGTTTCCTAGGAAAATTCCAGTCCAGTTGAATACTGAATATTATTTTATTTATTCATGCAACTCCCATTACATTTGAGAAAATGCATGTTACAAATATTTGCCTAACTTTTGTTACAGAACTTGCTACAAAGTTCTACAATATTTTAAATTTATTTTTCTTTATTATTGTACATTATTACCATTTGACAATAACAGGTCCTGTTTGTTTTAATTGCCTTGTGTAGGGAAATTTAAAAATGTCTACACGTGCATCAAACAAAAACCACTGTTGCTTATCTCATTGCATAAATATTTGCTTTGGAAAAACATGACCTTCATAGAATATATTATTCTGCCAACTTCTCTCCCAATTTCTGTTTTCCTTTTAAACCAAGTTGTTTCCAGCTTTTTAATTTGACTGTAAAACCATGTTAATTAAAATATGTGTGTTTGACTGAAAAAACAATATATCTGTATTTTCTTTTTGCATTTTTCAAAGATTTGATAGGTAAATTCATGTGTTAGTTTGTTTTTTGTTTAGCTGATTTTGCAATAGATAGAATCTATGGTATAAATGAAAAGGATAAATGTTTTTGATCAGTTTCCAATGCTTAATTACAAGTCTGCTGAAGCTAATTTCCTTACTGTGTCCGCAGCTGCTATTCTTTTGTCAGTGGTTTATTTTTCTTTGAAAAATCTGAAAGGCATCTAGGCTTTTTCTCAAAGTCATCAGCCTTAGATTCACTCTCCCAGATGTCTCATTAATGCATTCATTTTGCAAGGTTGTTTGGTTGTTTAGCACCTTGCATTCAAATAATTTTTCTTTACTTAAGATAAAATGTTTTGAAAACATTATGGAATATTTGGCTCATTCTAGCACTAAACTGTTTGGCTTTGCTATATAAACAATGCTGTATGAATAATAGTACAATTTTCTACTGAGCATTTCAGATTGACAGCTCTGGTCATTTGTTAAAAACTCCAAACCTACAGATGTTGTAGAAAGGCTTTGGATGACTATGGGATTTTCATTTTATTCATCAAGACACATAGGTTGGCTCCTTTAACAGTACATGTTAATATGCAATCCTAGTAAGTGAACTGTTTCATGTCATAAACCACACAAAGCTCATTTTTATTTGCTGATAGAATCGTGGCTCATCATATATGTGCTAATATCCTACATTGATAAAAGTATGGGTTTATATGGTAGTGATATCGCCAAAAAGTTTGTACAGTTGAATTGTAGATGTGATGAAACTCAGGGAACAGACCTATATTTCCTACTGACCTTCTGTCTCTGCATAATGGACTGAACCCAAACCCCATTTCTGAATTTCCATTTCCATCAATAGGAGAGTAATCCAGATTTCAAACTGCTTGTTAGAATGAAGTCTCCAGATTAAGGGTCTGATGGTGAAAGTGGCACAGTCATAGCCCATAGTGACAGGTAGTGTAGAGAAAAAACAACAAGGAGTTGCATGGCACTTTAAGACTAACAGATTTATTTTTTGCATGAGCTTTTGTGGGAGAAGATCCCACTTCCTCAGATGCTTCAAAGATGGGTGAACTTACAGAAAGGAATGAAACTAAATGCAACGGGGTGTAAAACATAGGATCAGGTCATAAAGTAACAGCACATCAGAGCAGTTTACAGGCTCAAACCATGGGAAGCCTGAAGTCAAATTACCCTTTGTAATGGGAAAAGAATCCATAGTCTCGATTCAGTCCTGCTTCCACAGAATTTAGCTTGCATATTAATTGGAGTTCAGCTGTCTCTCTTTGCAGTCTTGATGTCCCAGGTACAGCTCTAACGACAGTCGTTAACAAATCCATCATCGAGTGATTAGGAAGATGGAAGTGCTCAGCAACTGGTTTCTCTGTTCTTTGATTTCTGATATCAGCTCTGTGCTCATTCAGTCTCTTACGGAGCGATCGTTCTGTTTGTCCAATATATAAGGTGTATGGGCATTTCTTGCACATGATGGCATAGACCACATTAGTAGATGCGCAGGTAAATGAGCCTTTGATGGAGTAGCAGGCTTGATTAGGACCTATGATGGTGTCTGTTGTGTAGATATGTGGGCAGACTTGGCAGCGTGGTTTTTTGCAGGGGTGTGTGCCTGCTTCAATGTTCCTGTTGTTAGATCTGTAGTTGCTGGTGAGTATCTGTTTAAGATTAGGGGGCTGCCTATAAGCAAGGAGTGGTCTGTCTCCTAATGCTTGAGAGAGAGAGGGATCATCTTTTAGAATAGGCTGTAGGTCCTTAATGATCTTTTGCAGAGGTCTGACTTGAGGATTGTATGTGGTGACTAGTGGTGCTCTGTTGCTTTCTTTCTTGGGTCTCTCCTCTAGTAGATGACTTCGGGGAACCCGTCTAGCTCTGTCAATTTATTTTCTTACTTCCCCAGGTGGGTACTGTAGTTTCAAGAATGCTTGATAGAGATCCTCAAGATGTCTGTCCCTGTCTGAGGGATCAGAGCAGATGCGGTTATATCTTAGGGCTTGTCTGTAGACAATGGATCGTGTGGTGTGTTTAGGATGGAAGCTCGAAGGATGTAGGTAACTATACCGATCAGTAGGTTTTCGGTATAGGGTGGTGGTGATGCGTCTATCCCTGATTTGTACTGTAGTGTCAGGAAAGTGGATCTCCTGTGTGGAGTGTTCCAGGCTCAATTTGATGGTGTCGTAGAAATTATTGAAATCTCTGTGAAAATCTTCAAGAGCATCCCTACCATGTGTCCAGATGATAAAGATGTCATCAGTGTAGCACAGGTAAAGAAGAGGTGTCTTGGGATGAGACTTGAGGAAACGTTGTTCTAAGTCTCCATAAAGATGTTGGCATAATGACAGGTAGTGTAGAGCCATACTATCTCAAAGAGAGCAAGCTTCCTCGTTGGTGCCACAGACTGTACTCTATGTGGCCTCATGGGATGAAGTCAATATGACCTTGGTTTCACCTTCTCTGACTCTCAGAGCAATGTGTGTCCCCAGAAGAGCAAGAAGAAAGCAGTAAATGTGCCTTGTTGAACATAAAGACTAAAATTCTACCTATCTCTAGAACAACCTTGCTATACCCTCTTCTGGACAGCTATGACAGTGACTCCTTTTGTGTCCTCTCAGTGGATCTGCAACACATCTACCTTTCCTTAGGGAAGGACTGTAAAGTAACAAAAAAACATAAATGATGGTCCTTCTGCCTCTCCCAAGTGCCCTTTAGCCCTGCTTTCTCATAAGCCATGTCTACACTGGGAGGCTATTTTAAGTCAACTTAACAAGGTTGACTTAAAGTCGACCTTGTTAAGTTGACTGAGGAGTATGTCTATACTAGTAGACATACACCGGGCCTGGGCTTTGGAGCCGCCCCGCCCCAGGCTGTGATCCAGCTCCAGGGCCCAATGCCCCTGGCACTGATGTGGGGCAGAAGGCAGGGCCTGGGCCCTTTTCTGCCCTCAAAAGTTGACTTAATGCTTAAGTTGACTTTTAGGGCAGGAGATATTAAATTGAATTAAGCAAATGCTTGAGTTGACTTAATAAATTCTGAATGGGGCCAGGGATTACCTTAGGTCAACTTAAGGCAGGTTAAGTTGACCTAAGGCTCCAGTGTAGACATACCCATAGAGTGCTGACCTCCCAGATTTTCCCTTCAGAAGTCTAGCTCCTACCCAAACTGCCAGTCCTCAGGGCTTCCCATAGTCTGGTTCTCCATAGTCTGGGTCCTTATTCCCATTTTCCGTCCAGACCATCTGCTTGGGGTTTAGCTCTCTGCGGGGCCTGCTACAGGAGCCACCTTCTTCCCACCCACCACCTCCTTTCATGGCAAGCAGGGGTTAAGGTAAGGGGGAATGCACCAGAATGCTGTTCCAGGGCCCTCTAATTTTAGGGGCCAGCTTTCTGGGGCCCCTAAAAATGGAACAACAAGACAGAATACTGCGTTCTGCCGTGCCCTGACTGCCAGTGCCAGGGAGACTGAAGCCTGGCCAGAAAAGCCAGCTCTGATGCACATGCATATGGCAGGCAGCATCACAGGGAGACTGGAGGCGAGCCTGCCCTGCTTGGAAAAGTGGTGGCTCCCGTGCGCATGTGCAGGCAGGCAATGCTAGAGGTAGGAGCCTGCAGGTTGGAGCAGCAGGGGGAGCACAGCCACACAGCCTGCCAGCCTCTGGGTGATGCTGCTGCCCTCCTCAGCTAAGTACACAGCCTTTTGAGACAAGGGTTATATGAGCCAGAGAGAAGTGAAGGTGAAATGTCCCAGCCTCTGCCATAGTTGCTGACTCCAGCCCGTGGCCGGAGCTTCTCCCATCACCAGTGCCACCCCGATCAGGCAAGGGCCACGGCCTGGGCAAGGAGTTCCACTCGGCAGGGTGCCTGCTGCTCTTGGCTCTCAGCGGCATGCTCCTGCTGGCAGGTGAATGAGTGCTCAGCCAGAGTGTCCGGGGTCAGAGCCTCGGGCCACAGTGAGGAGAGTGGTGGGTGGCCTGGGTAAAGGATCAGGTCAAATTGTGGCCCTGAAGGTGCTCCAGCTACAAGGGCATTTCTAGGTTCGTGGAGTGGAAGCCAGGCTCACTGGCATCTTGAGCCTGGAAAGGCAGCAGGACCTGCATGACAAGGGCACTCATCCCACTGCTGGAGAGTGGGGTGGGGTGGAGAGGGTTTTGAAGGGTGCCTGCCTCCTTGTAGGGGAACGTTTGCCCAGCCAAGGAGGTGTCTTTGGTTTGATTCTAACAAGGAGTCCTGTAGCACTTAAAGACTAACAAATATATTTATCGCATGAGTTTTTGTGGTAGAAAATCCCACTTTGTCAGACATTTGAAGATGAGGGAACATATAGAATGGGAGGAAATAAATGCAGGGAAGCGTACTGAAGACTTAATATTGTTTTTCCATCTCCCTGAAGTTTCTTGCCTGTGTTTTTGTGCTAAGTTAGTTAAATTAGATTTGTGTTTTTATAATCATAGAATCATAGGGTTAGAAGGGACCTCATGAGGTCATTTAGTCCAACCCGCTGTGAAAAAGCAGGACCACTCTCACTAAATAATCCCAGCCATGATTTTGTCTAACCGAGCCTTAAATATCTCCAAAGATGAAGATTCTCCACCTCTCTAGGTAGCCAATTCCAATGCTTCACCAACCGCCTAATAAGATTTTCCTAATATCCAACCTCAACCTCACCAACTGTAACTTGAAACTATTGCTCCTTGTTCTGTCCTCTGTCACTACTAAGAACAGCCAAGCTCCATCCTCCTTGGAGCACCCCTTCAAGTAGTTGATGGTTGCTATCAAATCCCCCCTCAATCTTCTCTTCTGCAGGCTAAATAAGCCTAGTTCCCTCAGTCTCTCTTCATAAGTCTTGTGCTCTAACCCCTTGATTATTTTTGTTGCCCTCCGCTGGACTCTTCCTACTTTGTACACATCCTTTTTGCAGTGGGGTGCCCAAAACCAGAGACATTATTCCAGATGCAGCCTCACCACTGCTGAATAAAGGGGAACAATAACATCCCTCAGTCTGCTGGCAACACTTCTACTGATGCTGCCCAATATGCCATTGGCCTTTTTGGCAACAAGAGCACACTGTTGACTCATATCCAGCTTCCCATCCACTATGACCCACAGGTTCTTTTCTACAGTGCTGCTACTTAGCTGATCTCTCCCAGCCTGTAGCAATGCATGGAGTTTGTCCATCCCGAGTGCAGGACTTTGCACTTGTCCTTGTTGAACCTCATGAGATTTCTTTTGGCCCACTGCTTCAATTTGTCTAGATCTCCTTGAATCGTGTCTACCATTCCCCCCAGCTTGGTGTCATATGCAAACACACTGAGTGTGCAGTCTATCCCATTATCCAGATCATTAATGAAAATGTTGAACAGAACTGGCCCCAGGACTGACCCCTGGTGCACACCACTCATTACTGGTTGCCAACTAGACATTGAGCCATTGATTCCTACTTGCTGAAACCATTGATCGTGCCAGTTTTCTATCCATCTTACAGTCCACACATCCAACCCATACTTCCTTCACTTGCTGAAGAGAATGCTTTGGGAAACCATATCAAAAGCCTTGCTAAAGTCAAGGTACATCACCTCAACAACTCTTCCCTCATCCACAGATCCAGTCATCTCATCATAGAAGGCAGTGAGGCTGGTCAGGCATGATTTACCCTTGGTGAATCCATGCTGACTGTTCCTGGTCACTATTTTCCTGCAAGTGTTTCAGGGAGGATTCTTTGAGAACCTGCTCCATGATTTTTCCAGGGATTGAGATGAGGCTCACAGGTCTGTAATTCCCCGGATCCTCCTTTTTCCCTTTCTTGAAGATAGGTACTATATTTGCTTTTTTCCAGCCCTCCAGCACCTCCCCCGTTCACCATGAGTTTTCAAAGATAACGGCCAGCGGTTCTGCTATCTCAAAGGCCAACTCTCTCAACACCCTCAGATGCAGTTCATCCAGCCCCATAGACTTGTGCAACTTTTTTAAGTAGTCCCTAACCTAACCTTCCATCACCAAGGGCCTCTCTTCTTCTCTCCCATCTGCGGTACCCACTGTAGTGGGCTGGGAGCTAGCCCTCCCTGTGAAGAAGCACTGTGCACTTCAGCCTTTTCCGCATCCTCCACCACAAGAATACTTGCCCCATTCAGTAAGGGACTTAGGCCATCCCTGAGCAGCTTCTTGTTATTGACATACTTCTAGAACCCTTTCCTGTTATCCTTCACATCCCTTGCTAGTTTCAATTCCAATTGCCCTTTGGCCTTTCTGATTTTATCCCTGCAGCCCAAGGAATATCTTTGTATGCCTCCCTCATCATCTGTCCAAGCTTCCAATTCTTGTAAGCTTCCTTTTCATGTTTCAGTTCATTGCAGAGTTCTCTGTTATGCCATACTGGGCATCTTCACATTTGCTGTTCTTTCTCCTCATTAAAATGGTCTCTTCCTGTGCCCTTAGCAGAGTTTCTTTAAAATACAGCCAGCTCTCTTGGACGTCTTTGCCCTTTAGATCAGCCTCCCAGGGGATCCTGCCCATCAACTCCCTAGGGGAATCAAAATCTGCTTTTCTGAAGTCGAGGGTCTGTGTTTTGCTTCTTTCCTTTTTTCCATTCATCAGCATCTTGAACTCTACCGTCTCATGGTCACTGCTGCCCAGGTTGTCATTCACTTCTACTTCCCTATCAAATCTTCTCTATTTGTGAGCATCAGGTCGAGAGGTGTAAGGCCCCTAGTTGGTTCCTCCGGCATTTGTACCAGAAAGTTGTCCTCAACACTCTCCAGAAACTCCCTGGATTGCCTGTGCACTGCTGTATTTCCCTCCCAGCAGATGTCAGGATAAGTCCCCCATGAGAACCAGGGCCTGTGATCTTGATTTAGTTCTGGCAATTTTGATCATAAGTAATGGTCTTTAAAATTAGTTGTATAAGTATACTCACTTCTCACCAAACTACTGATAGCTAAAACTATGGTTTGGATTTAGTTTCCTGATGCTTAAGTAAAATACAGTTAGGAGGCTAATGTGCAAACATACCAATAGTTCTGTTTTGGGATTAGAAAATTACAATGGTCACACTTAACACTTAATTCAAATATGAAGGATGGAAATGGTTTTAAATCATTCCACATTCATTAAAATTACCTTTAAAAATTTATCTTTGAAAAGAGTTGATCAAACATTATAAAAACTGGACTGTCTGATATTTAAATGTAGTTAATTGTTGTGTGATGTGTGGGTACAGTATTTTCATGCTTAACTTTTCACAGTGTCATAGGGTAAAGTGGGGAGCTTTAACTTTCAAAAAATGTTTTCAGCAGTGAACTCTTGTATTGCCTAAGTGTAGATTTATTAGTGCATTTGCACTAATTGCTCAGTTGCACTATGATAACAAACTCAAGTTCAAACAGCAACTAAGGCTATGTCTACACTTAAGAAATTAGTTTGAATTAATTTATTTGAACTAATAGTGGTTAATTCAAACTACGTTAATTCAAACCAACATGGCCCCACTACAAACGCAAATCAAATGACCATGTCCATGGACAGGACTTGCTAGTTTGATTTAGGAGGGGGGGCACCATGGGAAGTGCAGCAACATGGCCACCGAGAAGGGCCATGCCCCCACCCAAGGCATAGAAAGAGGAAGGCACTCTGGGACAAAGAAGGTCAAACTGTGTTAATTCAAACTAACAATTAGTTTAAATTACTGCAGCTCCATTGGTTTAATTCAAACTAATAAGTCTGAATTAACCATTACTTCAAAGTTAAGGGAGGTTTTATAACTTTGAAGCAAGGGTTCATTACTTCGAACTAAGGACTTCCTTAGTTCGAAGTAATGAAAGCCAGTGTGGCTGTGCACTAATTTAGTTTGAATTAATCCTCACTAATTCAAACTAAATTCCAAGTGTTGACACGGCCTAACAGAATTGTGAGGCCTTAATTGTAAAGAACAACTATCTGAAATGGAATGTGGGTGGAGGAGGAGGAGGGAAGGGCTGACTAAAGAAGGTCTTTAAAACTGCTCCCAGTTTGGGGATGACCAAATACAACAGATATTTCTTAGTAGTTTAGATTTTGTCTTTTTATTGTCCTTATCTTTTTTAAAATCATTGATTTATGAGACTGAGCAAGATTCACAGTACCCCACTGAAAGCAACTTATATTTTGGAGGATATGACAAGATGATAATAGAATCACAGAACTGGAAGGGACCATGAGAGATCACTGAGTCCAGCCCTCTGCATTCATGCGAGGGCCAAGTACCAGCTACAAGGGTGGAGGGGGCAGTGTTTGAAGCCAGGATGGTGGTTGGGGGGCAGAGGTAGTAGCATGTGAGATCAGGATGAGGGTAGGGAGGCAGAGGGTGTGAGCAGCCTGTAAGGCCAGGACAGGGGAAGGGCGCAGAGGGGGCAGTGTGTGAGGTGAGGACTGGGGTGAGGGAGCAGAGTATGAGGCCACGATCAGGGCCAGGGCAGCAGCAGAGGCAGAGTGTGAGACTGGGATCAAGTTCAGGGAGGTGCAGAGGGGTGGAGGGAGCAGTGTGTGAGGGGTCCAATATTTTTATGGAGCAATAACCATATTTTTATGGAGAGATAATGGTTGCATATGGTACTAAGAAATGGTTGCAAATGCCTACCTGGGCTGGGACCCACACATGGATGAAGGGGCCTGGACAATACAAGAAGGGGTCCCAGGGATTAGGAGGGTTTCAGGGCCCATCAAATTATAGTTTAACCACCAAAGGCAAGTCACAGAAGAGACCGTCCTTCCTGCAGTTCTCCTCTTCAGCTGTGTGCTCCCTGCCCTTTGTGGAAATCACCAGCCCCCCCTCCCAGGTGGGCTTGATAAGTTAACTGAGCCACCTGAGCCACAACTGATCAAGATCAGTTAGCACTGTGTGGAGAGCTAACGTAAGGTGCAGCTCAACTCCCCGTAAAGAATCAGCCAGACCGTGACACCACAGCCTCATAGTTCATGCCCAAAGGTGGAGCTTCCTCACTCTCCACCCACAGAAGGACCAGACAGGATGGGTCCTTTGGGCCAGAAGCTGCTGTTAGCATCATCATATTTACTGTTTTGCCATATGGCAGCTGGCTCCTGAATTTATTCTGATGGAACACAATTGTGGCTTATTCTCCCCATGATGTGAATGTTTAGTTCCTTCTCATTAATGTCAAACTCTGATTAGGAAATCTCAGTCACTTGAAATAATACAGTAAAATTAGTAGGAAATAGGCTGCCAGATATGTTTAAGCATCCCAGTTCTTATTTTAAAGAGGCAACTGAATCAAAGGTGGAGAAACAATGTATGTCCCCAGTTTCTGACTTTAATGAAGGCAACATTTTATGACAATGCAAATGTATGTAGAGTGTTTACCTAGACAAGAGCTTTCATGTATCATTCTCTGTATTCTTCCTTCCTGTCTCTTCCCTTTTCCTAGGAAGAGATACTGTTGTTATTCTAGTCATATATCTCTTGATTTTATTATCTAAGCTAGCCATAAAAATGACAAGAAAATGGATTTTTCAGACAACAGTCTCCTGTTCCTGGTGTAATTTCATGTTTAGCTACAGATACTGAAAACATCACATAATGTATATGCTTTTTCTTTCATTATACTGTATACTCTTAACCTATTGTTAATGAAGTATACAATATTACATAATTAAGAGAAGGTGCAAAGCATCTGAGTGTTGCTAGTTCCAGGGATCCAAAAAGAAGGAAATGTGAACCAGCTACTATGGGGGTTAATGGACTGTTTTTAGTTTGCTGGTGATGAGACCTAGTACTGTATCCTATTTAGAGGTGATGGTATAGTCCTCACTCAGGCAAGAGTCCTAGCACCTGTGAGTTTGGTAGACACAGCGCAGTCACCCTCATAGAATCACCAGGCAATATATCTCATTAGAAGAATAAAAAGTTCAAGCCCTAGAAATCTGCAATAAAATATTGCTACAGGGTTACTACAGGTCAGGATTAAGAGGAATTAACAGATCTCAGCCAATTCAAGGTCACAGTTCTAGTGCCTTACTATAGCCCTGATCCAGAGCCCGCAGAAGTCAATGGAAAGACTTCAGAGGGCTGTGAATCAGGCTCTATAATCTTCCACCTCTTACATATGCCAGTGCCATGATCACAGGCACAACATAAGAATCCAGATGGAATAAAATAAAATAGCACAGAGCTTTTATTGCACAAAATTCCTCCAATTTAAAAAGTAGAAGTAAAATGCATCTTAGTCTCCTCAAAATAGAAACCTTTCCTATGTAATCAAGAGCCACTGAAAATAGAAATGGTGCATGCAAATTGTTTTTGCTTATCTGTTAAATATTAAGGCTGATATGCTCAAAAATTAGGTCCCCAAAAGATTTGGAAACCTAATTCCCAATGGACTATGTCCCTGTCAGCAGTTTTGAAACACCATCCAAATCAAAATTGCTAACACAGAATCATAGATTAGGGTTGGAAGGGATGGAAGGAGGCCATCTAGTCCAACCACCTGCTCAAATCAGGACCAACCCCAACTAAATAATCCAAACCAAACTTTGTCAAGCCTTAAAACCCTCTAAGGATGGAAATTCCACCACCTCACTAGGTAACCCATTCCAATGCTTCACCACTCTCCTAGTGAAAAAGTTTTTCCTGATACCCAACCTAGATTGCAAGCTAGACTCCCCTGCAGCAACTTAAAAACATTTCTCCTCATTCTGACATCTCCCACAACCTAGCTCCATCCTCTCTGGAAGACACTTCTAGTATTTGAAGGCTACTATCAAATCCCCCTTCATTCTCCTCTTCTGCAGGCTAAACAAGCCTATTTCCCTCCGACTCTCTTCATAAGTTATGTGCTTCAACTCACTAATCATTTACACTGCACTTCACTGGACTCTCTCCAATTTGTCAGCATGCTTCCTTTAGTGGGGGGCCCAAAGCTGGACACAATACTCCAAATGTGACCTCACCAGTGCTGAGTAGAAGGGAATAATCACTTCCCTTAATCTGCTGGCAATGCTTCTACTAATGCATTCCAATATGCTGTTAACCTTCTTGGCAATAAGGGCACATTGTTGACTTACACCTAGCTTCTTTTCCACTGTAACCCTCCAGATCTTTTTATGCAGAACTGCTATGTAGTCAGTTGTTCCCCAGTCTGTAACAGTGCATAGGATTCTTCCATGCTAAGTGGAGGACTCTGCACTTGTCCTTGTTAAACCACCATCAGATTTCTTTTAGCCCAATCCTCCAATTTGTCTAGGTCACTCTGTATCCTATGTCTACCCTCTATCATATCTGTCATTTCTCACAGATTAGTGTCATCTGCATGTTTACTGAGGGTATACTCCACCCCATCCTCCAGATCATTAATAAACAAAACAAGTTCCAGGACCAACCCCTGGGGTACTCTGCTTGTTACCAGCTGCCAACTAGACATTGAGCCATTGATCAATATCTGTTGACCCCAGTGAGCTAGCCACATTTCTATCCATCTCACAGTCTGTTCATCCAATCCATACTTCTTTAATTTGCTGGTAAGACTCTTGTGAGAGACTCTATCAAAAGCTTTGCTAAAGTCAAGGTATATCATGTCCACTGCTTTCCTCTAATTCACAGAGTCAGTCATCTCATCATAGAAGGCAATCAGACTGGTCAGGCATGACTTGCCCTTGGCAAATCCATTTTGACTGTTCCTGATCACCTTCCTTTCTTCCACATGCTTCATAATAGATTCTTTGAGGACCTGCTTCATGGTTTTTCTTGGGACTGAGGTGAAGCTGACTGGTCTGATGTTCCCTAAATCCTCCTTCTTCCCTTCTTCAAAGATGGACACTAAATTTGCCTTTTTTCAATCACTCAGGACCTCTTCCAATCACCATGAGTTTTCAAAGATAAAGATCAATAGCTCTGCAGTCACATCAGCCAGCTCCTGCAGCACCCTTGGATGCATTGCATCTGGCCCTATGGACTTGTGCATGGCCAACCTGTCTAAATTGTCCTGAACCTGTTTTTTCACCAATGAAACCTGCTCACCTTCTCTCCTGTCTGTGCTTCCCAGTGCAGAAGTCTGTGAGCTGACCTTGTCTGTAAAGACATAGGCAAAAAAGTCATTGAGTCCTTCAGCTTTTTCTACATCATCTGTCACAAGGATGCTTCTCCCCATTTAGTAAGCAGCCTGATCTTTCCTTGTCTTTCTACTGTTTGCTAACATGCCTATAGAAACTTTTCTTGTTACTCTTCATGTCTCTTGCTAGCTGCAACTCCAATTTTAATGTAAAGATATGCTATAATTGTTGCAGTTGCAGATACAGTTTAATGTAAAAATATGCCTGGTGGCCCAATGTTAAAACAATATGCTGTCATGTGGGAGATCCAAATTTGCATTCCAGGCTTGCAACATGGAGCATCTAGTATCATACTCCATAGAGTCCTTTATCCAGCACCTTGTTTCGGAAACAAAAGCATTGAAAAGTTGGATTTATAACAAAATGAGAGGACAGTATTGGAACAAATTATTAGGGAATAAGAGGTTGCAGCTCCAATAATGACTCAGAGCACCCATCTCATGGGGAAAACGTTTCTTAAATAATAAATATTGTTGTGGATTTGGAGTAATATTTAACAGATGTGTCCAGTATATTTTTCCTAAAAATAAGATACACTTAATTGGAACAATATTCCACTTATCACTATTTGGAAACTCAAAGAACTTATTTCAGTTTAGCTTTCCATTTTCATATGTTTTCTTTTGACATTTTGCTTCCAAGATAATTGTTTGTTTGATTAAGAAGTCTGGCAGCTCATAATTGATTTGTATGGAACTTAAAAGCTATACACTTAGGTTGGACTTATAAAAGGCATTTCATCTTTGCAGTTATAAAAATGTGACTGCTTGTTGTATTTGAAAAATAAAGAATTAATGTAATGAGACACACTTACAAATGTCTATTTTTGAACGCACTCTACAGTTACTTACAGGAGCTATGGCTGAAATTTGATTTCTCCACCCACCTTTTCCTTCCATTCCAAAAGAGCCTTCCTCCTGCTGAATTGTATCATGAAGACCCTTGCTTGCAATGAAAATATAATGCAAAATCATGCATTAAAAAGACATTCACAATTGGCAAGTATTATTCCTTCCCCCCCCCCCAAGAGGGGACTATCCATGACTACACTGTTGTCAAAACTATGCCCCGGAGAACAATATTGCAGACAAGTGCAGCCATCAAACAAACACACTGTATAATTATGTTGTTCTTTGTTTCCTCTAAAAGCTCTCACTCTATGTTATCTTATGTGCCTATGACCTCCTCCTAGGAAGGCACTAGATTGTTTTCAACGATAACACATATATCAAAGGTCTGATGGCTAACTTAGCCCTTGCCGAGCTCTAATGGCAGTACTTGGCAGGTCTGCCTCAGATGTGGAACTATGCCTGGACTTTGCCCTGAGCTAAAGATGCCACCTCTAATATACAAAAATGTCATGAATTTGTTTTTTGTCATAAATGAAGCATGGAGCTGTGCTTTAATTTTCCTCACTGCCCTCTGTCTGGTAATAACCATAAATATTGTCCTGAATCATTAAGTCACAACCTGAAATGTGATCCTGCCCAGTTCCCAATCAGACAGCCATCTGGAAGATGAAAGAAGTCTATTTTCGTTTTAGAATGATCCAGACTCTAATTTGTACTAACACTCTTAACAGGCTGTTTCAGAGACATTAACCAGAGACTAGTCTCAGTTACTCAAGGAAGGTGCATTGTGTGTGCTGTCTAAAGCATTTGCAGTAGGAAGAACCATATCTCTGATGTAAACCTGCAACACTCAGTGGCTTTTTAATCAAGTTAACCATAGTCCTACATGGGCATTCGGCAGGCAAACAGAATGAGTGAAAATATACAATGTCATAAAAAGTGCCAGCATTTCTGTAAAGCAAAAGTTAGTAGTTCCATCAAGCTAACAGTGGTGCTTCAGGCTGTATATACTCCTAACAACCTGGAGTTAATTTAATGCTGAAAATAAATAGAATCATTTGTTTGTGACAGAAATGAGTGTTTCCACTGCAGAAGTGAATCTTTTATTGCAACAGTGGAAATATTTTTTAACAGTACAAAAACGATTATGTCATTTGTCAAAAGCACTGTCAATCAAGGGATTCTCATTATGTATTTGAAATTTCTGAAACTTCCCGACCTGGGATACAGAGGCATTCATTAACTGATAACATTACAAAATAGCTGGACTGCAGTCAGGAAGTATTAAGTGGTCACAATTGAAAGCACATGTATCAACTCTCGCTATTTCAAAGTAATTCATAAGGTAGCTGGGGTCTTCTGGTCTGAACACAGAACTGAGACACAGGAACATCTAACTTCTCTTGTGTCCTTGCACACATCATTAAATATAACTGCCTCAGTTCCCCATTTGCAAACAAGATAACATGCCTGCAGGTTCATAGTGGGGATCAATTAATGTTTGTAGACCACAAAGTATTATTATTCGCATTAAAACTGTCTTCAAATTAAATAGCTTTAATTTGAATATTAAAAAATACCGGGTGAGATTTTCAAAAGCACACAGTCCGAGGGGTCTGTGCTGGGGTCAATACTGTTCAACACATTCATAATTGATCTGGAAAAAGGCATGAACACAGAGGTGGAGAAATATGTAGATAATACAAAACTACTCAAGATAGTCAAGTCCAAAGCACACAGTAATGAGTTACAAAGGGATCTCCAAAAACAGAGTGACTAGGCAATAGCATTGCAGATGAAATTCAGTGTTGATAAATGTAATGTACACTTGAAAACATAATCACAACTATACATATAAAATGAAGGGGTGTAAATTAGCTGTTACCACTCAAGAAAGAGATCTTGGAGTCATTGTGGATAGTTCTCTGAAAACAGCCACTCCACGTGCAGCAACAGGCAAAAAAGCTAACAGAATGGTAGGAACCATTAGGAAAGGGATAGATAATAATACAGAAAATATCATACTGCCTCTTTATAAATCCATTTTATGCCCACTCCTTTAATACTGCATGCAGATCTGGTTGCCCCATCTCAGAAAAAGATTTATTAGAAAAGGACAGAAAAAATTATTAGGGGAATTGTAAAGCTTCCATATGAGGAGAGAGAAGTAAAAGTAGGGCTTTTCAGCTTGGAAAAGAGACAACTAATGGGTGCTATGATAGAGATCTATAAAATCGTGGCTGCTGTGGAGAAAGTAAATAAGAAAGTGTTATTTACTCTTTCTCATAATACAAGAACTAAGGGTCATGAAATGAAATTAATAGGCAATAAATTTAAAATAAACAAAAGGAAGTACTTCTTTACACACGCACAGTCAACCTGTGGGAATTCCTTGCCAGAGGGTGTTGTAAAGGCCAAGACTACAAGGGATTTCAATAAAGAACCTGGAAAATTCATGGAGGAAAGGCCCATCAATGGCTCTTAGCCAGAAGGGCAGGAATTGCTGTTTTGGACGATGGAATGGTTCACTTGAAAATTATCTTTTCTACTTCATTCCCTCTGAAGCCCCTAGCATTGGCTACTGTTGGAAGACAGAATGGTGGGTTAGGCAGATCATTGGTCTGACCCCATACAGCTGTTCTTATGTTCTTATTGGCCTAATTCTGCTCATAAGTGGAGCCTAAAGATGTTTCTCTCATTCTTAAACAGTGCCGATAACATAATATTTAACTAAGAAAAAGTAGATGTTATTCTCTGTCTGAATATATCTGTCAATTCCAGAAGGATCAGTATCATAAATGCACATGATCAGCCACTAGCAGATGTGTCTCAGGCAGATGAGTGAGCATGTGAGAGAGAGCTGGACCACCACAGTGATACAGATCTTGAAGCAGATTGTCCAGCCCCAAGTCTTTGTGCAAGTTTGCTGGGTAGGATCATGAACAGCATGTCAGTTCACTGGGGCTTGTCTGATGATAAAGGGAAACCTCTAGATTCCCATTTCTCATTCTCTTTAAATTAAAATGTTTGTCAGAGGAGCACATTGATATTTTTTCTGTCTTCTGGTTTAAGCTCACCAAAGGCTCAATACTCTGGGCAGCCTGTTGGTAGTATGACTGGACCAAAAAACCAAGGGCATTTACTTGAATATTAATAATCCCAATATCCACTGACTTCGCTCTGCCCATGTTTCATATATCAGACCAGGCCCTTCATACTTTGTTAACTGGAGAATGCAGTAGAACTTCAAAGATACAAATACCAGTGTTATGAACTGACTGGTCAACTGTACACCTTATGAGACTGGAAGTAAGCAATGAGGCAGCAGCTGAATGCGGGCAGGGGGTGGAGAAGCAAATACTGTACTATACTGTTCCTAAATTGTATCTTAAAAGTCAGTGGGTCTGGATTCCCATCCCTGACTGCACTTGCCATGTGAGGGGCAGTCACTTACAGGTAGAAGGTAAAGATGCTGAGTTCACAGGCACTGTTGTCAGCCCCTCCTGCCGGCTGGAGGCAGCCTGATTGGAGCAGGCAGAGCAGAAAAACCTCCCCCATCCCCCTGCAAGCTCATTCTGAGGAACCTGAGCCCAGGAAAGACCAAGTGCTGAGAACTGCTGCTGTAACAGCCAAATCCTGGCCGGGAGTGGGAGCCACAAGCTGAGCTCTGAAGTTTTAAAGGGCCAATGCCTGTGTAAGAGAGGGAGGGACACTGGCAGCAGGCTGATGACAACACCTTGCCACTTGCTGTCTCTGGAGCACAGCCACGGCCAGATTATTGCAGGGATTATAGGGGCTGAAGCACCGGGCCCCAAACTAAAGGGGGAGCTCCACGGTCCAGCCCCTAAAACTCCTACCTGATCCGACCCCCTCCCTGCACTCAGAACTGGTGGGGCTCGGGGGAGTGCTCAGAATGACCCTGCCCTGCTGGCATGGGGTCGGGGCAGGCCCTGGGGCCAGAGGATGTTCCCTCTGTTTCTTTCAGTGGGAAGGATTTCAGCAACTATGCCTGGAGAGCCAATTAGCAAATCTTCCATATTTCTAGATCTTTTGTCATTTCAGGTTATTTTCTCTTTAAAGAATAGGGAAAAGACCTGCTATGTGTATATGAATGCCACAATCACATGGATTAGCCTGCAGATTAATCCCATGGAGGTCTTTTATAGGTGGAGATAACTGAACCAAAGTTCACCTGAATAAATATTTTTTTCTTCTAATATCAGTGAAGTGGGTGGCAATATTTTCCCCAGCAAATATATTGAGGAAAGATGGGGAGGAATAAAATGTAAATTATAATCTATCTAGCTATGGTACAATCAGTCATTAGGGCTTTTCTTGCATTTAGGCTAAAAGCGTGACTAGCTTGCCACATGTGCAGGTGGAAGGGAAAAAAGGGCACAAAAAGAATCTCTTCCTCAAACTGAGCCCTTCAGCCAGAGCAATTCACAGTCAGATTCCCTACACTCCTTACTATGTCTACATCTGCAAAATTTAGTTTGGAGTTGTTAGTCCAAACTAAGAAGTTTGAACTAACCCGAGGTTAGTTCAAATTAACCTTGCACTTCTAAATTTGAAGTAACTGCGCGGTCTAGTTCGAACTAATGCTTAGTTTGATCTAGAACACGTGGTTAGTTCAAACTAACTGGCTTCATTTGAACTTCTTGAGCTCGAACTAAGCATTAGTCAGGGTCTTGGCCAGACTAAGTGCCAGTACTAATTAGTTCAAACTAAGCGTTCTGTAGTTTGAACTAAGAAATTTCTTAGTTCCAACTAAGGAAAGTCTAGTGTGGCCATGGGCTAAATTAGTTCAGACTAAGCCTCCTTAGTCTGGACTAATTTGCAGGTGTAGACATAGCCCTTGATTGTAAGGATTGCATGAGGCTGGCCTTGAAAGTGGGACTAGCTTCCCCAAATGAGGAGGGTTGTATTAAAAGTTTGCCCTTACACCCCCAACAAACAAACTATCAGAGCTGGGCTAGCACAAGGGAGAATTCCAAGGCAGCCTTCCCACATGGTGGGCAAAAGCTGTCCTGGCCTAGGTTGCCATGGTGTTGTGAGAGTAGTATGCCTCTGCAGTTTACTTCCCGCGCCAGAGACAGAGACTTCACAGCCATAGTCTAGCACTTACACAGTACAGATCTCATTGGGGCAAACTAGTTTACTATTCTATTTTACATTCTAATCTGTTACCTCACCGTGCTAAAGAGAACATATTCCTTTGTGGAAAGTGCTGGTTCCCTAAAACTGGCGTCTAACCTTCATTCCTCACAGAACAGATACAGAAAGTCAGTGGTCGTGCCTTTCAGCTCAGCCATGTGCTTCAGCTTGATCTGCAGCATGAGGATGATCCACTCCCCATACTTAGTCAATAGATAAGCTTTCTGCATGATGACTGACAAAAGTGTCATCTGAAGAGATGGCACCTACAGAATTGGACCAACTCATTTTACACGAAAGAGCTACTCTGTTAATATGAGCACATTCTTAAATAGGTTCCACAATGACAGGAGGAACATCCAGTCGTATATGTCTGCCTACTGCATACTTTCTTTTAATATTAGGGCATGTCCACATGCATGTTTTAAATCGAAATAACACTCGTTATTTTGATTAAAAATGTTTATGTCCAGACGACGTTTCCCTGACTCCCTGCCCCGCCAGCTGTGGAGAAGTGTGGGGGGAGGGAGCCTAACACCCCGGCTTCCCTCCCCTCGCTGCCTTGCAAGCAGCGGGGCATGTGGGTGCCCCACGGTTCCTCCCCTGGCACCCCAGCAGCAACAGGGCATGCAGCGCACAGGGGGATCCCTGCCCTATGGGCTTTATTCCCCTGCCTGGCTCTCCAGGTGAGAGACAGGCAGGGGATTTGGTGGCAACATGGCCCTGGTTGGGGGCCATGTTGCCACACCTCCCAGGGTGCCCCTCTCCCAAATCGAACTAACAGGTCCGGTGTCCAGACATGCTAGTTCGATTTGGGTTTTATTCATCTGGACCTGTTAAATTGATTCAACTTGAATCAATTTAATAAGTTTTATTTCACTTTGGTTAAATCGATTCAAGGAGAGTCGATTTAACCAGCTACATGTGGACATAGTCTTATTGTTTGCATGAGTTCAGGACTCCATAGCACTAAAACTGCACATGCGCAGCCCTGGCCCAAAGAGTTTAAGATCTAAATAGACAAGACAATCAAAAGGTGGGAGAGAAGAAATATTATTATTACCCCCTCAGCAGACTGGGATCTGATGCACAGGGAGTGAAATCCTGGCCCCACTGAAGTCTCCGATGGGACTGAGATTTCATCCAGTGAGAGTAAATGACTTGTCAAGGGTTATACAGACAGTCTGTGGCCAAAAACTGAATGCACAGCCTCTAATTCCCAGCCTCATGTATTAACCACAAGCTTACCCTCCTCACCCTGAAGGAAAAGTGTTTTACTACCAACCACTACCAAGAGGCAGGGACAGAGAGCTCTATGTGTGAACAGTGCCAGCTCTCCCAAAATATGCCAATAAAATTTGAGAATGAGTAATAATTTTCCCTTTTCATATGCATGTCATCATCCCCCCATCCATTATAGAATAGTGGAGCACAAATAAAATAATACCCTGATCTGGCACACCAGGTCATGTCTATCGAAAAACATCAAACTCATCCCTTTGAAAAAAACCTGTTTTTTTCCTAATCACATCATCTGGACAAAATGCAGTTGTGATTATAGAGAGCATGCTGGGCCTTTCTACATTCCACAGCTGCAACAATGAGGCCATTAAATTACTAGGTCAAAGGTCCCAATTCACAAAGAAATAATACAAGTTTATTGTTTCTAATCTTATTAAGTAAGAAAATAGTCTTGAGATGTAACATCAGCCTGTAATGGCTAAAGTATTGATTATATTAACCCAGTACTCATGGATAATTCAAAGAGCCTAATTTCATCTAATTTCTGTAATTTTTAAAACAGTACAGTCCAATTGCTTTATGGCAAAGTAATCCACAATTATTTCTATAAATAATGTAAATCTATTATCGGATTTGTTATGGATTAGCTGGTAAAGCATTTTGTAGTAAAGCATTTTGTATAATGGTTAGAGGAATGTTTCTTCTTTAAATCCTTTTTCTTGAACCCAATCACCTTTCCAGCATGAGACATCATTTCAATTTTGTTTAATCTTGCTGATACCATATAAAAATAAATAACGATGACCAACATATTCCAAAATATCTACTGATTTTGGGATGCCCTCCTTGCACTTGAATCGATGGACCCTTTTGAAGATTTTGGCTTATAGTGGTATATAACCAATTTATAATCAATGAGTGCTTCATTCCTGCTTTTTAAAGCCTTTATATAAATGCACCAACATTTAAGAATGCATGAGCTCAGTCATGCATGTACTCTATCTACAGAACAAAGAAGGAACAAAGACCTAATCCTGCTAGATTCCTAGTGCGTCTTGCAAGTTTTTTAATATCTTCCATTTAAAAGAATAAATAGTCATTTGTGTGCATATGAAATATACATGCACCTATATACTCCAAATCACTAGTGCTGACATGGAACATGATTTAAAGCCCTTTATGTTCAATGGAAGCATTTCAGATACTTCAGTGGCTTTTGGATCAGGGCCTTGGAGCTAGTTGTTTTTTAAACTATGTTCTCTAAAGATGTTTCTGCTGTTGGCCATTGAAACCTCCTTACCACCCAGCCTCCTCCTTCATTCAAAATCTTACTGCTGAGAAAGGCAATGTTTTAGGATCCTTTTAGTCCTCCCTTCTCATCATCTGAGGTTTTACTATCAAAGTACTGCACACTAACAAAGTCAATGTGATTTAAGTTACTGAACCAAACTGAAGACTAGGTTATTCAAAATATTTCTCATAGGACTATTTATTAATTCAGAGAACATGTGGGCAGTGCATGTTTTTAGTAACCCTGTAACACCTGAATAATGATCACAGTAAGTCAGACCTCATTAGTAATGTAAGAGAGGTCTGGAGGGAACGACTCATCAGGTAACGAGGTCTAGTTTGAGATTTTCAGAGCAATTATGAGAAGATTGCTCTACACCTTCTATTAAAATTAATGGAAAACATGAGGTTAAATCATAATACCTTGAAATCTAAAATAAAGCAATATACGTGTAAAAGGCCTATCACCAGGACTTCTAAAGCCAAGATCCTCAAATGTGTTTAGGAACCTAATTTCCACTTGAAGTTTGTATTTAGATCTTGAGTTTTTGGTTCAGGTCCCCTTCTAAACACAGGCCCAGACCTTCAAAAGTATTTAGAAACCAATGCAGGGTTTTTTAAATCTATATGACTGACAAAACACCAGCCTGAATACTCATGCCCTTGGTGTACATAATCTAGAAGCAAATCTAGAGTTTTCCAAGAATTTAAGGTCTTTGGATTTTGTCCAGAAGTTTTCTGCAAATTAGGATACAAATCTAGACCCAGGTTTGGGGTTCAGGCTTATTGCTGGTACATAGATATGCAAGAAAAATGCACATTCTTCAGCATCCAATAAACTAAATCATCTTTCATGAGAATATTTTATTTTTCTAGTGGAAAATATATTATGCCAGTTCTTCTGTTGACTGTATATGTGACCTAGAGTAAAAAAAAAGATAATGGGAAATTAAAATAAATCCTGCCTGAACAAAAAGCCAAAGTGCAAATCAAAATGTCCTGTATTGTATAATGTCCAGTGTTTATACTGAAGGGGAGGGTAGTGGTGGCATACCCCTCAAAAATGAAAGAATGTGCCAATCTCTCTTCCTTGGCCAGGCAGCAAGACTGAGAAGAGGAAAAACAGCATGACCATCTAAATCACTCCCTCTTTGAGAAATTGTGCTGTCTTACCAAATTAGAATCATAGGGTTGGAAGGGACCTCATAGGTCATCTAGTCCAACCCCCTGCCAGAGGCAGGACCACTCCCACTAAACCATCCCAGTCATGGTTTTGTCCAGCTGGGCCTTAAACACCTCCAAAGATGGAGATTTCACCACCTCCCTTGGCAGCTCATTCCAAGGCTTCACCACTCTCCTAGTAAAAAAGTTTTTTCTAATATCTAGCCTCGACCTCCCTAACCACAGCTTGAGACCATTGCTCCTCATTCTGTCCTCTGTTATTACTGAGAACAGTCGAGCTCCATCTTCCTTAGAGCATCCCTTCAAGTAGTTGAAGGTTGCTATCAAATCCCCCCTCAATCTTCTCTTCTGAAGACTAAATAAGCCTAATGCTTTCAGTCTTTCCTCATAGGGCTTGTGCTCCAGCCCTTTAATCATTTTGGTTGCCCTCCTCTGAACTCTCTCTAGCATGTCCCTGTCCTTTTTGTAGTGGGGAGCCCAAAACTGAACACAGTATTCTAGATGTGGCCTCACCAGTGCAGAATAGAGGGGAATGATCACATCCCTTGATCTGCTGGTAATACTTCTTTTGATGCAGCCCAGTATGCCATTGGCCTTTTTGGCAGCAAGAGCACACTGCTGCCTCATATCTAGCTTCCCATCCACCAGGACCCCCAGGTCCTTTTCTACACTGCTGCTACTTAGCTGAATGTTTCCCAGCCTGTAGCGGTGCATGGGGTTTTTTCGTCCCACGTGCAGAATTTTACACTTGTCCTTATTGAACCTCATAAGATTTCTATTGGCCCACTGTTCCAATTTATCTAGGTCTCCCTGAATCCTGTCCTTGCCCTCCAACGTGTCTACTGGTCCCCCCAGCTTGGTGTCATCCGCAAACTTACTGGGAATGCAGTCTATTCCATCATCCAGATCATTGATGAAAATGTTGAACAGAACTGGCCCCAGGACCGACCCCTGGGGCACACCACTCGTGACTGGTTGCCAGCTAGACATGGAACCATTGATTCCTACACGCTGAAACCGTTGATCTAGCCAGTTCTCTATCCACCTTATAGTCCACCTATCCAACCCATACTTCCTTAATTTGCCAGTGAGAATGCTGTAGGAAACTGTATCAAAAGCCTTGCTAAAATCAAGGTATATCACATCAATGGTTCTTCCTGCATCCAGAAAACCAGTCATCTGATCATAGAAGGAGATGAGATTGGTCAGGCATGATTTACCCTTGGTAAATCCATGCTGACTGTTCCTGATCACTTTATTTTCCTCTAAGTGTTTGAGGATGGATTCTTTGAGAATCTGCTCCATAATTTTTCCAGGGATTGAGGTGAGGCTGACTGGTCTATAATTCCCCGGATCCTCCTTTTTCCCTTTCTTGAACTTCTAGAACTTCTTCTGCCTTAATCCCAGCCTTGCCTTACTCCAGGTAAGTCAATTCCAACTCTTGGCTCCAATTGCTGACCTCTGACCCTTGGCTCTGGCATCTGACTGGGTCTGACCCTGATGTCTAACCTGTGACTCCAGTTCTGATTCTTAGCTCTGACTGTAAGCCTGGCCCCTGGCCTGAGCATTAGGCCTGACTTCTTCTCCAGCCATTGGGCATGACCACCCACATCTTAGACCCATGGTGTTCCCCATCTGAAAATGGCAATTCACCCATAAGTTGAGGGAACAAAGGCATTGACTTGTGAATGCTTTAGTGGTATAATATTGGAACATGAAACTTTAGGGAATAAATTCAAAGAAATTATCATGACTGTTGGGTTACCCAGAGATAGAACAAGAAGAGGCAAAGTCTGCATCTGCTTTCAATTTCTTCGGCTTGGGGGGCTGGAGCCAGGGCAGGGGGCATGCAGAGCACTCTGGTTGTCTGAACAGCCCTGTCCCTTTTGGTCCTCTTGAGAGACCTTGATACACTAAAATGATTTCATGCAGGAAAAACATAAAAGATATATCTTTCCAAAATGGAAGAGAAATCTGAGAAAATGTGTGAAAGGGAGCAATGGAAAAGTAAACAAACTTATACATGCTCCCATGGAATGACTAAATTATTGTGCAAAGTAGAAAGAAATTACTAATCAGAGCATCAATAATATCTGCAGAAATCCACATATTGATGTGTGTAGTATGATGTAACCATTTAAGTGGATTTCTAAGCAAGCAGGGTTTATGTCTATAAAATGGCAGGGTGGGTTTCATTTCAAGTGGCAAGGGGTTTAACGAAATGAGCTGCATATCTACATGGTCTCTCGTTGCCCATTGCAGATGCTGCCAGGTATAATAATGCATTGCTAGACATCTTTCTTAATTAAATCTGGGGGTCCCTTCAGGGAGTTTTCAAGCCTGGTCCACTAACTATAACTACTGATATTTTTTAATCCTGAATGAATGATGTATTATTTATTAAACTGGGCATCTTATTTTTCTAATATTTGAGTCACAGTCCTTTGTGCATTTTTTAACTAGAAGTCAGACCACATTGCTCCAGCCATTGCCACTGGGTGAAGTGAAATACTGTGGGACTGAATGCCTCTTTGACTTGTCCAGTCAGCACCAATTTCTTGCTGTCAATTCCTGAAGCCCTGTGCCATAGCAATCCATTATTTCTTAGTTTAATTCTTTATGCACAGCTTTTCATATTGATTACCTAACAGCATTAGTTTTGGTCATTCCATACAAGAGACAATGAAAAGATCAATTTTAACCATATGACTGAAAGGAACTTGCTCTTAAAGCATCCAGAAACTGAAATCATTTATCTTCCATTCTCTGAATCATAAATCTTTTACAAGTGAAGAATTAGATTTGTTGTTTGCTACTGGTGCATGTGATGAAGTACGGGTGTTGTCAAAGTGTCCTGCACAGCAGAATGGAGCTGCACCCATAAAAACCTATTGATACTGACATGGATAGTGTCATGGCTGCTGCAGATAGCATAATGTCACTCTGTTATGTAGGTTGTTTTCAAAGGGGGCCAAATTCTCTATTCAGCCACTGAGAATATAATTCAGTCCACTAGGACATTGTGCAAGAGGTACTGTATGCCTTCCATTCCCATTGCTTTCAGTGGAGGTTAAGGGTCCTCAACCAACTTCTCAAAAGTTAGTTAATGGATATGTTGGTAAAAACATATTTATCAACCCTCTGTAAGTTTACTGACAGTCAGTTAATTTTAACACTGTCAGTAAATCCATAAATAAATGAAAATTTCCATAAAATGGGTTAGAAATAAAATATATTGTTTTGTGACATTGATTTTCATTGTTCAGAATCACTTCTTGTATCATAAAACTACACTGGTCATGGCTCTATCATTTCTATTATTGGACGTGCCCAAAGAAACTGATTGATCATTAACTGCAGCTAAAACAATTGTGTAATTCCAAATTCCTGTGCACAGAATATTGAGAATAATTGCACACTTCTGTGATATTATTATATTGTTTATAGTATTTTTAGTAATGTCAGTGAAAATTTTCCCATGTCAGTAATAAAAAAATCAACATCAGATCTTCATGTTAGTAAAAACTAACATGCAAAGTTGGCAATCCTCATTTGGATCTTGTCTCTGGTTCAAATGATAGCCTGAGGTTTGGGCCAGTCCAGTCCATTTCAAAATCAAAGAGAAGCTGGACTCAGCTGGTGTTTTCTAACCAATAAAATCCAATGGTTTTTAAGCTTCTGGTTTTGAAAGACACTGTGGTTCATCTCCCCCATTCATTCAAACTGATTGGTGTGATGCAGCATCCAATGATCAGAAGTGATAGCCATCACATTTTGGACATGTCTTCTAACCATTTCTTGGATGGGGTCAGCATATGTTCCTTTGTCCCTTCTACCTTTTTTGCTGTTTATTCATCTTTCTACTATCCTTCCCTTCACTGTCTTCCTAAAAGAACCAGAAAATAAGTAAAACCATGAACTTTCTTTGGCTTTTCCCAGCCTTTTTACTTGAGAGTCACTCAAAATTATGTTACCACTGCTGATACTGTAAAATTCACTTAAAAAAGCAAACTTTGTGTGAATCCTGGGTTGATTACACCACTGCCACTATTTTTGGTGCAGTTCTAACCCATGAGAAGTTGTGTCATGGTCTGCCCTATAACCCTGGGTTCCTAAATGTAGAGCCTTGACACCTACAGCCATTAGAAGAGCATGCAGTTCCCTGAATGCCTGTGTTCTGTGCAGGCTACCTATCACACAAATGCCCTCCACCAGCCTAGGTTACTACTTCCAACATACCCCTTTTCCTGAATTTCTCCAAAACCACCTGCCCTCAATGTTCAGCCTTCTCCTGGGACATTCAGAGACATCATAAGGTTCATTGCTCCTTTAAAGAGACAATAGCACAGTGGCTTGTAGCTTTAACTGGAGTTAGTAATCACATCAATTCAAACAGAGCACTGGGTTGGTTTCGATTAAAACAATTGTATTAACAAAAGATAGCTTTAGGTGAGTTTAAGTATAGGACTAAAAACAAAATGTCACAAACAAATATAAGTAACATATGCTTTCTAGTGGCTAAAATTTAACAAGCTACAGCCTTGATTTGAGGAAGATTTTTTATTAATCTCTTTTTGTTTCAGCCATGCCTGACTTTCTCTCAGTCATAATTTTCCAAAGAAGTGTAAGTTTCTGATTTTACTTGTCTCCCTAGATGAAAGATCTTTGCCTAAGCAGGTTTCTCACTTCCACCCAGTTCCTAGACACTTCAGCTCCCAGGACTGAAGGACCCATCTTTCTCAGTTTTCAAGAACCCTGCCCCTTTGTGTCTGTCCAGGCATGGTGGCTTCTTATCCCTTCTTGTATCTTCCCAACCTCTCTTTTGTCCATAGGCCCAGGATGACCTCATGTTGTTCTCCCCTTCCTGTGGTTACCCATCCTCCTGCTGATTCCTATGTAAATGGGGTTTCCATTGTTTTTGGTCACATTGTGTTTAATATCATGAGTGACAAGTCAATTGCTACTTTCCCTACTTTCTAGGAAAAATCCTGTTACTCTCTTTATTTGGTCACAGACTTTAAAGCATTATATCAGTGAGTATGCATAGCTCCTCATATAATGTTAATACATACCTCACAATGGTATTAATCATTAATGTGTCATAGCTTTCATACAAGACCTTATCTGATATACTTGTATAGCCCCATAATATTGTAAACAAGCAATGGATTCAGTTACTTATGATTTGAAATTTAGACCCCCTGTGACAGGCTATGTCCTCTACTTCCTGGATTGATGGCTTTGTTTATCTTTTATGTAAATATGCCTTCACTGTCTGCCTGATGATAAGCAAACATACATTCCTTTGTCTAGGGTAGACTGGACTTATGCATTACTTGCCAAACGCATTTTAAGAACAATTCTAGAAGATATCCATAATTCTTTATACTCCTCATACATACATCACAAAAGAATATTTGTGATCAGTAAGTTAGTTTTCCAGTGATATATTACATGCCATCCATTACAATAGTGTGTTAGGGATAGTGAGTATATCAGTCCTGACACAAGCTGCTGACAAGCGGTAGTGAACTACCAGCAGGCCTCTGTCACAGTGGCATTCTCCCAAGTTCCAACCACAATACAAGCTTCATTCAAGCATGATGTAAAAATGGGGATAGCAATACTTCACTACCTCCCATTGGTGTCAAATAAATATATTACATATACATAGATAGATTGATAATTTCCATAAACTTATACAAAGCAAAAACCTATTTTAAAAGTTTACTATCTTCACTGCAAATATAACTTTTCAGAATGAACAAAACTTTTTGAATACTCTTTCTTTTCTCACAAGCATTATAAAGTGAAAATTAGAATAATTGTTTGTCATGGAAACATGTAAAAGATATCTGTACCACTACCCCTTGCTTTTCCAAAGGAGGGAATTTGTAGCTACACAGGTCTCTTCTGTGGCTACTCTTGCTAGAGCTGTGTGAATAACTGATTTTTACTTAAGCTGGTCATTAGAACATAATAATAATAATAATAATAATAATAATAATTTGGGATTTTAAAATGCCAAAGGAATCCTTGCAGAAAAATATTGTGAATCACTGGTCTAAAGCATATTAACATCTTATTCACATTATTTATTTGTATTGTGGTAGCACCTCTAATCAAGGATCAGGGCAGTATTGTGAAAGGCATAGTACACATATCTGTCAAAAAGATGGTCCCTGACCCTAAAGCGCTTTAACCCAGATGTTCATTCAGTAGGAATTAGACACCCAAATACCTTTGGGGATTTAGGGCCTTCAATCTGAAAATACAAATGGGAAATCTCAATAACATAGCTATGCCATGTACTTCCTTGCGTTTTCCATTACTAGCTAGCCCTGAAGAACAACAACAGACCTTGAAGGGGAATACAAGAATTTGATGTTTCCAGGCCTAACTGGCCTTGGCTGCGAAAGAGCAAATCATTATCAAAAATGACTTAATTAATTAACTTTTATAATATGATATGATACATAGCAGTTAGGTCTCTTCATTAAGGTCCAGTGAGCCAGAAGACATTTACTATGACTTTTTCTCCTCCTTAGATGTAGTTATAAAGCTACCATTTCTGTGGTATATTGTATGCATTGTCAACAGTAAGGGGTTACAGAGGCTGCACTAGTTCAGTGTAACTGCTGTACATCCCATATGGACATCAACGGGCAGAACTGTGATAAATTGACAGAAGCAACATGCCTGAAAAGTGGACGGGTGGTAACATTCCTTCCCATGCCTATTTTTGCAAAGGCTAGACTCTGAATGATATGAAATAGAACTTTTTGAATCTTTCATAAATTAGAGCAGCATACAATGGAATTTCTGTAGCTCATGATTTACAACTCCTGGACATACTTCCCACCTGTGTGAGAGGAGCATGGGACATCGATATTCCAGGCATGAGAGCTCCATTTCTTTCCTTTCAGAACTGTCTGAATATCTGTAAAGAAGAGATCAAGGAAGAAAACAATGCTCTAGAAATGAATTCTGAAGTAACTATCAATGCTGATTATGTGCATAGGAAGTGACAGTTTCTGGGTGCTGTTAGTATGCAGCAAATTGAGGTATTGTAGTTTTATCTGTTACAGAAAGGTTCTCCATCTGAAAAGGGGAAAAAAAAAAAGCAGGAGCCCCACCGTCTCATTTTTAACAAGGACCAGCTGAAAAATGAAGGCAAGCAGCACACAGACCATCTTATGTCTGCCAATTCATTTCCTGACCCTGGGAAAAAAAAAAAAAAACCTCTTGTTTCCTCTCATGCAGGCCAAACATGGCAAAGCACCAAGGGAATTCTAAACGGAATCAATTGCACTTGTTACTAACTGAGTTTTCTTTTATTCTTATATTACCAAGGCCTGGGTTCTCAGCTGTAAGCAATTATAATGAAGAGTTACTGAGTAATGGTTTCCAGATTGCTCCATGATGGGGCATTAATTGAAAGGGACAATTTAAGAGCTTAGGCCATGTAAATGCGTTTCTTATTCTGTCAGATCGAGACATTTCTGCATACAAGATGCAGAAAATGTTCAAAACTGATAAAGAGTTACTAGTAACAACTTAAATGAACATTGGGTGGGGGGGAGGATTTTACATTTAAGGAATCAAGAACAATTAAAGTAAAATACTAGGCAGTGTTTTATTAGGAGGTAGAATATATACATTATCGATAGTAGGGTAAATTCTGCTCACAAAGGCCCAGATCCTCAACACTGTTTAGGTGCCTAACAACAATTAAGGATCTGAGACACATATGACTTACTCTTGATCAACACTGGGGTAGAGAGAAACAGAGTTTGGTTTAAATTCAGCCAGTCTGATCTCTCTCTAGGGCCCAATTCTGGTGCCAATGAGTCAAAAATCTGTAAAACTATATGATCTAGACCTGCCTTTAATGTCAGGTGAGAGAAAGTGCTGCCATTTTTCAGGGTCAGCTTTACAGTAAAACAACAGGCTCCAGCCAAGACAATGGATAGATGAAATATCTGAATGAGGTTGTTAATTCTACTTGAGCTGAACAAAACAAAATGAATAAAAATATCCAGCAGGAAATGGTAGCAATAGTTTTGATTGTTTGCAAAGTTGATTCTCCTCTCCAGTAAAATCAGTGTAGCACTGCTGGTATAAAACTCATGTAATAAAAGAAACAGGCATAGGAAGTTTATTTTTCTGCATATTCACAGTCAGAAGCGTATTAGAGAGAAAACTGAGCTCTGGTAACACATGTAAAAATGTTGCCGAACAGTTAGAAGAAAACATTACACTGTGCCTTGCACATTTTGAATGGACAAAAAAAGAGAGATTCAATTTTCTGCATGAAATGACTAAACATTTATGATCCTTTTCAGGTTTGGAAGAAATACTTTTCTGCACTTGGCTGTGAAATCGCATATACAAATTGGCACTTCAGTCAGGCTTCTTTTTTTCTAGCTAGTGTTACATCCTAAAAGAATGCTAAATTCATTCTATTCACTTTAATTTCATTCTAGGTTAATGATTTTTTCATTCACTTAAATTTTATTGTAGGTTAGTGATTTTTCCCAATTTCCTTATTAAGGAATATTAGATCTAAAATAACTAATAATATACAGACATATTTCCCTTTCCAAAGCACTGAGCCATTCAGTGAAATAATTCCTAGATTCTTCACTTCTCACACTACTATTCTTATTCATCTTGAGCAGATAGAAGTTCAACCACTTGGAATTAAGTCACTAAAGTGAAGAAGGGCATCAGTGAACGGTTTGCTGGCCCTTTACTCAATATTAAGTGAAGTATACTCCTCATCAAAAAGCCTCACTCCGCCAAAAAGCTATTACTGAGATGCCTGGGGTTGCAAATATAAACACTGTCAGAGTGGGTGGTCAGTTCAGGTCAGACTTTGGGCTGATTCACAGGCACTAAATTAATCCATAAAAAGAAGTATTGCTAGGATCCAGCCTTTGGATAAGGGGAACATAAACTCCACCAGATTGTGTCAGCTATTGTGTTATTATAAATGGACTCGAGAGTCTTTTCACCTTCAGACACAAAGGCAAACACTGCCAATCAACATTTTATATCTTAGTTCTCTAAAACCTAGACTAGGGGTGAAATCTTGATCCCATTGAACTCAATGGCAGAATTCCCACTGACTGGAGTTACAGAGACCTTCTTCTAGTGCTCTTTCCTCCTTCCAGCCTCATTTAATTCTTCCAAATAGTGATTTGCTTTCTTGTGAAGTATGCGGTGATACAGCCTGCCCATAACGCATGGCTCAGAATTTGCAGAGCAATTCCACTGACTTCAGGGCATCTGCCGAGGACTAGACCTCTTATATAGGGTACATCTACCCTGCTGTGTAAGTTCAAACTCAGACTCAGGCATTGCCTCCCTTTCATCAATACACAAAATGCACTAACCCAGGGTTCCAGGACCTCACAAAAATGAAAGATCTGTGTCTGAGTCTCTCTATGACCCAGGATTCAAGCTCTATTGTATTGCTGTGTAGATGCAGCTCTGCTAGACCCATATTCAGGGAGTCCACCAAAACTACTCAACAATCCCAAAGGTTTGACTTTCTACATTTACTGGGCAATCAGGTTGGGTAGACAGTCAAGTTTCCCACACTGCAGCACGAACAAAGAGCTAGAGTGGCCCTATTTTGAAAGCACTAGAGAATCTGGATTTGGGCCTCCATAATGGAGTGTAGATGCTAGAGTCCCAAACCAAGACCCAGAATTCAATAATGACTAACCTGTGGTTCCAAATGAATATGAACACTCAGTCCCTGGGTTAACAAACCCTGAGTCTAGTAAGCTGAGTTTTACTAGCCTTGGGTATGGCTACACTGGAAGCCCTGTTAAGTCAATTAACAAGGTCAACGTTAAGTTGAATTAAAGTCAACTTTATTAAGTCGACTTAGGGCATCCACACTGGAAACTCCTGTTGACTGCCTGCGCCAACACTGGCAGGTGCTAGGTTGACCCTTCCTGGTGGTCAGGAACTCTGGAAGGGGGCCTGGAGGCCACTTAAGTCTACTTAAGGGCTTTCCTCATCTACACGGGCTTAAGTCAACTTAGTAAAGTCAACTTAAGTGTTAAGTCAAACATTAAGAGATGGTGTTATTAAGTCGACTTAAGCAAGCGCTTAAGTCAACTTAATGAAAGCCCAGTGTGGTCACAGGGGTCTGTAGGTCAACTTAAGCTTCCTTAAGTCAGCACAAGGCTCCAGTGTAGACGTAGCCCCTGTACTTACATTAAATGCAGACATGCCCGTACATGTCCAGTGAGTCCATACTCTTCATTACTTAGGCACCCCATTCATGTCACCAGTGTCAGCCACCTCATTGCTTCCCTAAATAACCTCAGTGCACATGTGTGCTCTTCATATGAAAATGTTAGCAGTGTCAACATAATCTTTTGCTGGAAGAATCTTTGCCTGTGATGCAGGGCTGATGCACTGGAGTAGTTAGTTAGTTAGTTAGTATTATTATTTATTACTGTATTATTATGATTATGTATTTATATTGCTGTAGCACATAAAGATCTTAATCATATGGGGCTCATTGTGTTAGGCACTGTAAAAAGAGATAAGAATGTAATTAACCTAAATGGTTTCACCCGCACACCACTCAGCTTTGTTTCACAGATCTGAGCAGTCTCAAAATTTGCGGAAGGGGCTTCTGTAGGGTAAGAAGGAGGGAGCCATATCGGTCCAGTTACTTCTCAATCCTACTTCCCTCCAACTAATACTGCCTTCAGGTTTTCCACAATTTTCCCACTATCCACGAGCTATTTAAGAGGACATGATCAGGCCTTCTATCCATTCCAGTTATTAGTTGGGAGTGCTGCCTGAGCGAGGACTGCAGGAGTAGCCCTTTTGTGAGTATATGTATATCTGCACACACATACTGTAAGATAATTACCCATGCCAGAAGATAAAAGGCACCAGTTACTTGATGAGTAAGCCTTCTTGCCTTGTTTGTGTAATGCCTGCAGAAAAATGAGCATATGGTTTTACTTCATAGTAGACACATAACTGCAGCCTAAATAGTGAATAGAGAATTTTGCAGACCTTGTTTTTATCTATGAAAATTAATTTATATTCATTAGGAAGGCTTCTTCTTTCAAGGATTGGGCAAATCTACCTCTGGGCTAATTCCACTGATTTTAGTAATTTTACTTCTGGGATAAGTCTGGCCCAATATGGACCAGAAATTCATCCATCAACATTGCAAATTCTGAAAATGCAATATAAGAAAACTTTTATATGTTATTTAGGGAAGGAAATGAAACAAAATTTTAGTTAGAGCTAAATATCTCATTAAATACTTTGAAATATTTTCTGGTAGTTACGGTTTCATTTTGCAGTTGTTGCTGTTGTTCATGGGTTTAATTTCCCCCTCAGTCAAGATGTTTTTTGAAATGTGACCATGCTTTCAAGCTATGTAGAGCTCTTCTTCTGGACTGTCTCTTTTACAACATAGGACCAACAGGGTTTCAACAGTGACGATGGCATTATGTAATTTGTAGTTACAAAGTACCTCATGATGGTACACATGACAACTATAGCAACAGAACAAACCCACCATCTCTTACCACAAAAAAAAAAAAATCTGATTTAACATCCAGAATAAAGAGACAGTCCATGAGAACATTGTCCAAAGTGAAATTTGATCGAAATATAAAGCTGCCAGCAAATATTTTAATTTGTAGAATAATGGTCAAACTAAAAGAAATGTGACTCTTACAATAACTGGAGAAGGGATCTGAGAGCATCATGAGTCATGAACATGGAGGCAGCAGTCATGGTGCTGAAAGGTGGGGTGCTTAATATGATCATGGTGAAACATAAAGGAGGCAGACAGGAGGAATCATCGAGACTCAAATCCTGTGAGGGAAAAATTAAAATAAAGAAGGATTTGTTTTTAAAGGAAATGTTGCATTAAGTCACCCAAGTGGTTGAAAGACTCACTGTTCTTGGAAGTTCTAGACTGGTCCTCTTTGCTGTAGCATAAATGTTTTTCTGTTTGTGTAGTGGAAACTAGTGTGTGTTCAGGGTGTGCAGAAATTAATGAACTCTATACAAAGGCATTTTTTGGTTTCTTTTCCCCCCCAAGCATCTCATTTCTTTTGGCAAAAGCCTGTGGCCCCATCACATAATGGAAAGTTCAAGGTTTCAGCATAAATCAAATAATTAAAAGGATGTTTCCTTTGCTTTCCCCCTTTTTTCAAAAAAGCAAGCAAACAAACAAACCTCGCAACTTGGTTTACTTGTTTTGTCTGGCTCAGGGAATCATTGCATAGTCAGCTGTTGTCAGCTTCACTGCGTGACACCCTATTTTTAGTAATTATCAGCCTAATAATAATAATAATGGCAGTTGCAGATTTAACCACAAGTAGACAGGACATTGCCTCATGGCCCCTTCTCTATAATGAGACCAACTTATTTTGGCTGCTATTTTCTGCTCTGCGTTTGAAAGAACTTATACATAACCCTTGGGCACCAGGCCAACTCCTTAAATAGGATTCTAATAAAACCAAGTACATATTGCTCATCTAGTCAGGACCAAACTATTAACCGTCCATTGTCTACTTCAGATGTTTTGTGTGGGGATAGATGTCAGTTCCCTAAATATGCAAACTCTTTTAATGACTATCATGCTCAAGACCTGGGGAATTTGACTTTGAATCCTGAATTAATCAGTAAACCAGGAAATTATCTCTTATCCATGTTAACCAGCAATACGACAAACCTTAAGGCATAATTTCCCAAGTTTCTAATCTCAGCTCTGGATCTTATAGGCCAAAAAAAGAGGTGTCTTTAGCTGCAGGAGTCAGGGAATCATTTTTCATACAGAATATTCAGCCAAAACCTAAGGAGTTTAATTCATTTTTTTACTCAGTCCTTACTCAGGCAAACTTCCCATTATCTTCAGTCGGAGTCTTACCTCAGGAAAAAAAAAGATGATGAGATATATATTTTGAACAGATGGAAATCTAAAACAGATTTTCTTCTTTAAACTAAAGTTTGGTGTAGTTTTGGTCCTGATAAACTAGTAGCCTTTGAACATTGGGGAGGAACGAATTGGAAACTAACAAGTTATTTTGTTTAGATAATACACAGCAGCATGAAGAACCATAGTATGCAACTTAAAAGGAACTGTTGGTTTTCTATCATCTCAGCAATCTGCAAAAGAAGTGAGATGGCAAAGCCTCAGACCTCCAAAGAAGAAATTGTGAGCAGTCTTACTGCTAAGCCATGTTGCAAAAATACTCTGTGAAGTCTATTATTCCACCAGGACATCTGAGTAACCTAAATTAAACTTAATTATTCTTGGGCAGTGGGTAACAAATAGGATTCTAAACATGGATTTTACTAGATACAATCCAAATCTTCAAAAGTCTGTAAATAAACCCTTTGGGAAATTACAATTGCTTGAACTCTAAATGTGAAACATTTAATGTTCTAGAGAATATTTTTTAAACCTATGAAACAAAGTACTAAATAATATCCTTTGTACTGACCTGTTAAAGCATCCTACAGACCTGAATACAATTCCATCCACAATAGAATACTCACCTGAGTTCAGAAATTCTATTCACTATTAAATACTAGGGTACTTTTCAATACAAAAAGTAGTCTATGATATTTCTTTTAATATAACCCTATAAACAGTCATTTCACAGCTGTACATATGCAAAAGAAATTTTAATCTTTAGAGATGCTACTGCACTCACATTAACAAAAAAATGACTGAAGTAGTTAGGTTCCAAAGCAGTGGCCATGTTAGTCTAATTCAGCAAAACTCATGCAATAAATAAATTTGTTAGTCTTTATAAGTGCAAGCTGACTCCTTGTTTGTTTTGCTGAAGTAGTTAGGGTGTCCTCAAACCATGCTCCAGAAGGAACAGTTGAAAAGATAGAATATATGTTAGCTATTTTGCTTGGCAGCAGGATGTAATTTGGCTCTCTACCTCCACCCCATGCTGGCACAGGGTGCTGAAAGAACAACGTGATAAACAAAGTCTCGGGGACCATGTCATCATCTACTTCCAATTTATCCTTCCACTGAAATCCACACTCAAGCCAGGTAGGCACCTCATAGAAGAGAATGTCTTTCCTGGAATATTTGGCATTGTGCAAAAGATACACTAAGTGAAATTGTGTTAACCATCACTTTTGACACTGCCCACAACAGACATGTTGGTATGTTTGAGTCGACTGATGTTTTAAGACCCTTTCTAAATATCCCAGACTGGGGCTAGAGAGTGCCCAGATAAGCCCAATGTTCCTTTATGTCAGGGGAAGAAAGTTTCCATGCTAACGGGACTAAAGATATCAAGGAAGAACCTTACCAGGTTGAGTTACTAATTCTTGTGAAAATGACATTTTGTCAGCCAAACTTACCCACTAGTGCACCAGAGGAATAGCTGGGGGATATTGACAGCACAACCTGGCACAGAGCACTTGCGGACAAATTCTGTCACCACCTCAGCAGCTCAGGAGTGTCTCCTGTACCTGGCAACTACAGAAGTGCTCTCATTCTATTCTCACAAAAGTGCTAGTGGGTAAATCCATTGGGCTGCAGGAACCTTGAGGCATTAACTGATCAGGAAAGAGCCCCTTATTTCTTACAAATCTGTCCAGCCAAACTATTTCATCTAGGTACTGGGCTTACCTTAGTGTTTTAAGGCAAATTAATTAAGAATAATAACTTCTGATCAAAGAGTTTGAAAATTGTCCCAGCACGTGCATCTGCAGGAAGAGCAGATAACGAAATATATTAACAGTGGGCAAACATGTTTATCGAAAAATATCTGTGGGTGATAGTCACTCACAAACCCCAAAAATCTGACCCTTAGCAACTAGCCATCTGATATAAACTAAAGCACCTGGATGCCACAAACCCACAAAGCCGAGTTTCTATTGAGCCTTCTGGAAAATAAGTCACTTGACAACTTGTTGACTGAGGATGGCTTAAAAGGAAAGCCACCCACACCCTATTGCTTCAAAAATATACATCAGTTACATTGGATTGATGGTTGCATAAGAGATAGTATCTGAAATTTGCATCAAAACCAAACTTCTTGCATTTGTTATGAAATATGAGTCTTACAAAGATTATGACTGCCCCCTGTACTTTTACCGATCTGTGGTTTACCTACACATTTACACACACGCCTTCTCCAAGTAGTCACTAGGTATTATACACGTGTGTGTGTGTGAGATGCAAATAAGTGATGTGTTGTGGGCCAGATTGTGGCTATTAGTCACAGCACGAATATGGAACACTGCAATGTCACACGATCTGAGAGGGATATTGTTGAGATAGTGTGTTTGGGGAAAGCATTGACAGTTGGTGCAAGAGGAGCCATGATCTTATGTCTTATGTCACACTAAAGGCAGCACATGACCTGGGCACACCAAAAGTATAGGCAGTCTCTGTGCTTCCCTGAGCACAGCGGCTATGACTATACTTGGAGCTTGCACACTTCAGGGAAAAGTGCAACAGAATTTAACAGGAATCAGTTTCTACAAGGTGTTTTGGAGTGTCCCACTGAATGAAATGGAGGATAATTTCCATATAATAGAATCCTGTAAAATGGTTCAGAACCCTACGAAAGTCAATCATTCTCTAGTGACACTCTGGAACAGCTCTTGTATTCTCCAGCATCTGTGGCGCAGTCACAGCTCCTTCCAGACAAGCAGTGCTGCTACAGCTGTACAAGGGAATAGCTTGGCTCCCCTACTAAAGCTCTGCATGGATACAAATATGTGGATCCGCATCCAATCTGCATCCGCAAGAAATGGTCCATGGATATCCGCATTGTATCTGCAGCCGTGGGTAAAATGTGAATATCATATTTGCAGGGATCTAGCGCTGCGCAGATAAAATATGTGGGCCTGTATCCAATCTGCATCCACAAGAAATGGTCTGCAGATATCTGCATTGTATCTGTGGATGCAGATATCTGCAGATTTGCAGGGCTCTACCCCCTACTACTCTGGCTAGTTGCATTAGATGCGGGTTGCATCCAGTCCACAATCACTAAGACAAGAGCACCATAGCATGTGTATTACTCATTTTCTTCAGACTGTAAACCCTGCATTTTTAAATTACCAGTAATCTGGCATGTATTTTCAGAATGCAAAATTGAGGGACATTGAGGCAAAATTAAAACCCATCTTGCTACCCAACACAGGGGGCCTGTTGATTTAATCACTACAACATTTCTATAAGGAATGGAGAAAGAGAGTATTCTCAGTATGGATAGTGGAGGCTCAGACCCTGTAATCTCAGACCTTGTCTGCACTAAGAGACAACCCTGATTTAGCAGTCACTAGCCAGCAATTGCACCTGAATTTGTTCTGATGCTTAAGCGTTGGAGGGTTAAACCCAGTTTAGTTCAATTTGTGCAACCTACATTAGCTATTGTCTACGCTGGCGATTACACTGATGGCTGACTATAACCATTGGTGAATCAGCCAATTCATGCCTGTAGACAAGGTCTCTCTCTTTGCCCACTTTCCCCCTCTCTCTATGAAAGGAGATTCCATACTGCTAAGAAGCTTTTCTCTGACTTCTTTCTATAAACCTGTGGTTTTTTTTTCTCGAGTATACTATTTCAATAGTGTTGAATGCTGCCAAGAGAATTCTTGGTCTAACCATCCATCCTTTTGAGGTAATTTCTTCCAGTAATTTGTGCACAATTTAGGCAGTGTTTCTTGATTACTCCAAAGTATTTTTGTAGTTCCCATAGAAACCTAGGTGGGTTTAATTTTCATTCTGGTCTCTGTTTATTTTCGCAATGTACTGAATTTGCAAAATACAGATAAACATTTAACAGCAAATCAAAATTCAATCATATATGTTTGTAAGTGAATATACAGCCTGAATTTATCATTCCAGTATGAAAACAATGCACTAAGATTGAATGAAATATGGTAGATTGTTACTTTATTCCTAAACACAGTTTTGCTAAAGAGCTAGCCCTTCCATGGACAGTGGTAAATTGAGGGATTGTGTTCTGCTATGACTTGGAATAAGATCCTTGACTGGAATGGAGATGTTTATTTGGGTCACAGCTTTCTTTTTCTTTCTCTTTATAATCCATGAACTTGGCATTGATTGTGAGGCACAAGACCCCTAGTGAGGCATACAGGAGTGATGTAGCATCTGGGTGCTGAGATTAGCAAGGATATAAAATGCTTAACACATATGGTGTGTTAGAAAAAAATGAAATAATTGTTAATAATGAGTAACAATAGCCAATATATTTTTCTGTTGAAGAGTAATACATCTGAAATGACACTGCCAGCCTGCTGTTAGTGCTATTTTGATGTCTTTTTGCTTGGCATCCTTCTGAAAAAGGTATGTGTGGAGAACATGTTTCCAGGGATCCTTCAACTGTATTTTAAATATGCCCAACACACTTTGTCACATCATACTTTAGTGTTAGGTCAGTGATGACGCTTCTGTTGTAGGAAAGGTTTAGAATACCCTAAAACTCCCTAGACCTGCTGACAGGACCTATTCCCATGAGAAAATCACAGCCCACAAGGTTAACCAGGTCCTCCACCTGTTTCAGTTAGCCAATTAGGAAACAGAAACAATAACACATGACAGATGTAACTATCCAATTGTAAATACCGAAATGACTAATTGCAGGGACCATTCTGTGAGCAACCCATGAGCTTTGATTTGTTTGCACAGAACATTTGCCAGAAATTGCGATGAGCAAATAATCAAGTGTAAATTAAAGTTTGCTCACAGTGAATTTGTGAGCAGAAAAAAAGAGTAACTGCATTGGATAAACTGTTCCTTCTGAAGTGTTCACCCAACTCTGTCTATAGCCACTTAGCTCCATCATCTCCCTCCAAACAGTAAGTAATGGGAGTGAAGGGGACAACTCTGCTATTTCACTATCCAACACATCAAATCAAAATACACTTTGCAGTCTGTTAATTGGCCAACAAAACACTTTTAATTTGGGTTTTGGAAGAAGACCACTTACGTATATCTAAGATTTTATATATAGGAGTTTTATTTTCTTACTTTTCACCCTAAGATTTAATTAACCTCTTCATTAGCTTAGGAGTTTGAGGAGCTTTTTATTTTTATTTTTATTTTAATAGAACCTGCCAGCTTGCATGGCTGGCAAGTTTTTCCGCTGTTTGACAGTTCCAGCACACACCTCTATTTGAGATTTATAAGCCACAACTTTAAACCACTGAGCTCACTCACTGAGTTTATCCTGTGCAATTCAAAATCATTTCTCCTTCAGGGCATACAGCACAGAAACATCTGAGAAAGACATTTACAAGAAGAGACATATAAGCAGGCAATTCACATTTTGTGGTTTATTTTTTGATAAAGCCCTTGAATAGTAGCCAGTTAATTTATGTTTAATTCCTAATAAGGTTCCCCCCTCAAAAAAATATCCAGTATTTTGACTTTAATGCTAAGTGATGGGTTAATGTTGCACATAGTGTTCATAAACCTCAGTCAGCATCTACTGTGACAGCAGGATTAGAAAGGAAAATATGGACTGAAGGCATCCAGTGGATGATTTAATTGTCTGAACTTCTGGTGCTCAGGATTAATTCTGGTTTCAATAATGTTTTTGTTTCCTCTCCCTCTTCCAATAAAAAAAAATGTTTTAAAAGAGCTCTTTTAATAAAAGCCTAATCAAAACACCTAGAATACTTAGGATACTTTTTGTATGTCAGGTGTATTTCTTTATTTTAATATGCTCAAACTATTAATCTAAAACTGGTATTTGTAATGACCACTTTCTGCATCTTGTTTTGGTGATGTCTTAGTCAATTAGTACAATGTCACAGCTATAGGTAGTTATTGCATCTCCAGATGTGAGCCGTTAATAATAAATTTACCCACAGGACAAACCTGCCATATGGTTGATGGTCCACCTAGGCTAAAATATATATTAGAAAAAACAGTTAATAGTAAGTGGGGATAGATCATTAGATTCAGTGCTGGCATGTAACAACTAAATATCTGTTAGCAATATGCTACCTTGAAGTTCTGCAGTTTGCCCAGTGTGGAATAATTGTCCTGGGATGGAGAGAGGTGATAAATACATCATGTTGCAACTGGAATTAAGAATACTATATAAGGAAACTTTCATGCAGTGCATAATAGGCTTTGTTTGCAAGAAACATCTGTTGGCAAAAACATTGCTTGGATATTCTCTACTAGAGAAAGGAAACAGAACAAGGTTTTAGTTGTAGATAAGATAAATTTGCTCTGTGTGTGTGCTACAAGAAGAGAAATTCTATGTATTGTGGTTTTATCCACAAATAAAAGTAAACTGAATCATGCTGAATAAATAAGGAAAATGTTTCCGTGGTTGTATCGGAGTAACATTTTGTGCTGGAACACAATTGTTTTGTAGTAACAAACAGCTGAATACTGACTTTTTTTCACATTTTAGATACCTGTTCTTAAGTGAATGATGGTGCCATGAAAATACTTGTCTCACTGACAAAACTAATGCAGGCAAGTGCTTGCTTCACTCTTGAAAGAACTGTTACGCTTGACATTTTTAGAAAAGACAAACTAAAGAACAACTTTTTCAAATAAAATCTAGTAGCCCTGCTTTGGGGAAAAGCTCATTCCTTTACTACTTACTCTCTCCGACTAATTACCATCATCTCCCACCAACTTCTGTTCCTTTTTTATTTGAAAGCAAGCAAACTGCTTCCTTCTCCACTAAAGTCGCTTTTATCAATGGGAACAGAAACCTATCTAATTGCTATTCTAAGAGCAATTATGCAGTGAAGACCTTATTAAAAGGCCCTGAGTCTTGTTAACATGTGGAAGAGCTCAATTTGATTACTGGGTAATTAGAAGCACATTGTTAATGATGCAATTTAAAATGGGTAGCTCAGAGTCCTAGTTCCTGAGAGAATTTCCTGATACATGGGGAAGCATTATGTTTTTAGTATACTTAGCTATCAGGGCTCTGTTCCGGCAAACACTTATTCACATGCACAACTTTAAACACATGATGAATAGTGCCATTGACTTCACAAGATTAAAGTTAACATACCTGGACATATGTGACTACAGGCACTGGGCCCAAGACCCTAAAACTCCACTCCCATCTTCCCTTTGCCCTCAGAATTTGCAAGGATACCAAGGATATATCTATATGAATTTGCCATCGTCAGTGCACTCTTCTGGGCTCGATTGAGTAGTCTGTCAAGACACACTCAGTCGATCTACAGCTTGACTCCAGCCCTGTAATTGGAGTAGTGCTAAGTTGACCGGACAGCATTTCCAGTCACTTTAGCACAGTGTGTACAGGGAGGTAAGTTGGAGGTAGGAAGCTGATAGGAGATATGGAAGGTATTTTACATACCTTGTGTATCTCCCATCAACCATCCATTATGTAGTTAACTGTAATTATAGAAAACCTAGGTAAAGAAGCACATCTCTTTTGTATTTATTTTGGAGACAGTGATTTCACGCTGGATGGCTTCTTAGTTGAAATGGATTTATGATAGTTCTGAGCAGTTTATCTAAAATATTTCTGGTGTGATTGAAGCTGTCACGCTCTTTGAACATAACTACACATTTCACATCAGTGTGGGGTTTCCCTATAACATATGTTGTCATACAAACCACTCAAATTATTCAGCCTCAGTCATGGGGTGTGTGTGTGTGTGTGTGTGTGTGTGTGTGTGCGCGCGCTCACGCACGCGCGTATAGTCACAAGGTGTCCATTTTCTTTCTTTAATACGGGCTTATTATAAGCCACTCCCTTGGCATTATTATGGAAAATACAGCCTTTCCTTTGGTCTGTGTGTGCTCAGAAGTCGTTGGGTGAACGGGATCTGACCATGTCCAATCTCCTTCCTTAGACAGACATTAAAAGAAAAAAACCCCCACAGAACAGTAGGCAAGCACTTCAATCTTCCTGATCACTCCCTTGGTGATTTCCTAATAGCTGTGCTCAAGCTAATGAATAACATCAAGGCTTCAAAGAGAAACTGCAGAATTGGAATTCATATGCAAATTTGGGACTAATAAGGACTTTGGATTTTTTTCTCATTACAACAGGTGATTTGACCTCATCTTCCTCTGTGTGCTGCTCCCAGTGTTTGAATCTTTACTGCTTTGATTTGCTGTTACAATGTGACCTGATCCTATGACTTACACTTCACTGCATTTATTTTCGTCCCATTCTGTAACCTATGTCCACACAATGCTTTTAAATTGAAACAACGACCATTGTTTTGATTTAAATGTTGTCATGTCTGAACGACATTTTGTTATTTCAAAATGACGATCCCCATCATTTTGAAATAACAAACCTTATTTCAAAATATTAAAACCTAGGCTGAAATCAAAATAGCTGTTATTTCAAAATGGTTGTTCCAAAATAAAGCCGTTCAGACGTGCTGTTTCAAAATAACCATTATTTTGATTTAACATTTTTGCCGTTCTCCTTCCGAGGGTGCCTTCCTTTTTCAATATATTGGCTGGCAACATGGCCCTGCCAGGGGGCCATGTTGCCACACCTCCCATGCCTCCCCTCTCCTGATTCAAAATACCAAGTCCTGTATCCAGACTTGCTATTTTGATTTGAGGTTTTTGCTTATTTTGATTTAAGTTCATTCGAAATAACGATTTTATTTCAAATTAACTTATTTCAAAATAAGCATCTACATGTGGACATAGCCTAAGTTCTCCCATCTTCAAAGCATCTGACAAAATAGGATTTTCTCCCATGAAAGCTCATGCAATAAATAAATTTGTTAGTCTTTAAAAGTGCCATAGGACTCCTTGGCTATGTCTACACTGCCAAATTAGTCTGGACTAAGCAAGCTTACTCTGGATGAATTTGGCCCATGGCCACACTAGCCTTTGGCTAGTCCAAACCAAGAAATTTGTTAGTTCAGACCAGGGCAAAGGTTAGTCCAAACTAATAAGTACCCCTGGTTAGTTTAGACTAGCCAGCTTAGGTTGACTTTAGTTCGAACTAAACACAGGCAAGCCCCAAAATAATGATTAGTTCAAACTCAAAAAGTTCAAACTAAGCCATTAGTTCGAACTAGCTGTGCATTCTAGTTCGAACTAAAAAGCAGCAGTTCACCCAAACTAGCCCTAGGTTAGTTCAGACCAACCTTGGACTTTTTTAGTTTGGACTAGCAAGTCCAAACTAAAAAAGGAGATATAGATGTAGCCCTTCTTTATTTTTATTTTTTAAAAAAGCCAGTTAAATGAAGACCTTTTAGATGATTTCACACCAGTTCACACCTGTGTAAATCCTTCAACGTCAGTGAAGCTACTCCAGAGATCAGAATTTGGCCCTATATTATTATAAGTTTTTCTATAGTCATGTAGATTTACATGGGACAAACATAGGTAAAGCAGGATGCTGCCCTAATTTGAATAGGACAAGATAAAAGTCCCAAAAACCTCACCCAATGACAAAGGGCTATTTGTTCAGGAAGGAGATGATGGTAGGTGTTGGTGGATGAGGATAGGGAGAAACCTTCAGCATGATAGAAGTTGCAAAGTTGGCAGGGGGGAAGAATACAAAGGGAGCAAAGGGGCAAGAAGACTAAGAAGAGAGTAGAAAATCAATACATCAATTTCCCTGCTAGAGCAATTTCACTGAAGTCACTGGAATTACATCAACAAGAAATTGGACCAAACAAGTTTAATATTTTTTCTTTATCGCAGCAGAAAAGATGTGCTTGCTTTGATTAAGTTAATTAAATATTCAAGTACTTGGCAGAATATTTAGGAACTTTCACTTGGATTAATATCAACTCTCTATATAACTCACTTGTAAATCCCTACTTGCTCATTGTACCTCAAATTTTTTTACGATTTCACCCGTACCTGTTTTGCATAAAAAAGATCAAGGAAGATCCTGTTTGCAGCACATTTGAGCCTTCTCAATTCCCGAATCTGAATGGTTTATGTGAACATTTTCTTCAGCCCTCTGGGCCACCCATCTATTAATGTTCTGTCACTTCACTGTTTTACATGATGTCAGCTCATGATCTGGCTTTTTTTTTACTCTGTTACCAAATCCTGACTTCTTAAAATGTTAAATAAAATGTTTCTTTCAGTGTTAATTATTTTGGAGTGTGATAGAAACCAGTGCCCATAAAATTTATTTTGTGACAATAAAAATGCATGCACGTCTACACCATGTGCCTGAGCTAAGGCACTGAGTTTCAGATCTTGACAGAAAGTTGGCGTCAATCAGTCCTGACTCTGTTTAAATGACGGGATGGCTGGCAGCTCTCAGTAGTGCATGCAGGATGTACTAATATTTACAGGCAAAAGGTCTCTGGCTTTGCTGAAATAACACCGCTTTCTTAGTGTGACTGCTGCTCCATAGCAGACCTTTACGAACAGCTACCAAGGAGGAGGGAAAAGACAGAGTTTTCATCAATTCTTAATGTTTACCTTAAACCAAAAAAGTCACAATTATACTAAACAGATTTCTGTAGGCAAAGTATAAATAATGATATCATTCTTCTGGAATATCACACTGAAGATGAAAATGTAAACACTCAAATCTAAAAAAAAAAAAAAGAAAAAAGAAAAAGAAAGTATTTTTTCATATAAACAAACAAATTATTTGCAAGCTGCTTCATTGTACAGTGCTCCTGTTGTGTGTGCAGGGGATATGCATTTAGGGTTTTAGTTCAACTAACTAGTAAGATTGGGGCATACAACAATATGGCAAATATCGGTAACAATAGTGTCGTTGTGGGCCACAGGAAATAGCTTTAGGGGTTGCATGCAGCCTGCGGGCAGTGTGTTTGAGACCCCTGCACTATAGTATATTGAGTAAGTGGCTGAAATCCTTGTTGTATTGAAATCAATAGGAGCGGAACCTTATGTAGGTGTTATTTTTTGAGTTCAGGATCACTGGAATTGTACCCACTTAAACCAGCACAAATTTTGTTTGTTTGTTCCAAGGAAGCTTCTTCATGTGCAATCATTTGATTCTGATATACATAAAGACTGAAAACTCTAGCAAATAATATCTTTGTACTGATATAAATTAGAAGAAAATAAAGAAAGGATTGGAAAAAAAAAAGAAATAAAAAAAAAACAAAAAAACCCCAAGCCCACAGACTGTCCAAGTTCCTGCACATTGTACACAACAGGAAAAATAATCACAAGGGGGATTTGCCTTCACTTTAAGGGAAAGAATTGAAAAGGCTTTTGCTTTTCTACATGGGAAGTTTGAAAGAGGAAGAGGCACAGAGCAGGTAAGCAAAGAGTATTTCTATACTGTCTCAAATCCACTCAATGAGGATTCCAGAAAAAGCAAGATGTAAATGGTTATATTGTCTTCCAAGTTTTCAACCGCAGGCAGCTAGACCTCTTAACTCTGTATGTCCAGAAGTTTTCTTTTATATCCAAGCCATCAGGTTTTAATACTTTCTCTGCTGGGAAAATCCTGAAATCAAAAAGTATGTGGTCTCAAGTGTTGAAGTGTTTAGCCACATATGGAATATGCAGTATTGGGGAATGAAATAACAAATTTATCACTGCTACTGAGGGTGAGATTCATAAGTTATTAGGTCTTGTATAGTCTCGTTGGATATTATTGACTATGAGTTATTGAAGTTTCAGCCTCCAGGTGGAGGCAATTTGATTGTTCTACTCCTCGATGTCATATAATATGTGCCTATAACCTTTGGCATGTATAGTTAATACCATGGGCAATCTGTTTATTTTTTTGTTCTCTTTATCAGCTTGCAAACACTGTAAATCTAAATAACTGTCATCCCTGACTTAAATCACACAGTTGTGGGTTTTCCATTTTCCTTTGATAGTTTTCAATCTCTTCAGTGCCCAGTGTCACAAAACGGTGAAATCTGTTTGACTGGACTAGTTTCCCAAGGGAAGCAGGAGAAGCCCTATCATTTGTAACTTTAAAAACAAGACTGGACAATATACAGTAGGGAATAACTGCTTTAGTAAAAAATGGACTAGATGACCGAATACAGTATGTCAGCTCATATCAAACTTCTATCTAACAAAAGAAATGTTAAACAGAGAGACTAGGAGCCTGATTTTCAAGGGACCTCAAGACTCAGCAGCTGTCATTCTAACTGTCCCTAGGCATATGGCCAAAGGGTGCATGTTGGCTCTTTCACTTTTTTATAGGTACTTTGTAAAATCAGTATGTTTCAGCTATAAAAAAAAAAAAAATTCCCCTCTCACCCCCTATGGGTGGTATGTGTCATCCTCAACCTCGGGTCCTCTACCAGAGGCCTGGGAGTTTGAGGGTTCTGTGCAGTATCTTAGCTGTTCCTAGCACTGCACTCTTCTGGACAGAGAGCTCTGATGTTGTTCCTGGGATCTGTTGGAGCCACTCTCCCAGCTTAGGAGTCACAGCCCCGAGTGCTCCTACCACCACTGGGACCACTTTGGCCTTCACTTTCCACATCCGCTCTAGTTCCTCTTTCAGGCCCTGGTACTTCTCCAGCTTCTCATACTCCTTCTTCCTGATGTTGCTGTCACTTGGCACTGCTACATCTATCACCACCGCTGTCTTCTGGTCCTTGTCTATTACCACGATGTCTGGTTGATTGGCCAGTACCTGCCTGTCCGTCTGGATCTGGAAGTCCCACAGGATCTTAGCCCTGTTATTCTCCACGACCTTCTGTGGGATCTCCCATCTGGTCTTGGGAGGGTCTAGCCCATACACTGTGCAGATGTTCCTGTACACAATGCCAGCTACTTGGTTGTGCCGTTCAGTGTATGCTGTTCCTGCCTGCATCTTACATCCTGCCACTATGTGTTGGACTGTCTCTGAGGCCTCTCTGCACAGTCTGCACCTTGGGTCCTGTCTAGTGTGGTAGATCCCTACTTCAATGGATCTTGTGCTCAGTGCCTGTTCTTGTGCTGCTATGATCAGTGCCTCAGTGCTGTCTTTTAGTCCAGCCCTTTCCAGCCACTGGTAGGAT